>VWYH01003002.1:438852-477285 GCA_013399365.1 Pampusana beccarii
GTCTCTTGGTCATAAATTTCCTGTGGGACTTGTGGTGAGGATGATAACTTGCTATTTAAAGAGAAGTGTCCACGAAAAAATACTTCAGAATACAGGAACACAAAAGATAAGAGAACACAGACTTCAAGAAGAATGTACCAATGCAGGGCAGAGGGCTCCAGCCATCAGCTCCTGAAGAAAATCAAGGCAACACCATTAAACCTCCCCTGCTAAAGGATGAATTGTTTTGAATGAAAGATTTAAATACCCACTGAAATAGCAGATGACCAGAAAATTCTAAAATTACTTTGTTTAAAATCTACAAGTCCATAATTATTATCAGAAGTTCCTGGTTTTCATTCTAACACTTGGATCATGAGACCAGATTTCCTTAGAGGTGCAAGTGAAACAGAACAGTGTTTTTCAAACCACTGGAAAAATATGCTCTTAATAAACTTCATAAGAGCTTTTTCTTCTGATGAAGTGTCTGAAAAGCAGATGGAAAACAAGATGTCCCATATCTTTCCCCGACGAAAAAGCCATCCCAATTAGAAGTCACGTGAAGCCATTTATCCTTTTGACATTATCTGTAAGATCTGGAAGAAGCTGACTCTTTTACTGACTAACGTCATGTTCACAATATTTATGTGATTAAAAGAGGGCTTGTGCACACAAAAATCAGGATTCATATCTTTTCTGAAGAATATTAGAGCCCATGAAAAGACACAATAGAACATTTAGCTACAAAAGATGGGGAGGATACAGTATGCTACTAATGAAAGCATTTGAGAACATCAGTGTCAGTGAAGTACATTTATATCTATTTTAATCATCTGCTATTCTCTGCCCAATTTTCTATGACAGTTAAATAATCTGGACAGAAAATAAGAGATGCTTCGAAGAGGAAAATGTTAGATCTATTTCCAGGATTTTTTTCCTTCTCTCCTAAGCTGCAGCAAAGGACATATTTTACTAGCAGACAGAGTTGAGCCTCCAACCTGGAGAAGCAACTGAGGCTCTTCCAAGCTCCTGAATGGCGTGCAGAATTTACAAAGAATTTACACAGAACTGTCATTTCAGCTGGCAATCACCTTTGCCTACTAAAACGTAACACACAAAGGGAGGACAGTCAGTTCAACAAGGAATGAAAACTCCTGCACCTAGAGAAGAACCACCCTATGCACCAGTTCATGCTGGGGACTGACCGGCTGGAACGCAGCTCAGCAGAAAAGAACCTGGCGGTCCTGATGGACACCGAGTCGAACACGAGCCAGTGATGTGCTCATGCTGCAAAGAAGGCAAATGGTGCCCTGGGCTGCATGAGACAAAGCATTTCCAGCAGGTGAAGGGAGGTGATCCTTGCCCTCCACTCAGCACCGCTGAGGCCCCAGTACAAGAGAGACATGGACACACTGGAGAGAGTGCAACAAAAAGCCACAGAGATGAAGAAGGGGCTGGAGCACCTCTCTCATAAAGAAAGGCTGGGAAAGCTGGGGCTGTTCAGCCTGGAGAAAGCTTGGGGAGGACCTCATCAATGTGTATAAAAATACCTGAAGGGAGGGTGCAAAGAGGATGCAGCCAGGCTCTTGCCAGTGGTGACCACTGGCAGGACCAGAGGAGAGGGGCGCAAACTGAAACACAGGAGGTTCCGTCTGAACTTCAGGAAACACTTTTTTACTGTGAGGGTGGCCAAACACTGGCACAGGTTGCCCAGGGAGGCTGTGGAGTCTCCATCCCTGGAGATATTCAAAAGCCATCTGGAGATCATCCTGGGCAACCTGCTCTGCGTGGCCCTGCTTGAGCTGGAGGCCTGCACCAGATGACATCCAGGAGGCCTCTTCCAACCTCAGTCATTCTGTGATTCTGTGACACCGGTTGATTCTCCACATAAACAGAATACATCACCTTGCTACAACAAATAGCTCAATGGTATCTTATTGAGCTATTTATGGCATTTAGATAACTATAACAACATTTTATAGAGGAAATGAAGTGACAAAACTGATGGGTTAATAACGATCATAAGCCTGTGATGATTAAAAAAAAAAAAAAAAAAAAANAAAAAAAAACAAAAACTGAAAAAAAATAAACCTGAAGGGTGTGTGTATTTAAATATATATGTAAAAAAAAAAATAAATCAGCCAAGTGTGCTTTAAAAATTTTGTCCTTGGGTGGAAGAGGTCTTAACTGCTCACAGGCAGTCCAGCTTGGTCAGATGTCAGTTTTTAAGCATTAAAAAAACCTATCTAAATGCTGCTGTGCAAAGCTTAATACAGAATTCATTTGCTTTTGTGGAAGAACTCTGCTATTTTTAACCACTGACCCAGCAATATAGTTTTTGCTAGAGTTCTAACAAATCATTTATCCAACTGAATGCTATAGGGCTTCAACGGAGAAGATTAAAGGTAAATAACCACTTCACAGAAAACTCAAGTTCTTCTTTGGAAAACCAAGGTTGCTGGGTATGCACAAATTGCCAAGTCTATTATGGTGAGAAAGCACATAGTGCTTGAAGTCACTCCAGGGTACCTGTGCAGATACACATTCTCTGTAGGCCGCTTTAGACTGCATGTTCCAGTTGTATTATCCTTGCGGGCAAAAGGGGCAGAGCAGCCAGGGAAGAATAGCAAGCCTGCACGGTACAGCACAGACACACCAGTCTCTCAGAAACTAGAAGGAAGGTTTTACAACACCTTAGAGTAAGACCTGCACATAATTGTACTACTTCCAGAAAAATCTATTTAAAGGTTACAGAGCAATTTCTGTATGGTGTAGATATACCCACTGAATCTGAATGGAAGAATTGCTGCCATGGAAAAATGTGCTGGTTTTAAAGAGACGAGAGTAGAAATTCAACACTCACAGTTTGGCGAAGATGACTCTCCTCTGTGGCCAAAACTGAAGTCGCTCCCTCTCAAGTACAAGCCAAGTGCTTGGGGCGATTTAGAAACGACAATTCCATTGACCTCCAGAATGGCAGAAAGTGTAAAATTTAACAGGAATTGTCCAACCTTCCTCAACCACAGATTTTTACAACTACTGCAGCTGTACACTGGATTTATGGATGTTTATTTTACCCTGGGTAAAAAAGTCAACTCCATTTGACTCCTTTAAAAAGAAAAAAAAAAAAGCAACAAAAAACCCCACTAACCAAAAAACCCCACAAAAACAACAAAACCCAAAAGCCACAACCAAAAAAACTAACTGGAAAGTATGGCTAACCAAAATCAGAGAGGAGCTGCTTTTCCTCAGCAAGAATATCTCCAGCTTCCTGGTCCCCAGCGTGCTTCTCTGCACCTCCACCTCCTGCTAGAAAGTGCCTGTACTTAAGAAGCAAGAGGACCTCTCCAGTGCCTGTTCTCAAGAACAGTCTTTCGTTACCAAAACGTGCTCACTCCTATGTGAGCTAAAATGCTACTGTACACAGACCCAGAAGGATTTACACTGACTGGATTAAGCAGGTTTGTCAACTGGTGCAAAACCCAGCAGACCCAAGAATGAACACCACTGGTGACAATTCCTCATCTTTCTCTATTCAGGTTCACTGAACTTGGTTTGTCGCAGTACAGATAAATCCTAGACTACTTATTCATTTACCCATGCTCCAACATCCCTGTTTTACTTCACCATAAAAAATGCATTATAACCACTCTGATACATCACATGAATTGCATCAAGCAACTGCTACCAGTACTTTTGCCTCTAGTCTGAGAGGAAGAGTAGAACTGGTTCCCATGGAGCGGACTGGAATGGCCACCTCCATGACCAATAAGCAATTTCAAGAATTTTCTAGTGCAATGTACTGAAACTGAGCTATAAGGTAATTACTGTTCTTAGTTGGTATAAATGATACCTTACAACATAATTTTAACAAGCTATTGACACATTTAATGTATGTCAACTTCCCGCCGTTATTCTGATACCTCAATATGGCAACTCAGCTTCAAATAAAGGTGCAGAAATCCTACGCATTGCTTCATGATTTTATATATTTTTTGAAAGTAGAGTTCTTCCCTTCAGCTAAATCTTAAGACAGAAAGTACAAGGAAGAGTTACAGAAAAAAGAGACACCAAGAGGTCCCACTGCAGTCTGAAAGACATCATTAATTACATATTAAAAACATAACATTTTAAGGGAGAGGACAAAGAAAATCACAAATGAAATAGCACCAAACAGGACAGACACAGAATTTGCTTTTGCAAGGCCTCCACGGGTGTGTTTTGGTTTTACAACATAAATCCCCAAACCACAATGGTTGCCATTTTGGACTGTCAGTCAGTGCCAAGCAGCTAATGCCCCCAAAACTTCTTAAGAAGGATATCACAGAATGAATGGAGAACTAACTAACTCAACTCATGGCAAGAAATGCAGCAAGGCTCTGGATTGACTGCAGGTCAAAATTATCAGGTAGAAACAATAAATCAACAATTAAGTCTTATAAATGCTGAAAGACCAGAGCCAGCTGAGGTAGCACTAACTTTGCCCTCCACAGATACAGACTGACAGGCATAGGCACCTAGTGGTTAAAACTCTGTAGCTCATCCTATATTTACAGCTTTTTCTAAAAATATTAAAAAAAAAAAAAAAAATCAGAGGAAGTTGTGAACCAAATGCCAAGAAGCAAAACTCGCTCAAATTTTGTCATCCTAAGCTGAAGCACAGAAATATTTGACATAGCAGATGATGCACAGCACAGAGTATGCATTTGAACACAAGCAGTGATCTGGGGTCTGTTTGTCCTGTCTTCCAGCTATATAATGTGAGTGTGGCATCCAGAACATGCTGCAGAAAAACGGGGTAGGCACAGTGGAACAGAATAATAAAATAACAATAGCTTGATTTTTATTCGTCAAAGGACAGATGAAATAATATTCTTTTACTTATTGCTCATCACGGAACGTTTCAGAGCTTAGTTACCATACTACTGCAGTAGGCAGTGCTGAATATTTCATCAGTGGTGGGCTAGAAAACATGGAGTTGAGGACATCAGTTTGAAAATACAGCAGCAAAGACAGAATTAAAAATTCAGCTCACCTCCTGCCCATTTGACTGATGCACAAAGCTCTGACGTCGCTTCTGATCCAGAAGCTGTGCCTGCTGTGTCATTCCCAGCAATAAATTGCCTTTTACATACATGGATAAGCAGTCTAATCAAATAAGGATTTAATGCAGGATGTGCTCAAAGGAACTGCTGATTTCTCTTAAAGCCTGCCATTGCTCTCTCTGAGCTTTTTGTACATAAACAGTATATGAGATTTATCAGAGGAAAAAGGTGAGCACAAATACCAAGGGTAACCAAATAATCTGCTCACCTACAGTGTGCAAATAAATATATCTTTTCAGGTTTTTGTGCCACTCTCCTATTCATGGGGCATACTCCTTTCCACAAGAAACAGCACTTAACACCAACAACTACATCAGATGCTGAGAGTGACCTGGTTTGTAGCACATTTGCATCACTGCCCCCCGAGAAATCATTTGCAGCTGGAATGCCAAATGGTCTCCTACACAAGTGACCTGCTTATGCTTTCCAAGTCTTGTCCTTAACAGACATGGTCAGACAGACCTTCTGCAACTCTTACACTGATCCTTTTTCCCCTGCCACACTGTGAACAAGAGCCAGCCAGCAGTATTCTTCCTTACACATCTGGAATTCGCTGCTGCAATATGCGCCTGTCACCCTAATGGGGTGTTCGCACATTACATCGTGGTCAAATGCTCAGCAAAGAAATCCGCCCTTTGTGTAAGTGCTGCTTTCCACCCTTCGGAATGCTGTGTGTCTTCCCATTTATCTATATACCCAAATCAAGGCATCTTCTCTTTAAGCCAACAAACATCAACCGGCGATGAACACCTGCAGATAAGGACTATAATTCTCTTAAATTTTACCCTAACCTCTTGCTACCGTCTCTGCCGGAGGTCTGAATGCAACCTGGAGTTTCAAAAAGCTGCTTTTAGTGTAGAAGCTGGATTTCGTATTTTGGATTCTGCACCTTAAAACTATGGCTGTAAACTTGCCTCTTGAGATAGGAACTTCGAACATATCCTGTATTTTAAAGGAACTTCGAGTGTCCAAATTGCTGGATTGTGATTCATCTGATCACCAAGCATTAATTAAAAAAAATCTTCAGAGTGTTGAAGAAAACATTCTCTATGCAGCTGCTACACCCCTTGATTCTATTTCATAAAATACTCCAATTCATTGCTCAGCAAAAAGACTTCAAAATTATCAGACAGAAATTAGAAGTGTGCACTTCATCTTCAGGCGCATATCATTTTCAACGACAGAACACTACCTGTTCCTCATGGACGAACCTTCAGTAGTGGACTGTCAGGAAGACATAAGGGAAATTTACATGTATTTATTGTTTAGTTTCTAAAAATATAATTAAAACCCAAGACCTGAGATTCAAATCTGTCAACAGCTATAACAGTAATGGAGAAACTGTGCAAAAGAGGGCATAATATTTCTAGCAATGAGAAAATCTACTTAAAAACCAGCACATTATTAGATATTAGATGAATGAAACCCACGGTACAAATACACAGGAAACTAGATCTCCTTCATTTTGCTGCTCGCAGAACTACTTGCTCAATTCATGGAAAAACTACCGTTGGCAGAGCTGTGTCTTCTAAAGCAAAGATTATTCATCCCTCAAGGTGAAAACTGTTCATGAAGAACTCTGCAGTAAAGCGTGGAACTAGAAAATGAAGGTATAATGAACAAAAAAATCGGACCTAAACCATTAGCCATCTAACTTGCATCCTAGCCTAAGAGAAGAACTATTTTCAACTATGCTTCCTTAACATGTAATTTATTATTCAGACACCGTGCGTGTGAGACGTTCTCACCTAGGTTATTTTTCGACTTTTCCACTGACTCAGACTTTCTAAGTCAATGGTTCTAACAAAAGGTATTTAATGAAACATTTATCTTTTTAATGAGAGTTGTAATGTTTCTTGGGAATGTTACAGTGCAACTTTGTTAGTACGTTACTTCTCCACAAATTCTGCAGCTGTAATAGATTTACTTTTCCATGAGTTTAGGAAGAGCACAGAGATGAAGAAATTCAATAACTTCAGAACAGAATTGGAAACAGACTGATCAGTGCTCCAAGTTAGAAGGATATCATCTCCTTTAACAGATGGGAATGACCTCAACAAACTTTCATTAAAACGAATATGCAAACCCAAGTATACAGCCAATGTTATGTACCAAGAGAATGTTGATAGTGAAAGAGAATAGAGTTTCTTCTCAGTACTGAAAACTATTTTATCTAGTACAGCCCAGGTCTGATAGTGCTTTCTTCAATTTTTGCTGCCTGGTAACTCCCAGTATGAGAACTTATTTTTCATCGCTTTAAACTTCGCAATGCTTTGAACAATCTTTAGTATAAACAAACCCACAAAAAAATCAAGGTACGGAAATGTACTTGAGTGACTGATACACTTCTTCTTTGAGATATTTTAGCTTTTCTCATCTTGTTATGAAATAATATCCTACTAATTTTAGGCTCTTTCCCCCCCCGCAAAAAAAAAAAAACCAAAACTATTACATTTGAGATTAGGAGTCAGGTTTTTGTAAACCACTTAGCAGTTAATAGACTTCTGGTCCCATGCCACTTCAAAGCCTCTGAAATTCCCATTCCACTTCCATATTTAGGAGGGAGAAGAAAATTTAGAAAAATGTCCTCACCAGCAAGCACTACCATTACCAATAACAGAAGAAATTGAAACTTCAAGGAAAAACCCAGGGGAATGACAGTGCTGCAGAAAGAAAACAAGCTGAGCATCTTGAAGACCCAACAATATCGGCATCTCTTTTGCTACAAAAATGATACGCTTTCAAATGATCAATAAGGTGTTGATTTTTCTTCCCTGAACAGCTCTCTACAACTACATACTGAGACTGCTGATTATGCCTTGTAACTGTGGAGCACAGAAGCACATGGTGAAGGATAATGGCTAATTCAGCTATCTTTTTGTTTCCTCTCAAACTCTTCCCCAACTTCCTGATCTCATCCCCATCCCCTCAAGCTACCTCCCAAGTAGAAGCACTTCTCCTACCTAACCTGTGCTTTGGACAAATTAATCCCCCACTCCTCCCTGTGTCCTAATGCATCCTAATCCTTACCGCGACGGCACGCCTCCCTCTCTTGTGTTTTAAAGAAATCAATAATTTATTTAGTCAGCTGAAGCTGGTTATTTGTGAAACTAACCCATTAACTGCCATTTGGCAGAGTACTACATCTTGTGAAAAAAAAGCTGTTCCAAAGACAATGACCATCCCATCTCCAGCATTTGCATTCATCCATGCATTATTTTTCTTAAAGAAGCACATCAGCAACATGATGTCCAGAGCTGTGGCTATATCTGAAATTAATACAGGCTAAGTGAACTTTCCTAGCTGCAGTTGCATCACACAGCAGAGTTCAAACGCTGTGATGGAGATGTCTCTATTGCAGCAGTGCCACAGCCAAGAGCAAGAACCCCAATGAGAGGAAAGACCATTCTCTGTCACAGCTCTCCGCTGGAACGGTGCTCCAGGAAGATGCAAACATGGGACTCTTGCTACCTGACTGGTCCACAGCCCAGCCTGTGCACTGGAAATAATGGGAGCAGAGGAAATATCCATTCGACCAACTAACCAAGAATTAAATGACCAGTAAGATACTGCCGAGGTGCACTCAGCAACTTCCAGTTGATACTTACACTTTTCTCAGATGTTTGCATCTGCAACTAACTTTTTAGCAGGGGGATTTCCACAGATAACATAAACACTTACCATGTAAATTAAATATCCAAACTTGGGAAGGATTTGCTAAACACCATTGTCAACAGCTGCTTCCATATAGCTTGGACACTCCAAATGTAAATTAACATATTTCAGGGAAAACATTAACAATATGATGCTGCTGCTACATATAGGATTTGTCT
This sequence comes from Pampusana beccarii, assembly GCA_013399365.1. NCBI lineage: Eukaryota > Metazoa > Chordata > Aves > Columbiformes > Columbidae > Pampusana > Pampusana beccarii. The sequence goes on from VWYH01003002.1 coordinate 447,770, forward strand.
TCCAAATATTCATTATAATTGAATCTATAATTTAAGAACATTGGTAAGCTTACTCTCCTATTTTTCAGCTGGGATAGTATATCAATAGGAGAAGTAAGATGCTGTATTTTTGCTTTTGGTGGTAACTCATCACAGAAATATTTCCCTTTTTCTACACTAATAGTTTACATACCAACTTCATCCTGGATCTCCTCTGCCACAGCAGGCACGTTGTAGAGGAAGGAGAGAGACTGGTTCATGCGTTCGTATATCACACGTAGATGTGTCATAACCTATGGAAATAAAAGTATTTTAAGGAGGGGAAGACTACTGCTAACTATTACAAATTTCCTACGTTACAGAGAGCAAGACAGTTTTCACCTGTGCTAAAGATAAAATTCCAGTATGCTGTATGGACTGAAACTGTAAAACCCATTGCAAAATTCACCTCTCTCCTACAGCTGCTACAAAAATGGTGTTCTAGATGCTCTTTCATAGCAACTACCTGAAATCCCATGGGAATGCAATAATTTAAAGCAGAGTTTACATGTGCTGTGAGGTAGAGCATCTACACAAGCAGCTATTGTGGCAGAAATCCACAGCCTCATTTACCCTTCAATAACATTTACATTTGCTCATACCCGTAAGTTTCCACATAACACACAAACCAAGTGAGGCGCAATGATTGTTGCATCAAGATGTGTCAGCTTTTTTTTCCCTGTTAACCTAATATTGCAAAAAGAACCAGCTGTTTCTGAAAAAAAAAAACAAAACAAAAAGCTCCAATTTCCTAGGTAAAGACATTTGCAAACATTTTCAGCTGAAAAAAGGAAATATTTCCACCTAGAAGCATTACTGTACTGTCTCACGTGATTACAAGTCTATTGCCTCAGTCACGACATCCCATGATATAAGCTCCCCCAGGGTGCTCTCCACAAGTGCCACCTCTCCTCAGGAGAAACAGAAACTGAGGTGCCATCTTAGACAACTGACAGGGCAATTAGGCCTAAAGAGGAAAATGGCTGGTAGAGAGCAATTTCAATGAAGAGTAAAATTTCTTCAAATTGAAATACAGTATTTATGCTTTTGAATAAAATATTTTGTTTTCCATCTTCCACTGAAAAAATTTCCCCATCAGATCCTCCAGCCTACATTCCCCCAAGCTTCTGACCAATTCAAGAAGCAAAGATAATGTAGAAATACCTATTCCTATGACGATACAATAAGCAACACACTGCACTTCTCCTATCTAAATGTCAGTTTCCATTTTTCATCTGTGCTGCCACACAAGCTGTAGCCTGCAAAATTTCACTGCTTTTTGTTATTAAATAATCCAGTGTTCTAAAAACTAAAACTCATGTTTTCAAGACATCATGACCTCAGTGCACAAGTATGGCTGGAATAGATGTTTGGGAAGTCTAATATGCAAACTGTGTCATTCAGAGAGGTATATAGTTTTGATTTGGCTTTTCGTGATGCCAGTCAGTTCAAAAATTGTGAATGGAACACAGTGCTTCCCATTGCATCCTGCAGATGGATCAGTGGCTGATTCTGCAGATTACGGCACGCTTTTTTTACAGCTTATCCATTATGCCTACAATTTTAATTGCTGTTTTGTAAGCCAGCTACATCTTCAGTCTTTTTTCTTCTTTTTCTTTCTCACCCTCTATAATTCGCAAAGACAACATAAAACCTCTTCTGAAACATACACGTTGAGGACTGCAGTAACATTCAGCAGTTAAAATGCCACGAACTACAGTGCCTATTTCGAAAGAACATGTTAAACTCAAGTACCTCGCAGTAATCACATTTATAGACACTACAAGTACCTTTGCAATGATAATAGAAAGGCTGGTTGCAGTCAGATGGCTAAACCATTCTGGTTCTGCCACTTCAGCTGAGGGAAGCATCACCATGTGTGGTTGCTAAATCTATTACTGACATTTTCCCAGATGTATTATTTACCAAAGCACTAATAAAGGCTCTGGGCGTTAATGCGCTGGAGGGCTCCTCAGGAAATGCTCATGACTGACTCATTGTCTGGATACACAGAAAACTTGCTTTTCAGTTCTTCTCAGAAGAAAAACTATACCCACCCTACTCCTACATAACTTTCCCTTAATCTTCTGCTGGAAAGCAAACCATTTTTCATTGCATGTAGCTGTCCACAGAAGGGAGCCAGGTATTTTTAAAAAAATAGGTGGACAGAAGATTCACAACAGTTATGAACAAACATGATCCATTAATCCTCAGTGGAGACTACCTGAGATCTGATTTGGGCAGCTTTCTTCGGGTCTACCATGCGGACATGTTCAAAGTGTTTGAGAGTATGCTGTCTGTCCTTCTGCTCAGCACGCACGTACTTCTTCAGCATGTTGAATACGTGACGAGGCTACAGGGAAAAAATAGAGAAAAAAATCAGTTTAATTTACAACAACATGTTCTAGTTCCTTGCACTGGAAATGTACCTCAAACCAAAAACACTTGGTCAGTTGGTGTCTGCAGCTGCCTTTTGAAGGCAGGTCTGACTACCATAAAGAACATCCACCCACTGAAGCCATTCAGCAGGATGCACCACTGAAGAGTAGTTGTAGGGAGCAGGTATGGTCCCTGGGGAGGGTGTTCAGATTTCCTCCCCGACCACAAAGGGAAGTTTAGTCACTGCATTTCCTTGTCTAAGTGCTGTACTATTGCTGCAACAAGACAGCAAGTGCAACCTCAGCACGCTAGTTAATGGACACCCAACATCAATTGGGCTTGGCCTTTCCTTCCGTTCTCTCCATCACTCCACTTCTCCTCTCATCCAACTCAGGAAGCCTCCATGACCCAAGCTCCCAGCTTTGCAGTCTTCACCACCAGGCAAATCCCTCCCAGAAGATCTCCTGAAACCTGGACTCCATTGGAAGCATTTCAAAGATTCCCCATATACGCTCTCTCATGCTGAATACTCAACCAGTATCAACATCCGTCAATTTCAGCTAAACTTGAGCAACACGAAAGATTACAACTGGGAAGTTTTATCCCCAGTAAATTAAATGCACACATTCAGATTGAAATTAGAAGGTAGCCTGCCCAACAGCTGCACAGAAGACCATGCAAAAGCACTACTTAATCTAAGCCAAGGAATAATCAGCAGACTTGACTGCAAAACTTAATAAATGGCCAACCCACTTGGTTCTTCTGAAGGTACTCAGCTTTGGTGACAGATCTTGTAAAAATCTTAGTGTATGTATATATTGCAAGTGATTTTAATTAGTAAAAACTACTAAATATATGCCTTACGGCATAAAACTGAATATGAACGAAGGAAAGGTCCACAGTTGAAGCAAACGTGAAAACATACACAGATGGATGGTAGAGCAGTGAAGACCAAGAAATACGTATTTTTATGTACTCTCCTACTCCATACAATAATACAGTGCCAAAACAGGGAAGTGTTCTCTAGCATTCAGCTAAGACATTCACTTTTAACTCTGTGTTTACAATGGATTCTGGAAACCCACTCCAACTCTTCATGCGCTGTTGTGCTTGTGCATCCCACCTGAAGCTGCTGAGCAGTGATAACCATGAAGTTGAGGTGGCTGAGAAGAAAGGTCAAGGTGACCTTACTGTGCAGTAAAGAATGAGCAGAAGTGGCAAACAGCTGGTCTGGGCCCTGGCCAAGATACAGGGGACAGGGCGGGGAAGTGACAAAATAAGCATCAGAGGCTTCATGCACAGATTTCTGAAGCAGGAAGAACTGTGGGTGAAATTGAAGCTTTAAGAAGACCTAGATTCATGGACAAATATAGAGCCTAAACTAATTTAACATTTACGCAAGAGATTAATAACTAAGCTACAGAGCTCAAAGATTTAAGAATCTTTTCAGATCAAGAGAAGCAACAGATTTAAAAATGTCCAAAGACAGTAAAACAAAGGTTATTTGAAGAAGATTTGTCAGATAGAAATAGATGTGAAGCCATTCCCTGCCAAAGGATTAAACTTAGTGGCAACTCCCAAGCACTCTGGGATCAAGCTGCAAGCAACTGTGGCCAAATGTCGGAAAGTAAGTAATCCTCACAACATTATGGTAATGGCAAAACAAACTGAAATGCCAACTGCAAAGCTTTGTAGGAACAAATGCTAGATGACCAGAAAGCTTAACAACAAAAAAATTTTGGAGACAGAAAATGTTGTTACCTTTCCCTGCCCCCAAGACACATCAAGATAGCAGTTTTGGGCAGATTGGAGAGAAAACAATTAATTTCTGTTTCTTCAAGAGATTTTCCAATTTAAGTGTCATGCCTAATACCAGAAGGACATATATTTCGTTTTCCCCCGGTATGTTTGTAGTCACTGCAATATATCAATGAAACTTTTCATTAAGAGTCACAAGCAGATTTGTTAATAGGATAACAACCTTAAAAATACCTGTCAAATACCACTAACAGTAGCAGTCACTTCGTTCAGCCTGGAGAAGAGGAGACTGAGAGGAGACCTCATGGCGGCTACAGCTTCCTCACAAGGGGAGGAGGAGGGGCAGGCACTGATCTCTTCTCTCTGGTGACCAGTGACAGAACCCGAGGGAATGGCAGGAAGATGTGCCAGGGGAGGTTCAGGTTGTGCATGAGGAAAAGGTTCTTCCCCCAGAGGGTGGTGGACACTGGAACAGGCTCCCCAGGGAGGTGTCACGGCCCCAAGCCTGACAGTGTTCAAGAAGAGACTGGACAAGGCCCTCAGACACATGGTGTGAACTGTGGGGTTGTCCTGTGCAGGGACAGGAGATGGACTCCATGATTCTTGTAGGTTCCTTCCAACTCAGGACTTTCTACATTTGAGCATTTCTTCATTTGAGCATTTGGGTAAACTAGCTTACCTTTTGTGACTTTTACAACATTGTGAAATGCCCCGAACTCATCACTATAAGGGAAAAATGGATACACATGCCTCTACCTTGTCTGGCCATTGAATCTTCCAGTGATTGCAGCAGAAAAGCATAATTCATGTATAGGACAATGCAGAAAGAATATTAAACGCAGGGTGTTTCCTTACAGGAGCTGTGACTTTGCTTTTCCTCAAGAAAAAAACCCCAAACCACTAGACACTTACTGTATGTAGGAAAACAAAACTGTCCAAACTCCCAGTTGCGATGGATCGGGTCAGACCTTCAACCTTGCCAACAATTTCGCAGCGCTACTGCCCCACAGCTTCAGGGCCGTGGCTGAAGGCCTAAACTACCGGAGCAGTGATGAGCAACGACAGCAGCTCTCCACTGGGCTTTGCGTAACCCAGTGGGGTGGTTACCATAAATAAGGACCGAGTTTTATAGCTAAATGCAACTTCAGCGGTAAAAACAACACAATAAAACAAAAATTGAACATTTTCTCCTCAATGCCTAGAACTGTAGACCTACTGCTTGCAAAGTTTTAACAAATTTCCATACCAGCAACTGTACCTCTCACACCAAGTCCCATCTCTGTAATGTATTACACATACATTTTCCTTTAAATGTCATTATGCAGTGAAACGGTTCTGCTTAAAAATCCCACCCATACTAGCACTTTTTGCAGAAGTACTTCCAGCAGGATTCCCCTCAAATTTAGCACAACGAGCAGTGATACGAACTCCTGTGATGGTGGCCGGACCTGGTGGAGGGATGGCAGAGGGACCACAACGAATGGTCAAGCACCGAGGAGAGGGAAAGCCCCATAGGCTGAGGAGATACAGCCAGATCCTGTGTCTGAATCTAGTATATCTAAAGCCATCTATTACCTGGACCCTAGGCAGGAACCTTCAGATTAAATTATAAATGAAAGCGGTGCTATTATCAGCTAAATTAAGTTCCTGAGGCCTGAGCTCTGGCACTGTCTACAGCAGAAGAACAAAGGGCTGACACATCCCACAGCCAGCTTGGTAACTCTCTCTCTTTACAAATAATGTACCAATCACCAAACTTCATTAAAAAATTTGGGGTTTGGTGCTTGAAATTCTGCTGCATGTCTTGCCAGGGAAAACCCAATGTATTTGTATCTGTAGTCACCCAATAAGAAAACATCTCACAGAATAACTAACCTGTATCAGCCACCAGAGGCTACCTAAGCTTCATTAAATAATTCCACTATTTGCAGTGTCTGTACTTGTTTTGTTGGCTTGGTGTTTTTTGACCTTCCTCTGAAAGCCACCAGGAAGCCACCTCTCAACATGGCTTTTTTCATTCCCATGTTTTAAGTCACCCTGGCCGACACTGCTGTCAGTCGTCATTTATCCTATGACAAGAATGGCCAGTGGCTTCCTAAGGAATAGGATCCAGCACCAAACTCAGAATGTGTATTATTTCACGAGTCCTCAGTCTCCCAGCGCACGTTCACTGTTTAGGCAAATGCAGGAAAAAAGACAGAATGCATCTAGTAAGGCACACAGTGGGCAAAGCAGGGTGAAGCACTGTTGGCTACTGGTAATTTAAAATCCTGTTTATGCTGAAGAATGTTGTCAAAGTATTATTTTATAGATAGTTTTTGTGAGCATATTGGGAGTTGCATGCATTAGTTTGGTATACAGCAGACAGATTCACAGACTACGTATGTGGTCTTGCAGACTAGGCCAGAGATGTGAAACCCATTTTCACCAGGGGCCATACTAGCTTTGCGGTTGTCTTCAAAGGTCCAAATGTAATTTTAGGACTGTCAAAGGGCCGAATGTAATTTTAGGACTGTATAAATGCAGGAGTAGTTACATTTATACAGTCCCAAAATTACATTTGGCCCTTTGAAGGCAATTGTGAGGCTGATGTGGCTCCCAGTGAAAATGAGGCTTTCTACCTGCTTTCTAGCTGTACAAGACATAAGCCCCAATAAAGCAGAAACTGCTGACGGCTCCTTGGCTACCGGGTGGTGAGTTCCACCTCCACTGACTCTAGAATTGAGTGCCTTTAGTTCAGGTGGCATCAGTGTCAAGATAAGGTTACTCCCATAAAGGGATCATACATGAGATCTAAAATGCCTGAAAACCAGTTTCTAATAAATGAAATACACAAACATAAATATATATATATATGAATATATATGCAGGCAGATGCATCCCCCATGAACTCCACATTGATCCTAGTCTACTATTTCAGATTTTAAGGTAGTGATGAAACAGTGCAATTTCATTGAGCTTGGAAAACGGAAACATCAAATGTAGTTTGGACCGCTACAAATATAACTTACACTCTCCCCATGGAAATCCAAAATACTTAGTACAGAGAAACAACCCAAAAATCACATCAAAGCATTTCTGTGTATTTAAAATACAACTTCCTGGCTCTGTGCCATGGAACTTCCATGGGAAATTCTGAGCTGGCTTGTCATTTTGATCAAAATTCTCTCTAAATCAGAGAGGAAAGTTGCACAGTGCTGTATTGTGCTATTTAATCTTGCCTTTAGAGAAAAATCAATCACCAGTCCTTTCTGGTTACTGCTCATGAAATGTGCAACGATTGCTTCTTTTCACTCACTTATTAGGGACGCCCAGTATACCATATTAGGTATATATTTTACCTGCTGTTAATAATGTTGCTAACTTGCAGGTCATGTTTGACACAGGTATAATAGTTCATTTCATGAGCATTCAAGACAGGCTGGCTAGGATGAATGCAAGACTTTTCACTTATCAGTGAGACAGAACTAACACCCTGTCTAGATACCTTTCACATGGAGTTAAAGATGCCTTCTCATAGTTTCTGCTACTTTATAAGAAAACCCCACACATCACTATAACGGTACTCAAAAATACCCTTTGCTTACCCTCCCAAGGACCTTCCTTGGGGTAGAATAAAATGAAAATGAAAACAGTATTTGATTCATCTCATTATCTTTTTTTCAGGATCTGAACTTACTCAACTTTGACAAATTAAGACAAGTTTTGTTTCTGCCCATTCTTTTAAAACTTTGCATTTTAGATATAATGAAACTGCCATGGCTTTGCAGAACTTAATACCCATCTGGAATTGCCTCTTCCGTTTTTAGTTCGCTTGTACAAAAAAACCTACCAGCAAGCCTAGGTGTATGACTATACCACATGCTCAAGCCCCCAGGCTGGAGAAGAAAACGAGACAGTCTGGTTTTATTCACATAAAAGACTCAGAAGCCGCAGGAAAACAGAGTTAGGTGACCACATTTCTTGAGGTCTGACCTGGTTTGAAAGCAGAGCTGAAATCCGTGCCACCTATTTCACAAAATCCCAGCAAATTAAGTGTATGCGTGAAATCCCACAGCTGTAAATTTATGGGGTTAGAGGAGCAGAGCTAAAGAGCGGAGTACTGGAGCTGGATGGCTCTTTCCTCCCGCACAGGGGGATTTTTATCACCAGATCAGCAGTGATGCTTTGGCCTGCCGCCAACCTCATTTTTCCACAGAAAACTCCTTGGACTCAGGAAAGGCTTCGAGCTTCCTGAACGCAGAGGCCCTGAGTAAGGGCCCCTCCGGAGATCCCTCCTCCACGCCCAAGCAACCAAACTCAACCAGCTTCAACCCGCTGTGTGCTCCCTCCATTTGAACAGACACTGTTTCCATAGCACAAAAAGTACCAGAGCAAATGCTGAGGACAAGAAGAAAAAAACCATGGCAAAAATGTCAGATGGATTAAGGTACATGCTAGACTTGATCTTCTATTTAGAAATAATTTACATTTCAGTAACATAGTGCCAAATTAGAAGAGAAGCATTTAAAACTGATTTTAATAATTATATGCCCACTTTACACACAAAGAAAGGAAGTTAATTACCTTTCAAAGTTTTCCTGTACATTTCCTTGCTCTGAAACCCTTTATTTCACCACTAGGAGTCAGATTTCTTTTCTGCTTTTCTCTGCACCCCCACCATTGGCTTCCCACAGAGAACGTGCATCTCTTACCAATGAAGATTAAACAGGGAGACATAAATCCAGCAAAATTTGACATGCATGTGAAAGATGGAATATAAACAAATTATAGAATCAACCTGCTCAGGGAGAATGATGGATTAGAATTCCTCTATTTAGCTTGCAAAATGAAGGTGAAAATTTCCAACTGTTTTGAAAACTAGAGGCATATTGGTTCCAGCTGCCGCTAATCCTTCTTTCTGTAGTAAGGCCATCAAGCAGGATGAAACAATACAGTATATTTTGACATTGGATACTGAACAGCTGCACCCCATTTTCCAAGGCAACAAAGTATAGCAGCACAGCTAAGCTGCATCAGGAATCTGGGATGAGGATCAAATTTTAAGTTTCTGGGCAGCATGCACGACATCGCTTCTGAGAACAGAACAAGAGTATTAATATTTGGTTTTGCTCAGATTTGTTTTCTAGCGGACCTCGAAGCTATGCAATTTCATCTCTGTACACTCCCCGGCCCCCTTGCTGCCCAGAGCGGCACACTGAAGCATTCCTCTGGCACTTGCGCTGGGCAATCATCTGCCTAACACTGAAAAATATCTGCTGCTGAAGTTTTTGGTCTTGTACAGAAGCTGTTCATAAAGGATTCCTAGAATGTCGTAGTTTTAGGTAGATGGCACTCAAAATCATCCATTTTCTAGGCATGTATATAAGAATGTAATGACTATGCTACTGGCCCAGACCAAAGGCTCCCGTAGTCCCATATCTTGCTATCCTACAAGGAAAGCCTCCTCCAAAAGAGCAAGTAAATGATGGTACTTCTCCCCATATAACCTTCCAGCTTCCCCCTGCCCATAGTTCAAGGAGCCAGAGGAAGTTCCTCTCCAGCTTCCACGAGGAGGCTGCCCCTTGAACACAGCAGCACAAAATCTGTACACATAAAGGAAACAGGAGTTCCAAGTGGATCAGGATTTTGTCACCCACAGAGAACCTTGTACCACATCCATGATCAGTTTGACGTGTGCCAGACTCACTGTGTTCCTATGATAAATGATCCGCAGGCACAGACTGGTCATGGACTTCCAGACATCCAAAAGCAAAACGAAATCCTGCTGCTTCAAGTGCTTTGCCAGAAGACTAAATAATCTTGGGAAATGTTCAAGTACAAGGCAATATGTCCAAGTGATTAAACAGCACATGGAAAATACTTTCATGCAAACACACACACACACACATATATCCATATACATTATACATACACACCAGATTTACGGTAACCCTCCTAGCTGGGTGCAGAAGACATGAGAAGACATGCATTTCAATAAAAAAGCCTAAATAATTTTTCAATTTAAGCCCGAATTCTGTCCTTATAGAGAAAGAGGAGAAGGCTGAGGAACTCAACAACTTCTTTGCCTCAGTCTGCACTGGCAAGTTCTCTTCCCACACTTCTCAAGTGGAAGATGAACTGCAAGAAAGGGACTGGGGGAACAAAGTCCCACTGTAAGTGAGGATCTTGTTCGTGACAACCTAAGGAATCTGAACATATATAAGTGTATGGCACCTGATGAGATGCATCTCAGAGTCCTGAGGGAATTGGCTGATGTAGTTGCCAAGCCACTCTCTGTGATATTTGAGAAGTCATGGCAGTCAGGTGAAGACCCCGGTGACCGGTAAAAGGGAAACATAGCACCCATTTTTAAAAAGGGCAGAAAGGAGGACTCTGGGAACTACCAGCCTCACCTCTGTGCCTGGGAAGATCATGGAACAGGTCCTCCTCGAGGCTATGCTGAAGCACATGGAAGACAGGGGGGTGATTCGAGACAGTCAGCATGGCTTCACCAAGGGCAAGTCCTGCCTGACCAACCTACTGGCCTTCTACATTGGAGAAACTACATCAGTAGAGAAGGGAAGGGTTATGGATATCATCTATCTGGACTTCTGTGATGCCTTTGACAGGGTCCCCCACAAAATCCTTCTCTCTCAATTGGAGAGATATGGATTTGATGGGTGGACTGTTCGGTGCATGAGGAACTGTCAGAATGGTCACACCCATAGCGCAGTGGTCAATGGCTCAATGTATGGACATCAGTGACAAGTGGTGTTCCCCAGAGGTCTGTACTGGGACCAGTACCATTTACTATCTCCATCAATAACATAGACAGTAGGACTGAGTGCACCCTCAGCAAAGTTCATGGGTGACACCAAGCTGCGTGACGCAGTTGACACACCTGAGGGACAGGATGCCATCCAGAAAGACCTGGACAAGCTTGAGAAGTGGGTCCATGCAAACCTCATGAGGTGCAAGGTCCTGCACCTGGGTCAGGGCAACCCCCAGTATCAATACAGGCCAGGAGATGAAGGCATTGAGAGCAGCCCTGCCAAGAAGGACCTGGGGGTACTGGTAGATGAAAGACTGGACATGAGCTGTCGATGTGCACTTGCAACCCAGAAGGCAAATTGTATCTTGGGCTGCATCAAAAGGAGCACGGCCAGCAGGTCAAGGGAGGTGATTCTGCCCCTCTGCTCCGCTCTGGTGAGACCCCACCTGGAGTCCTGTGTCCAGCTCTGGAGCCCTCAGCACAGGGAAGACATGGACCTGTTGGAGAGGGGCCAGAGGAGGCCACCACGACAGTCAGAGGGCTGGAACAGCTCTGCTGTGAGGACAGGCTGAGAGAGCTGGGGTTGTTCTGCTCCAGGGAGACCTTATTGCAGCCTTTCAGTACTTAAAAGGGGCCTATAAGAAAGATGGGGACAGACGTTTTAGTGGGGTCTGTTACAATAGGACACTGGTAATGGTTTTAAACTAAAAGAGAAGAGATTCAGGCTAGACATGAGGAAGAAATTTTTTACAATGAGGGTGCTAAAACAGTGGCCCATGTTGCCCAGAGAGGTGGTGGATGCCCCATCCCTGGAGACATTCCAGGCCAGGCTGGACGGGGCTCTGAGCAACCTGATCTGGTTGAAGATGTCCCTGCTCATTGCAGGGGGGTTGGACTAGATGAGCTTTGAAGGTCCCTTCCAACCCAAACTATCTGTGATTCTAATCTGAAACAGGTGATGGAAGGGGGTTCTTAAAAATATTTTTCGAGAAGTCCAGAAAAACCTCCCTTTTGTAAGATTACTTAACAAATCACCAGTAAGCTTATGACTTACTCTCACAAAGACAACCCAATTGCATCAAGTGTACTTTTACATTACTAGGGAACCACCAGAGAAGAATCTATCTAGGGTATCAGAGTTGAATTCTCCATTAATCCCATTTTCTCTTTGTCTAGGCAGCCAAAGTTTGGGTTCACAGTGTATCCAGATTTCTGGCTCCATATCCTGCAAAGCAGTTAGTGGACTGGATTCATTCATTAGGCTGACCAGCTATCATCAATCACTCCCTCAGGTTTTGCCCTCTGCCCCACAATAAAACCAGATAAATCCTCCTGCTGAATTCAAGGTCATTTTTTTTCCATGCACTTCGGCACACGTCTGGCCAGTAGTTCAGAGACATATGCCTGAACCGTCAGTAACTACAGAGCACACAACCAAAAGATGCTGAAGCAAGGGCAGTGCCATCAACAAGAATGGCAAAGGAATTGTTTAAAGACCTTATCCTTCAAACCGTTCACCCTCATTAGTTCTGAAATGAGTCGTCGTTTGGTAGCACCTTCAGTTGATGTCACCTCCATGCTTGCTGCCTGCTCCTTTCAGAATGCTTAGCTTTTGTTGGGATACAATAAAGGATGCACCTCAGACTTTTAACAGTACCTTTATCATCTACTTCTACTGGAGTCATGCATCAAACGGTGTTCTTTGACGCAGTCTTTCAGGCCTGATGCTCTCCCACTATGACAGTAAATGTATTATTAGTTTAAATGTTCTGGGAGCTGACTACAAGCAACCCAAACATATAATGCAGGTTTTTTTGGTCCCACAGCAGTGTTAACATTTTTACCCCTTAAGTGTTCTGCAGCTGAACTTTTATTTTTTTAAATTTTTTTAGTGAAGAAGTCATCTGTGGTACACAAACATGAAAGGTCTAGTTCCTTTGTGCTAAGAATAAAGTTGTACATTTTGACAGCTCTGAAGACCATTCTGCTCTCATGTGTGGTCCCCATCTTCACCTTCCACACCATCAGATACCTGCAGAACCAAGTTGTCAGCCTGATCCATACACAACTTGAAAACAAACCATTTTTCTGGGGTACTTTTCAGACAGGATTACATTTCCATGAGGCTCAGCTTCACAGCAAGAGCTGATTGGGTGAAGTCAAACAGGAAACACATGCAGTCAGTGTGCATTCACCCCATCTCACCCCCAGTTCTGAGCTGCAGACTCCAGTTTCCCAAAGAAAGCTGCATCCTAGCCTGTAACTCACTCATCTGCCTGCTAAGGAGACACTTGAGCCCAAGCGCTTCGCTACCCTCAGGACAGTCAGAGGTTACAATATGCATCCTCACGCTCAGACCAAACAACATGTTCTACCAATTTAATACAGATTAACTTCATTTTCCACAAATTGCTGTGTTGCAAAACACAGATTAACTCTTAATACAACTACCCTGAAGTCTCCCTGGGACACTTTTACTGAAGTAAAAGACTTTTCTTTCACTTGGCACACAGTAAAAACAAGAGTTTTTCACCATGGGGTGGAGAAAAAAAGTTCGATAATGATGAAGAACTAAGATGATGATCACTTTTCCGTGCTCACTAAATATGCAGCTTTCTCTGCAGAAGGAAGTTCACTTAAAACATGTAATTTTGCCAGGTTCCCTGTATTGATTTAACTCCCCGTGAGGCCAATTCAGGATCTAATGGCTTCATCTTACACTGCGACCCCAAAGTCTTTTAGTAACATACTGGTTTTTAACGTCTAGTAAGGGTGCAAGGGGCAAGAGGTATATACAACATTGGACTGTTTTCTCACAGTGTTTGTGCAGATTCTCTTTTTTCTGGAGGTCACAGACCAGCTATTTTGGTACTGAATACAGACATCACAGATACGCAGCCATTAAAAAGTCTATTCAATCCACAATCTGACCTTAGTTTTACACCCACCAATAGCCACCACATCCAACACAGACAACTCTGAATTGCTAGTGTGCTATCTTCAAGGCACCCAACAACCCTCAACAAGATCCTTCACCAAACATTTCGACACTTTAGCAAACAAAACAGAAAATCACAACCACCCTCATCCTTAAGCTTCATCTTGACATGATGAAGTATCCTACTGTGCATCACTTGGAGGGATGCTTCATCATCCTTCTGCAGGATCTGTGAAAGGCTACAATTTCTGACAACCAAATCACTTCCACATTTTTTGCTTAAGTATCGTTACATATGTATCTACCCATAGGTATGTAGAGGGCGTGTGTGCTTGTGCCTACGTTTGTGTACACACAAAGTCTAAACTTTTAACTTTCAAACTATCTGACAACTTCTCCCTCAGGACAACTCCAGTGATTTTGACACAGCTGGCAGAGCTTGTGGTATTGCGCTTACCCTGGGCGGGACAGTCTGCAGGGCTGTGATATAGTTCTCCAGCGCGATGCGGCGACGGTCATTCAGCATGGCTTCCACCCGTGCCATATGAGTCTCCACCAGCTGCTGCCTTTCATTCGCTGCTTCTTGTTCCAGTGATTCCACTTTCTCCTGGAAATGCTGAAAAAAACATCCATCACAACAGGAACACGAAGACATCAGCAGAGACCAGTGGGACATGAACACCTCCGTCTGCAAGTCACCAAAATCTTTCCTCAAGTCAGTCAAGCTCGGCTGCCAGGAAATTTCAGTGGGAACTCCTGATGCCCTGAATTTCTGAACACCTGACCATATTTCATTAATCCAATCAAATATTCCTGACACATTCAGCACAACAACCAGTGAATCCTTCATTTGCCCCCTGAGACAGTGGTTCAGCGCTAGAGAATCGTGCCTAGAGGAGGGTGGAGTTCGGCAAGCACACGTCCCCTGACACCACGAGTCACTGACATGACTTTGCAAGCAAGTCTACATGGGTGAAAAAAATTCCAGCCTGGAAAGAGTCACCATAATTCCTTATAAACTGGCCACCAGGAAGAAAAATTGAGCCTAAACTTATTCCAATAAAGGAAAAGATTGACCGGTTAAAGTGCACAGAGAGCAAAGCTGTGGGATCTCATGTGCAAAGCAATCTGGTTCTGAACGCTACCTTTTTACAGTTTTGCATTGAAATCATTCTAGCAGTATTAAATAATACCTGACACAGCCACAGTGGGATTCAAGGAGTGTCTGGCTTGTCAGAATTTTTGAATTATAGTATAATTTCAGATAAAATAATTTTTGGCTGAGGGTTTCTTTCAGATAAAACTGATGACGATTCCTTCCTTAAATCACATTTTCCATCTCTGCTTTGAGGTTAGGTCCTGCAGCTTGTATTAGTTTATCACAGCCTAAATTTTGCAAGGGACCCATGGGAACCGAGTTTTCAATTCTCACTGAAGACAAGTCCAAATTCAAGCAAAATTCTACCCCTCCATGAAGTCAAGAGCAACATCCTGCACTGCTGTTTCAGGGACCAGCTGCAAAGTACAGAGACCCAGAAGCCACTAGCAGCTGGGAATAAAACCAGAAACAGCAGAGACTAACACTAAATCCCCGTGGAAGTACGTTTTAAAATTATATCACACCCAGCACCCCTCGTATTTTAACTTTGGCCTCAGCTGGCAAGGTTGTGGTTGCGTTTTCCTTTACCTGGATAACAGCTTTCTTGTCGGCCTTTGGCAAGTTCTTTGCTTGACGCTCTGCCTCTTCCCACTCTCTCATGACCTAAGGAAAAAAATAAGGAGCGTGACTTCCATATTTTCCTCTCTTGTCTCAAGGCTTAGCAACAGCCAAGCACTGCCGCTCTGACAGTCACCTTTTTATATTGCTCTCCTCCTTTTATCTCCATTTAAAAAGCGGTTACAACATTTAACAAAGGTAAGATCTTGTTATTAAATTAAACAAAGATGGTACTTCCGTGTCTGAACATCGTGCCAAGCTCTCACAACTCCGCTGTGAAGCAACATAGCCGTGAACCTGCCCAAGCAAGGGATGTGGAGATCTCTAGGGGTGAACACACCAACCTCTTTCCATCTCAGACAGAAAGGAAAGCGTTTCCATCTACTGTACGTCCTTGGTCAAAATGACTGAATTTCAACACATTCTAACTGATGCTTTTTTTGGCACCACAAAAAATTTCAGATTTATTCAGACTATGTTGCTGGCCTTTGAGTTGATGGCCTGGATCAAGAATTAGAACACAATTTGTGCCAGTCTGTCCAGAAACAGGTGTCCAGCACTTCAAGAATTGAATATATTTATAACTCTAATAGAAGGCTGACAGAAAAACGATGTAGGAGAACTTTTGGTACATTTCAGCAATGTGAGAGGCCGCCTCCTCCTCTAACACAGGGCAGTATTTCAATACCCAAGGAATGAGTTAGTCTTAACTTGCTGTCTATGACATCTGAAACCTTCTTGTGGTCTTACTCGGGGACTTATTTCACACCTGGACAGCAACCTCCTCAAGTAACACATTTTATGTAGGAACAATTGCTCTCACTGAATGCAGTACACACAAATAAGTGACTTATTTGCAGGATTAGCACAACGTCAGAAGTCGACAGAAGAAACACGTAGAAGCAATTACTCAAAATGTGCAATTCCGTTCCTTTCTTTCTGACCAAAAACCACACTGTCATACCATTTAACAGAAGTAGTAAAACAGAAGGTTTCCAAAGGGGGTTTCAGAAAAGCTCCGAGTCCACATACATGACCGAAATTTTACCAAGACCAATGCCAAAGGCAGGACAAATTAAACCTGCTGTGTCTCATGTCTGGAAGTGGAGCTTCCACCACTCAGCTCCTGCCTCAGGATACCCAGTTTTCCGACATGCTGAACGTTGTTTATCAGGCTCCTGATGGACAGACTCGAGAGCACCTCTGGTGCCTCAGGTCGAGCCTGTGCCTTTGAGAAAAAATAGCAAGCAACCAAACCTGGGCTCAAAGGCCACTTGTACAAGTCCTAGTCCTTGAAACAGAATCCCTTCTCAGCCCTATGCAGGGCTGTAGACCTAACGATTAACCAGCATGCAGACACCTGCACTCAAGACTGACTCAATGTATGGGATTTTCTTTTCAAATTTTCGTCTTCCTTTTAACCCAAAGCCTGGGAATGTATTTCAAGACAGCAATAAATCAGTCACAATAATAACAGACCAACTTAGTGAAATTATTTAGCTGTAAGAGTTTCTGGTCTCAGTAACAGCCCAGGAGAGTGGAGACATATATTTTGGGAAACTAAGGTGATGTGATGCTAAAAAGTTTAGAGCCGAAAATTGTTTTTTGTGTTTGTTTTGGGTTTTTTTTTGTCTGCTTTGAGGCTTCAGCAGGGCACGGTTAGACAGCAGTTTTAAGCACAAAGACCTGAAGTTAAGTACTTAGAAATCACAGTCTTAATTTCACTCCACTTTTTTACTGGGAACTGTGAGCTGAAACTTAAGTCTCAAGAATTGCACTACAACCTACACAAACTGGCAGCCTAAAAGTACCTCTTCAACTTACATTATTTTCTCATCAGACAAATATGCATTGATGTGCAAATTACAGCCAAGCTCTAGGGAGGCAGGAAACCAAAGTTCACAAGGAGACAAGACAATTCATCTGCAAGGGGCTGCAATAAGCAGCTGACAAGAGAGAACATGATGCGCAGTGCACTGAAGTCACAGGTTGCCCCACCACCAGTTACCTTCCCAGTACTCGGGCACAGGAGATGTTACTGCTTCTCTGGCAAAGCAGGACTACAGGACATGAACCGACACCACAACTGAGAGCACCGTGATGTGTTCTGGAAAAAACTTACTAATGCTCAGAGTGCTGCTGTGTATTGGGTGCACACTAGGTATTCGTCTCTTAATTGTATGTTTAGGCCATATGATTGTGGTGGCTGAGAAAACTTAATTCGTGCATACAGGCAGCAACTTTCTAGAGACCTGAAATGTCACTGGTGCTGGGACACAAACATTCCAGAAGACCCAGAAATTACTGCACTAATTCAAGTCATGAACTACAATGATGTGCTCAAGCTTGAGCATTGGCCTAGGTTAGCAACTTCATTATTTTCTTCTCCCTCCTCTCCTTTTATGTTTCCAAATCACATCTCTGACATCTGCTTAATACTCTTTTTCACTCTGAATGAGCAGCTGATGGACTTTCAAAACAATGGTTTCCATGTGTATGGGAATTGCAGAAGATTGGGTGAGGAGAAGAAAGGTAAATACGCTCAAGTGACCCACAGCTGGGGTATAAAGAAAGCACATACATCACACCAATTGTTTTACTGACCTTGTGTACCTGACAAGTAGAACCTCTGTATTAGATAACATAGGCCTGAGAGAAACCCTACAGCACCTTATCACGTCTGAGATTCCTGCTTTGTTTTGAGAAAGAGCAGAGCACAGCAAGAGGCTCTGTCTTCTCTAAGCCTTGAAATACAGGCGAGCGCAGCTGGCCTAGCGATCTTCCAGCAGGGCTGAACTTACCAGCGCCTGCATCCCTGCTATTGTTCACCTCTGCCTGGGAGCTTAGGTGCGACTTCGGAGATCCCCCAGTAGAGAGGTAACTAAAATAAAACTTGCTCTTTGCAATTGCATTTGTGGCCTCTGGCTCTTCTTGCGACGTGCCTGTGCTTGTGCACACACCACGCCATCTTTATCCCCCAAACTAACCCTCTGCTAACCCATATGATGAAAACAAATATTGTGAGTAATGTGATAAGGAGGCCTTTGGCTAGACCAGGTCTCTGCCTGCTTTATTTCTCTAAACCTTTTAAGGCATGGAAGACAGGACGATAAACTGACAGCCTACACGGCTAGTTGCGAGGGATGTAAATTATGGGCTTTGGAGTTCAGCTCTGGTACAACAAGAATGAATGGTTTGTGAAAAAAAACAGAATGACGTGGCTGTTCGCAGAAACAATATTCAATGTGAAGACTGCAGTAGTTGGGCTTTGAATGCCAATTTTTGCAACTGAGAAGACTTCAGTGGTTGAAAGCATCTCTGTGTGTATGCTAACTGAAGATACAGCTGCCCTGCAGATATGTGCAGCCACGCTGCCAGAGAAAACTCCTGCTCTCACCAAAGGTCATTGCTTTAGAGAATTATGAATGACTAAGAAATACGCAGTAGCACACTGCAGGAAACCAAAGACAAGAAGGGAAAAAAAACCTCCTCAGATACATATCTGAGGAAAAAGGGTGAACCTGGCCTTATAAACCTACTCTCCTTCACCTTCACTTGTAAACCAAATGTTCACTTACAAACCTACCCACTGAAAGCACAGACCTATCAAAGCCATACAGATTTATGGCTCTTCAAGGCTGGATGGCTTTGTGCAGGGAAAAGGACAACATCTGGTTGAGATTTAAGAAGCAAGCCATTTCCAAGTCAAACTTCTTCAGAACTCGGAACTTAGTGCCTGTCAGTCTCCTCTTGAAATTGGGCTGTAGGGGACAGCAATTGGGGAAAAAGGAAGTACAGAAAGCATCATTCATTAGTAAGAGATGCTAAACACAAAAATCTCATTATATGGACAACAGCAGAATGTACTCCATTTTTTTTACACTGGGGCACAGAAGTGTATCTGCAAGAGCAGAATTTATGACAGACATTTGGGTTACAGCATTCAGACCAGCAGAGGTGCTTGCCTGAAGGTTTGCTTAGTTAGAAGGTCAACCTGGTCTAGTGGAAGGTGTCCTTGCCCATGGCAGGGGGGTTGGACCAGATGATCTATAAGGTCCCTTCTGTGATTCTGTGTTGTCACTGGCACTAAGAACCCGCTGAAGATCTCTTCAGGATGTTTGAACTGGTGGCATGCAATGACCCGAAAGAATCTTGAACATAACACCAGCCCTGTTCAGGATGGTTGAGGACTGCAGTATTTTCAGATGCCTGTTTTGGAAATGAAGTTTCAAGAAGCAAGACTATTCTTGGAGACAAGGTATCATTAAGTTTCTATCATAAGCACTGTACACACTTTGATTCCTAAAATGTTGTAAACAGCCAGAGGGTTAGAGTAAATTATAGACACAAGGATGTCACAAGGTGTTTGAGGAAAAAAATGTATAAATATACTGCTCCCTTGAATAAGGTTCAATATCTGGTTCTACCTGGCAACTGTTTAAGCGACAGAGCTGTACAGGAGTCAACAAACTGGGAAGAGAGAGAGAGAGGAAAAGACAAACTGTCCCAAAGCAGAAACAAGAACTATGACATCCTGGAATCAGCACAATCTCTCCCTGTTATACGTCAGAGAACAGGAAGCATTTAAAGGTTACATACACACGCATTGCTGAACGGCTGTCCTGTTTGCGTGGGAATGCAGCTTTGTTGTTATTTGGAGCTGCATTAATAATTCTTGGGGAGAGCTACGGTAATTCTCTTTACAGTACTGCCTAGGAATGTTTATAAGCCTCATTGCTCCAGGTACCGTGCAAAATGTAATGGCAGAAAAATGTTCATGGTCTATAGTCTAAAAGGATCGACACTTAAGAGTAAAGGCATTAAAATGGTCTGAACCAGAGGTGCATCAGGTCATCGTATGAAAAGAGCAAAGAGAGAGAATCTTTTCGGAGCTGTGAATGATGAACTGACACATCCACCGACAGAAGCTGGGTCTCTGCCTTTGTGAATATCTTTATGCAAGACAAAAAGAAACACGAGTTGTCAAAATTTCATGGTGAACAAAGGGAAATCTCAGTAAGAGGATATACAGAAAATCTGCATGAGCCCTGATGATGTTTTTATTAAAATATTTCATTTCAATTTAATTTTTTAATGATAAACTTCCCTGCTCCTAAGATGATTATGTTTTATGTGAACTAGAATCATGAATATTTTTATTAGTTAATTGGCTGCTGCAAAGTGTGCATCAAATCAAGTACTGCTTTACAACTACCCGCTTTATTAAAGAAATATCTGCTTTTAGTGAACAAGCTGATATATTTCCAATTATGACATTTATCAAGATTAAAGAATGATTCGATCGTGTTCCAAAAACCAATGATCATTTCCTTTCTATTTTAATAGAAGAAAAATGGGCATTTCTGCTCCTATATAAGCCCCAATTTCTGAGCTTTGAAAGAACTGGACTTTGAGCTATTGTTCGGGTAAATAAAAATGAATATGTTTGGTGCTGCTGGAGGACTTAGCTAGTGACTCTTATTCACTAACTTTTCTTTTTTCTAATAATAAAACATTGAGAGCAAAAGTTTACTATGTTAATGTATTTAGCATTGTTTATAACAATGAATAGCTTCAAATCAATTTTAGTTAAGTAAATGTTAAAGAAAATGTAAAAAATAAACTTATAAAAAAATGCCAGGAAAGCAGACCAGTGGTACGGGACACAGACACATCACAGTTTACATGAGGAACATAACACAGAATGGTATACTAGCTGGCTTTTCTCTCTCTCCGTAAGATCTTATACTTTTTAAACATTTGAAATATTAATTGGGAGAGGCTAGCTCAATGCTGTACAAGACATTATTTACAGAAAGGAAAATCATTTTTTAAAAACTTAAGTAAGATAATTCTCTTCTTGAAAGCTCTGCAGGGGTTCCGTGTGCTTCAAGACTTCTACACTTTAAGCTGTGATTTCATAAGCAGCTTAAGCAAATTAAAGAACAAAGATCCTTCTTTGTTGATGGACTATCATGTTGCTGTTTCCCAGGTCCGATTCAGCTTGAACTGGCCAGGGTCAGTCATTCTACCTTTTTTGTTTTTGAAGAGGGACATGGCAGGGAGATGAGGGAGCTGACCTGCCTCACCCCGCAGCTGTAGGCTCATTAGCGCTGACAGAAAGGATGGCTGGGAACGTGCTAACAAGGGCAGAGCACGCACAGCACCAGCGTGATCTTCAGCCAAACCCTTGAACTGCGTTTGTGAGGCTGCCCCAAATGCGCACAGCAAAACGCGCAGTGCATTTGCCCAGTTCTCTGATGCTATGGTTCAGTGCTTTTCCCAGTTAATTTTGCTGGCTTCAAGCACCGACATTTTATGGCCTCTCTGTACGGTGTTTTCTGGGTGCCTGTGCATTCAATTACCTCTTTTCCACAAACCATCAGCCTTGTAGAAAACAAAAACCACACAGTCCACCCAAATACTGCCCTTAATTACTCAGCTTAACCTTGGCACTGCACGTGGGATTTCGGAGACAAACCCAAAACCACGGTGAGGATCTGAGGGCTGTTCCAGGGAAAGCTGCCTTTGATGCCAACCGCCCTTCGCTTTCAGGACACCCGCCCTGGCGGTGTTTGTTAACTGGGGCTGTCTCACACAAGGGGAGGCAATAAGGAGGTGAGGCCTGTGTCACCCATCACCGCGAACCCTCCGCCTGCCTGGCCGGGGCAGGGCCTCTCTCCTTTTTTATTCTCCCGATTCCCAGCCCATCCTCTCCAGCCCGAGTGCTGCAGCCACACACAAGTTTTATGAGAAAGAGGAGCGGGACGAGTGGCTCCCAGGGCAGGAGCAGAGCACACAAGTGCCCGGCCAGACCTTGCCCGCCTCCCCAAGCTCCCCTGGGGCTCCGGGCCGGTCCCTGCTGGGCGCTGCCCGCACCCACACTCACACCTCAGCCACGGGTCACTTTAATTGTTTATCATCCAGAGGAAAGGAAATGACAACACTTTAAAAAGCATTAAACTGGGACTATTTTCTCTCTTTAAGGAGACGGCTTGGTTGTGCTACAACACTCCCCAAGCAGAGGCAGACTGAGGAATGCGTATCTTCCTATTCCCACTGGACACAAGAGGGGAATTTTTCATGATGAGAACACTCAGCCATTGGAACAATCTCCCCAGGGAAGTGGTGGATTCCCCAACATTGGACACTTTTAAGATTCAGCTGGACCGGGTGCAGGGCCATCTTGTCTAGACTGTGCTTTTGCCAAGAAACGTTGGACCAGATGACCCTTGTTGTCCCTTCCAACCTGGTATTCTAAGATTCTATGATTCTATCTATTGTCATATTCACAGCACACGGTTTACACCAATGACTGCTCCAGGTAAGAAGCCCTGCTCTGTTTATGAGAAAAGTGTGAGGCACAGCTACAGTGCCAGTAGACGGAGACTTATTCTAAGAACTTAATTTCAGGCTTACTCAAACATTTTAGCACAGAGCTAAAGGTTACTGTGTCAGTAATACACAGAAACATTGAAAATGCAACAGGAGAACAAAGTTACAATGAAAAATTACAGTAAAATAGCTACACAGATTTATGCAGTGCATCTGAATTATACTACATTCATTTTTGTGGTTGTTACATCCTAAAAAAATATGCACCACAGGCTTTCCTTTAAACCTCTTATATTTTTTCATTGTTATTAGCGCAGAACTGTGACAATTTTTCTATTGGCATCACTACTATAAACTATTTCTGAGAGACTGCATAACTCATCTCTTAGCGTTCAACAGAATAAAAAAACAGTGTACAGTTTCAGGCTACAGAAATCTTTCTGGTTAAAGGAAAGAAAAGGATTGATTCAGTTGGATTCTGGTTCAGTTCAAAAGCACTCATTTATCCTCTTTTCTTTGGCTATAGACACATTTCATTTTACCCTGAGGCTCAAGGCAATGCAAGCGTATGTTACCCCAGGGCATGGCCATGTATGCTTACACACAGATAAAGCTCACCACAAGCAACCTCCCTCAGCTGCTACAAAGGAAGGATGACTAATACAGTGGTCAAGTTCTACACTCAGAAATAAGTATAATCTCACAAAATAAACATTCTTCCACAAAGATGAGAGCAATTTTTAACAGATTCTTTTTTTTATCTCCTTTTTACCAGCACAAGTAACTGTAGCAACTTATGACTGCAGCTGCAACCTCACCACAAATGCATGTCACAGCCAGCTGAATTATTAGGCAGAGTCAGAAAGGCAGTAAATGGTATATTTACAACACAACAAATAAGCAGGGCAGCTGGCTCAAGCCTTGGGAAATAAGATGATGAAGGGAATCCTGAGCATCTTATGACTTGATAGACAGAACTCCGGCATTTAGGAATAAAGAAATATCCACTTACCTGAGACATCCTTTCACGATGTTTAGCTTCAAGTCTTTCCTTGGCTTTCTGGAAATGGGCATGTTCATTCTCATCTCCAGGCGTCTCCAAGTACTTGTCAACGGCGTCGGGAGTGCTAGCGGCAGTGGTAGGGACTGAGGTAAAATTTTGAGGGAGTGGAGAGGGAAGGAAGGGGAAAGAAAAGCAGAATGTCTACTTTAGTATAGGTAAAATTTAGTTGGACCAAGCAAGAAACATCTGTTCTAATTTCCATCAGAATAAGGCCATTCATTTAAAGTCAGAGTAGCATATAAAAATATTGGTTAGATGCACAGGTTATGTACAGCAAATATATATAAACATACAGGGATTTCTCCCCCCTGCCTCATTTTATAAACCAGGAGAAACTCTGAAGAGAGAACAAAGCAATGTTACTCAAAAAGGTTAGAAACTGCCACCAAAGGAAAAATTCCAAGGAGAAAAAAAAAAACTGGCAATGACTAAAGTACATAAACCAGCAGAAAGCCCTTTGCAAAGTTACATGCTTTGTGTATTAGCTTATTTTCAAAAGGTAAACCATAACACACACAAGTGCCAATGCAAATACCTTTTAAAGCACCTACGGAGCCCGCAGAACCCTAATGAAATATCTCAAATCTTTCCCTCACTGACAGTTTGATCTCACAGATATTTACTTTATTTGTAACGAATTTGATTAAAAAAACCCCTAATGGATGCAGTAAATAATCAGCAAGCATGCACTAAATGCCAGCCATTCCTTTTGGATAAGCACACCGGTAGTAGAAAGATTTGCGTGTGGGGTAATTCAAGCAAAGTGAGCAACAGTTCCTTAGCTACACAGTAACATCCAACAACCCCTGCAATAAGTACAGTAACATTTCTGTGCTAGGGACATAACAGCATGGTAAAAAGCTCTCCAATGGTGATCAACTACTTCATTTCAACTATATCATCCCTAAATATTTTAGTATAGAATTGTTTTAATTTCCCTGGTCCCACTTAGTCCAACAATTGCAAAGCTCGTTTAAGAACTCTAACAAAGACTGTATAGATAGTTTGTGCAGGATTTATTTTAAAATTCATTTGACTACATGCACCATGGTTAACTTCTCTTACAAGGGTACTACACTTTAGTCAATAGACTAATACAGGTAGTGAAAAAGCCAGGACCCTCCCACACCCCAAACATTTCTCAATGTCTTCTACAGAAGTAAACTTTTATCTTAAGATCAGGCTGAGTAATAAGAACCATTATTTATCTATTACTACTTTCCTCCCCAAAAGTTGAAATATAAATGTATCTATATTAAATTATTAAATAAACTCCAAACAGTTAGAAGTATAACATGTTAGTCCCAATGAAATACATCCTCAAATTTTAAGAAAACTTTAAAGCAAAATCCAAACATTTCCTCATATTTCACCTTAGATATATAACCCCCAAAGCAAAACAAACAACCCTCCCCCAAACAAATAGCCTTTGGCTTTGGCTGCATTTGAGATATCTCTACATTTTCTCTGCAATAGGAATGAATGGTTTTGGCTGCCGTTCATATAAATTGCACAAGAGGTTTTCTAAGTTACTCCCTGGACCAAAGGGAAAGCATTGCTTGGCTCAAAACAGCAACAAAAATATCTACAAGCAATCAAAAAAATTCCAATTGAGAAGTAATATGCAGTGTAAACTATCACTCTTCCCAACATTTCACCATTTTTCTCTTTGTTTCATAAATATTTCATTAAAACGCTAGATTTTGTAAACTTGTAAACTTTGTTACTAAATTATTGTGTATATATATATTTTTTTATATATATATAACAGACAGGAACAAGTAAGCTTCCCAACTAGCCACAAAAGTTACAAAAATAGAATGCAACTCCAAATATTTCCAGTGGATACTCCTACAGCTTCAGACAATTTAATCGCTCATACTGTTACAAACGCATAAAATTTTTCTTTCATTTGAAACTCTGGACGATAACAACCCACCTTCAATGATTCTGTGGTTTGTGCTGGGGTGCGGTGCTGCCTGCCTGAAAGGCTACAGCCAGTGTAAACAAATTCCAGAAACAAATCACCCAAAGCTCAGACTGAGTGAAAACATTTCTGTAATGCTCAGAATTATTTCTAAATATCTTTGCTTGTTAATCTCTCAAGCACCAAATTAATGTAATCTTTACCTTTCTAGAAGCTGCAGTTTAGTACATTTTAACTCCATTATAAAACGAAATTTTATTTCACAGCAGGAAGAAATTTAAGAGTGTCAGACCGAGCAAAGTCCATTCTTTCCAGGCTCCTGTTTCCTGACAAGGGGATCAAACACCCCCAGGCAAGAGCAGTAAATACTCCTCTGCAATGTTTAACTAACCTTGCTGAATTTTCCTTCCATGACTCAAATTGTCTTCTCCCCTCTCCCCCCCAAAAAAACTTGCATGAGATTTAACGTTCACAATATGGTGTGGCAATGAGTTCAATGGTTTCTCCTCTCTCTACACTCTCCATCGCTGCCTCTGGAGAACACAGCAGGATTTAGCACCGGAAGATCAAATGGGGGAGAGCTGCAAAGTATTTGCCATCCTTCTCCATTTTTTATAGTTGTTTGTTTTTTTTTTTTTTTAACTGAACTTAAGTCTGTACAAATGTGAGTGAAAAGAAGCGATGATCAAAATAACTGTCCAATAAATTACGCAAATTTAACCTTTAACTTATTTAATAGGAAAAAAGGTCACCAGCATTCGCACTGAGATCAGTTAAGCCGCCTGTACATTCAAGGTCTGACTTGCAAAAGCTCCCGTCTCACATACGCGGCCTTTATGGTCCAGGTTTTCGGACAAAGCACTTCCCACCGGGATGCCCGAGACAGCCAGGCGGTCCCAGGGGCCGGGTAAAGGATGCGGGCAGTGCACGGATACCCGACCGCAAGCCGCTCTCTCAAGCTGGTGCTATGGAGCAGGGGTGTCCAACTCATTTTCACCGCTGGACACATCAGCCTCATGGTTGCCTTCAAAGGGCTAAATGTAATTTTGGGCCTGTATAAATGTAGCAGTAGTTACTGCTATAGAGGGTAATGCTAACAAAGAGTAATAATGCATGGGAGGAGAAAGTTGCTACCCCTGGCCTTGCACGAAAGGCAAAGGGCTGGTGTAACACCACACAGGGCTTTCTGCTGCGCACTCCCAAAAAGAAAGAGGGCTTGGGAACGGGCATAGGGGCTGATGGGAGCTTGGGGAACCTGTCTTGTGGTAAGAAGCTCAATCAGTTACACTTTCCCAATAGGGAGCTGACTACTAATTTGATTTAGAAAATCTCTACAGAGAAAAATTTCTGACGACAGCCCTATCAGAAAGAAGCAACTGAAGTCTGATGGTTGGAAACCAAGGCTAGGCAGAAATAAGGCTGGAAATCCAGACCAGAAACAAGCCACATGCTTTCAGCAGTAAGTGCAATTAACTATTTGAACAACTTATGCAAAGATAAGCATATCTGCCCAAAAACCTGCAACCTTGATTCAGCTGTTGGTGGCCAAAGAGACCAACCAACTTAGCAGCACCAACGATGTCCCACTCCGCAAACAGACACTGTGTGAACTCTTAAAAAGCAGGGCTAAGTTTCATTAAAAAGAAATCCAGAGTGTATGTTTAGTAAAATACTCAAAGGTGGGTTGAAATGGTCATATTTGTTTTTGTTTTCTGTTACAACTGAGATCCAGCAGTGGTCTTTTTACGAGTGGTTAGCTATGCGCATAATTTGAAATCACAAGTATTTTTTCTGACATAAAATAACCAGTCTGCTTAAAATTAAATAGCTCTACAAGATTTCACTCCCTGTATGTATAAAGCCTGCAAATGATTTTGTGACAACTCCTCCATCCAGTATTAAAAAAAAAATAAATTATCAACAGTACATTTTAAAAAACCCTTGTGATTCCAACATAACAGTAACCAGCAGCTGCCCCCCACAAGAAAAAGAGATGGTTACAAAGATACCGAGCCTCCCTTCTTCTTCCTAAAGCAGAAACATTTTAAAATCTCTTCATGGCCATTGGCACAAAACCTATCCTTAGCACTCCAATACCTTTGGGAACTTTGTTTCTCGAGATGTATCGCATGTTTTCTCCTAGTAAATTCAGAACATCTGGTCAGACATCAGTTACATGTAAGGATTCCTTAAAAATCTTCAGCCTGATCTCATTTTTTGACCACATCTGCTCGTAGAGGGAGGTTTCGTTTTGTATGCATTGCTTGTTTTATAAGGTAACTCATTCTACTACTGCATGAAGACTGATCAAAAAGTGTGTGTTGACAGGTGTGGAAGAAATGCAGTATCAGATGACATTTTCTTCACACTTGCACTCATTTTACCTGTCAATTCCCGCATACTTTTAAAAAATTTTTATTAGACTTTAAAATCCCCCAAATCCTTTAAAATTCTAAAATAATCTAAAATCCTGACCTCCTTTAAAATCCTAACCTTCCTGGAGACACATTTTTGCCATTAAACAACAATCCTTACATATCAGAAGAGCAGGGGGAAAAAAAAAGCGCAACAATATGCCCCTAGATCCTGCTTTATTATTTCACATAAAAATAAATAATCCATATCAGCCTCTCAAGTGGAAGAAAGAACAGTCACTCACCAGCCTCACATGAAGTGAAAGGATTAGTAGATGCCCCTTTTCTGAATGACATCGGCTGTTGCATATAAGATGGGAAACCATTTGAAATGAGAGCATTACCCAGCGACAATGTAGTGTTCAGTGGATGCATTCATTGCCTAAGAATTCCACACATGCAACTGCCTCATTAACGAAGGATTAAGACCAGAGCTTTCAGTTGTTGACTAAGATCACAACTAATTCTAGCACTTCTGACAATCACAAGTGGAGTATCTTCAGCGAGAAGGGTTTCTATTATTGCTACTGCTACCTTGTGAAATGAGCTGTTTTTACAAGGTGGTATCCCCAATCTTTTGTGAATAAGCTGCTCTGCTTACAGCAGGGTGGCAAAACCAATGAACGGAATCTAAACGACAGGGAAGGAAAATAACGATTACCTTATTATTACAAAAACAGACACATTAGGGACTGCATGAGACAAGACAAATGAGGGCTGGGAAAGGTTGTAGCAAATTACCATTATTTTAAACATAGGGAAAAAGATGTACAAGGATGAGCTTTTACATAAGAAATTGTTAAGTTTAGTATGATTGAATTATTTAGAGAAAAGCGTGTGCCAAACTGGTATACTTTCAAGTAGCAAGCAATACTGGGGGACACAGCAGTAAGTGTATTTACATACTATATATAAATTATAATCTACTGCATTATAGAGACAACTATTCTCATTCTTAGCACTGTAAACTGGAGGACCAGCAAAGTGCCATTCCTTTTCACAGAATCACAGAATGTTAGGGATTGGAAAGGATCTTGAAAGATCATCCAGTCCAACCCCCCTGCCGGAGCAGGAACACCTAGATGAGGTTACACAGGAAGGTGTCCAGGTGAGTTTTGAATGTCTGCAGAGAGGAGACTCCACAACCTCCCTGGGCAGCCTGTTCCAGTGTTCTGTTACCCTCACTGAGAAGAAGTTTCTTCTCAAATTTAAA
>VWYH01003002.1:477340-617721 GCA_013399365.1 Pampusana beccarii
TGTCCTTCTTGAACTGAGGGGCCCAGAACTGGACACAATATTCCAGATGTGGTCTCACCAGGGCAGAGTAGAGGGGAAGGAGAACCTCTCTCGACCTACTAACCACCCCCCTTCTAATACACCCCAGGATGCCATTGGCCTTCCTGGCCACAAGGGCCCAGTGCTGGCTCATGGTCATCCTGCTGTCCACCAGGACCCCCAGGTCCCTTTCCCCTGCACTGCTCTCTAACAGGTCATTCCCCAACTTACACTGGAACCTGGGGTTGTTCCTGCCCAGATGCAAGACTCTACACTTGCCCTTGTTATATTTCATTAAATTTTCCCCCGCCCTTTTAATTACTTTATCTTCATACATGCTTTCACCAAGACCACTTTCTGAACCCTGTCTAAAACTAAAAAACAAACAAAGAGGAGGGCAGAGTTCCTCCCACAGTCAATAACACAAGGGAGACCTTGTGAGAACGAAAACCAGACATATGCTCAGTTTTACCATTTTACCTGTAAGCGGCAGGCTGCTGCTGCTGGTTTCTCTTTAGGGTTTTGGGGGGCAGACAGACAGCACTGCTGTGCTTCCAGGGCTGGCAGGAGCTCTGGAAGGCAGATCTTTCACCCGGTGGCTCCTCAGCACATCTCCCACCCTGGAAGCCAAGCGCAGAGCAGTGACCTGTGCTGACCACCTGCAGAGCCTGTGGCTCCCATCCTCCTGGCCACTCAACTCCAGCTGCTCAGTTTTCTAGTTTTCGCAAAGATGCTCAATAATGCAAACTCCCATTAAGTTATTCACTGATGTTAAGGCTCGCTCATCCATTTCAAATACATATTTATCACTCAGCCTGATCACATACCCATCCAGCTGGGTTTTATCTATCCTGCACGCTTGCTTTATCTTCATGTTTTGACAATTATCTTTCAGACACCCAAAAGTGCTTGCAAGTAAAGCTTTCTTCATAAAACATGAGGGATTCTGACTGCAACAGTTGGGACTCAGCAAAAAACATGGACTAACAGACTATAGAAAAAGAAATATATTCTTCTGCCAGAAAAAATACATGCACATTGGTACTGAATTAGGGAAAAAAGGCCCCTCTAACAGTGGTTGTTGCACGCTCAGGGCTCATATCTGAAGTAGTAAAAAGAATCATCATGTCTGAGACTTGACTCGTCAACCTTCAAGCTGCTTCTTAGCTTCCAAGATGTTGTTGTATTAGTGTTCCTAAAGCAGATTAGAAAGCACATTGTTTAAAAACATCTACTAGTTTAATTGAAGGACATTCCATGCACATGTGACATGAAGAGAGTTAACACACGAAAGAGAACCCAGTGTTCTAGAGGGATGCTCTTCCCTTTCTTAGTAGCTGGGTTATCTCAGTGTTTAGTTACCCCTCAAGGCTAAACCATTTTGTCATAAAAGATTGCGCATAGTTCCTAGAATATTTCATAACTTGCATTAGTATTCAAAGAACAATTACAGGTCAATGTAGCAACCTTGGCCTGAAAATACAATTGTCTGGAGATAAAGAAATTATACGTTTAAAAGCTACATTCCTTCTTGAACTTTGCAAAGACTGATCCTATCTTCATTTGATGTGTTATAGTTTAAATAGTTGGTATGGCATTGAAACAACAGGCAGCTTGAAAGACAGTTTAGCGAAATTCCTCACAGAGACTGCTTGGAGAGAAAAAACATACCATACTCATATTATTCCTCAGCTATTGCCTTAATTAAAGTTGATACTTGGCAGCTAAGCTAGGTTTAAGTTAAATTTTCTCATATAAGAATCCTTTGAGTAAGAACTTCAAGATACATTTCCTACTCATGTACAGGTAGAACTTGGCAATCATGCTTTCACTGCATCTCCATGAATGTTTCTTCCTTTTCACCAGCCCTGACAAATACAATTTTGCCTTGCTCATACCCATTCAACACTAATCTCAGCCATTAATTACTCAGGTCACCCCCTCTGAGTTCTTAGTTTCACTTACTTCTTCTGAGGAGGTCCCCAAAGCAAACTTTCTTCAAGCATCTTTGCAATACTCTGCTTCAAGGTCGTTATCTTTTGATTTGTCACCGTGAATTTAAATATTTATGAGGGAAAAAAACCCTACTAAATTCTTCACCTGTTACATCAAATGAGACTGCTGTGAACAAATACAAGCCAGAAGTATTCTCCTGAATACGACTGCTGCCAAGACTGTAAACAAGTCATCAGGTTCCACAGAGTAAAAAAAAAAAAAGACCTGTGGCTACACTCATGAAAACAAGTTACAGCAAAACCAGTGTCTACAATAATACATTTACATTAATAAAATTCCTAGTGCTTGAAATTATCAATACTCTAACTCTTGTATACGAAAACATTTGCATAATTTCCCTTTTGAATTCTAAACTTTACTCAATTGGTTTTTTAAAAAGGCCCACTCCAACATTGGCTCCACGTGTTGTTCAAGAGTGCAATATAGTGCAAAGTTATATAGATAAAGAAACCAAGAAAAATAGATTAGTCACATGCATCCACTAAAGGTGATAGTAAAAATGAACTATTTAAATAGGTTATATTAGAATGCATCCCATTACAGCTTCTAGGCACTGAATGATAAGTGTCAAACACTCACAATGACTGACGAATTGCAATAATACGTCTTTCTTAAGATTTCGTCTACGCTATTTGACATTTGCCTCATCTCTACCAAGACGCATGACGCATGCCAGAGAAAATAAAACCCAGCAGATACAGGCAATTCACGCCAGAGACGGTGGGAGAGGGACACATTCAAGTGAAGCCTTGAGAGGTAATGTCCCCTTTACTGCTAATTTGGGAAGCAGTTAGACAATTGATTATAAAAAGCCCTAGTGATGAAGCAACAGGTTGCCCTAGAGTGATTGGCTTAGTGAATTTCTAACAACTTAAGAGTTTTTATTCATTCAAATAGAAGACTTCGTACTTACGTGAAATGTTTCCTCGCAGTATCACTACTTATAAAGACAGACTTTTAGGATTTGAAATGTTATCACTAGACTTCTGTATTTTAAATTATAACTCTCTCCTATGGTGCCGTGACTAATCAGTGCTGTAGCTAGCTGCTGCGATTAGGATTTTCCAAGGCTAAGTGCATTGTCAAAAACAAAAACAACAACAGAAAAGCCTTCATGGCATGAAGCAACTTGCAAGCTCTGCTGCTTTCACAGAAAGAGGCTTGCCAGGTCCCCCCATAAAGCTCACCAGCAGTGAAAGGGCAGCATCAGGATGAACATGCTCCAGATGTGGCCGCGATTTCTGTCTCTGAGCCTCCTACCTGACCTCAAGCTCCAGCAGTCTCTGTAGGTGGACACATAAAATGAGCAACCACCCACTAAATAAGACAAAGGATTAAAATGTGGGTATACTTTACCATCCTGCTTCCAGGAATCCACAGCAGTTCTTTAATGCCTTAGACACACTCTGGAAATTGGTATGCCAAGTGTAGCTACCAAAACACTTTACTTACTGCTACCTGGGGAGATGTCAAGACCCCAAACAAGTAACAAATGGATAAAGGAAACTCCTGACAACAGGAGTATCATCTTCTAAGTCTTTGCTGTTAGAGGTACAGATTGTTATTTGCAGTACCTCTGAAGAGAAATTAAACTGGACACAGCAAAACACTAGAGGTCATGAATTTTCCCCTCACTTAAAAGCACGAAATGGAAACACATTAAGATCGATTTCACCAATTATCAGGGACAGACTGATACTAACCTGCAGGCAAGCTGAAGCTAGCCTACATGAAAAGCAGGAAGAGTGGATGGCCCATATTAGTCTTAGTATTGTGCAAATGTATTAATCTATATTTAAGAGGGTTTGATATTCCATGTACATTATGAAATTGTAGCTTTTAGTGTATTTATTTTCATATCTTCTATTTGACACGGAAATAAAGTATCTGCCACTTAAAAATCACCAACAGATTTAGCAAGTTCATAAGTTTACAACATTCAGCCTAGAGACTAAATACTACTCTGCCTAAATTCACCTAAAATTTGTGATCAGGCCTTTGAAAGATCAAAAATGAAGCAATGCATGTTGATATTTAAATTTAGTACTAGGTCTCAAGGTTTACAGAAAGAAGGAGGCAACTGACAACACTGAACCCTGTTGCTTCCCTCTGTTGCTAGCCATAGGAATTCTGTACTATGATAAAACCCCCATTTTACAAAAGGTCATTTTAATGGTACGTCAAAGTGTTGAAAATCTGACTGTGCCACCAGAGAACAGTTCACTCCAGCTTCAGGCGGCACAAATTCCATTCCCCTCTGAATGCACCACACTGCGACTGCAGGAGCTGCTGGGAGAGCCCTCTCCTGTGCAACAGCTGACAAATGAAACACATTTAAGAGAACTAATTTTCTCAGCTTTGAAGCTCCTTTTGTCCCCAAGTTAAGACTTGAACATTAACTTAATTTCAAAATAGTTCTTATTAAAAATACGTATTTCCTGTAGCTTAAAGGATGTTTAACAAGCAGCAATTAAGAGACAAGTGAAAAAAATTGTACAGTAGGTTACTTTTTAGTATGACAATAAGACAGAAATAATTCCTTTGATAACAGCAATTTGTCGTCTTCTGCTTATTCTCACCAATACACATCCATTCTGAGGTCATTAAACCTGAATTAACTGTCTGATAGATCCTAATGACATCAAAGGAGCCATTATGGCCAGTCACACAGTAGAAGTCTGAGTCTTTATATTGAATAGAAACTGTAGAC
Source organism: Pampusana beccarii (assembly GCA_013399365.1). Classification (NCBI taxonomy): domain Eukaryota; kingdom Metazoa; phylum Chordata; class Aves; order Columbiformes; family Columbidae; genus Pampusana; species Pampusana beccarii. Next base: position 482,085 of record VWYH01003002.1, read on the forward strand.
AGTATTGAACATCCTTATTAAAAATCAATAGAGGGAGAGAGAGAGAGAGAGAGAGAGAAAGAGAGAGAGAGAGAGAGCGCGCGAGCAGGCTAAAGGAACTGGTAACAAGATCCTTAAAGCTACCTACTTCTAGGGCAATTATACATCAATTCCCATGTAGCTGGGTGATGAATGAAAAAATTTGACAGCAGTAGCTCCTACTCAACAGACAAATCATTTTTGTCAGACCTCAGAGCATTGGTCAAATTCGTTGCTAATGGAGAGATTCTAAGTCTTTGCATGACAGGACAGACTCACCTTTTCACATCAAGATGAAGAGACTTCAGCAAGGAAGCAGAACAAAACACGATATATTTTTTTTCTCTGTAGACAATCTGTTCAGGATATTAGTACTCAGTATTCGTACTTCCAGTATTCACAGTATATGAGTGTTTTTGACAACAGAACATCCTCAGGTTTTGTTTCAGTCAAATTTCAACGCATTATGAGAAAAATAAACTCACATCCCACTATCTCATCCTTTGCCCACTATTCAAGAGAAACCCAACCACTATCCAATATTTAATATTATCATTTTAAAAATCTAACTAGCTTGTCCTGCAAACTACAGCTAGACAAAGGAAAGTCTTGCTTTTAATGTCCATCTTGTCTCCTCTCTAAGAGAGGGGCTCAAAAGGGAGCAACAATAACGCAAATACTGGAGAGAAAAGTAAATAAATAAGCTGGGGTGGGGCGGGGGGCGGAGCAGGGCACAAAAGTCAGATAGAACTATTAAGGGTGATGGGGGAGCGGGGAAAGACAGGACAGAACAAAGGTGGCCTAGATACAGCAGATAACCCAGAGGAACATAAAGGAATCTACAAAGGTGTATACACCAGGGTATAGAGCACACTGAAATAACATGAAAATACAGGAACAAAACCATAACTGAAGTACCTTGGAAAGCGTACCCTATAGGCTCAATTGCTGTTTGAGAAAATACTGAGGAAACCCAGGAAAAAGCCCTCTCGGAGATCTATTTTAAAAGAAAAGACCAGCTCTATTTTTCCTTGCTGTCAGTTGTGCAAATGAAGCCATGCAGCTCAAGTACTCAACCTAACTCCATTTTCCTTAAGAAGAAAATGACTTGGATCAAAAACTGGGAATCCCAAAGCAAACCAAGATATCTATGGAAAGAACACAAATGGTAATGCTCTTGGCATTGTTTTATTGAACTGAACCTAAAAGAAACCCCAAAACAACTTCCATGAGACACAGAGGAATCTCCTGGGCTTATCCAAATATCCTAATGGATATATTATATAGCAATTCTAGAAGTTGTTTCTCTCTCAATTTTTGATTTTATGTGCTGCATAAGAAATGCCAGAGTTTGAAGATCGTTTATCCTCCTAAACAGCACGAGCACAGAACTGCACAACTTCTGCTGCCAAGTTTGAAGAAGGAAGACAATCTAATTTCTAAGTTTCATTAAATCCATAATATTCCTTTTAAGATCATAATTGAGGCCATCTCTTGTAGCAGAAGATTGCCTGCAAAAAGATCACTAGTTGTTGGGAAATGGATCTGAGCAGTCTCACATCACTTTTGTCACAAACTCTGCTGCTTACTTTTAAAAGCAGTTAGTGCTATGATTTCACCTACAGCCTGTATATGGAAGGCAACGTCACTGCATTATCAATTTGACAAATCAGAGCCTCATCCCTCCAAGTTTTACTGTGTAAGAATAAGTCTCATGAAGGCTGCTTTGCAACGTGACAGCTCTTTAGTAACACCCTTCCCTCTGTGTAATAATTTTGCAGCGCTATGAAAGCCAGAAATGTAACTCAGACTGCAGTGCTGGGTAACTGCAGCTCTGTATGCAGGATGCGCAATGTTAGGAGATCCCTGAGTCTGCACAGAGTGCCACTGCAGGATTTGGACAAAAAAATGCACCCATATGGCTCAGCTTGAAGGGCAAGAACCAAAACAAACCTGAAAAAAATGTACATTCAACAAAAAAAAATTTGCAAGAATCAAGATCTACTACAAGTCCTTATTTATGCTGTTGCCCAGCCTTCACAAAATATTCTACATTTTTTAATAATGCTGACAAAGGCAGTAATAATTCTTAATTCTTACCAGGTATGTGAAAAGGCTGACTTTTTCCAACAAGAAACAGCATATGCAGCTTTTAGAAACTCTTATACTGACCATAAAAGTAGAATGCTCAGCACAAAAGGCCAACAGCTATTTTTCATTTAATCCTACCTTGTTGGATGCGAAATGTAAGGATGAAGACACACTCCCCCATTTTAAAAATATTTTTAATTTCTGGGGAAAGGAATGGGTACTGTCAGAAGAGGTGTAAGATGAGTGGTAGGTGACTTTCATTTGCCTCTTACAGATCAGGCAAATGCCTGAAGTATCCAGAGCTGTGTGCAGGTAAATCATGTTCAGTCCCGTCATTTTTCCCGTGCTAACTGGGACCACTTCCAGATGCAAGGCAGCAAAAGACGCAGTTTCTCAGCTATTTCCATGATTAGTTTTGACAGCTGTCATCTTGTCTGGGATCAAGTCACCAATTCAGCATTACACTTACCCATGTGAGACTGAAAATGGTAACTGCCCTTCACAAATTCCCTATTAGCCATAGCAGTAAGGAATAAACACAGCCTCATCTCAGCTATCTGAAACTAAACGTACAACAGCTCAAGTGGGTTTTTTTAGTTATTGTTCAACATCTCTCTCACTGCTGTTTTCTTCTTCGCTTCTGATCAGCACGAGCCAGCTACCTTCAGCATCGATATCAACTTCAATATCAACTGCTCCTCAATATCACGCTCACTGCATTTTTCACTGTATAATTATTTCTTCTTTAAAATATCCTTTTTTTCCCCACTATTGTCCTAATTTAACTCGTTACTGTTCTGCTTCTCTGTGCCCAGTAAGCAGGCAGTGCAGTGAGATACCTATTCACTCTTTATTGTGTCAGATGCAAACAGGAGGCAATACTCTCCCAAGAGTACGTGCTGGCAAGGCAGTTGGGAGGGGAGCGTACCAGAGGCTCCCCAAACAAAACTCAGCTGATAAATTCAGTGTCTGATTCATCAGCTTTAGTAATCTGTGATGGAGAAACCCACCCTTCTCAAACCAAAAAAATCACAGTGAGAACACACTTTCTTCAGGCAAAGTGATAATTAAAATATAAGGTGTGTTAAACAAAGTAAGTGGGAGGTGATTCACATCCATTTGTACTGCAGCCCTCAGGGAAACCTAAAAAAATCAGATGTCATTTCTCCCCTTTCCGTCGCAAAAACGAACAAACTAAAAGAAACTAGAAACAAACAAGCAAAATGAAAAATGAAAATACGGAAATAAACATTGTTATTATTGCTCTGATTAAGAAAGGTCAGAAGTAACACATGAAATTACACAGAAATAAGAGATGAAAAAATAAATGAAAATAAAACTGATGAGCTGTTCTCAAACTTACCTGAAGCTCCCCTAGAGCTTGTGCTTTTTTCCTGCACATGCACTGTACCCACACCCCCCCACCCCCCAGCGCCACGCGGAATGTCAGTACGCGGTTAGACAGGAGATGAGGAAGAGAAGGTGAGTGCGAAGGCCTCGTCTGAGGCAGCGTTAGGCTGTGAGTTACCTCCCTGCAGAGCCCCGACTACAGCACCCAGCAGTCGCCCACTGCTACACCGGGTTAGCGAGAGGAGAGACCAGTGAGGGCCTAGCGGTGCGCGGACAGCCCGCGGCCGGGGGTTAGTGCGAGCCCCATCCCGTCGGGGCGCGGGGGGCACTTACTGAGGCTGCCACAGACCGCCATGCAGTACTCCTCCGAGTCAAAGTTGTTCCGGTTCCCGCCGCAGCCGCCGTAAAAGAAGGGTGCGCACTTTCCTTCGGCCACGTCAAAGTACCAGCGGGAGATCATGGCGCGGCAGGGACCCGTCTCGGCTTGCTCAGAGCACACCTCTAGTCACGGGAGACCCAGAGGAACCACATTTAGCATGGAAATCGTCGTGTCTCGGTTTCTTAAGTAGGTGCCTCTCGACGTTCACGCGCGCCAGTGAGGAGGCTGCACCAAGAGGGTGTTTTGGGGAACGGGAAACCCTTACTTGGAAAACCACCCAGGAGACAACCAAGGTAAATTTTGAACTGACTTGAATCTCCGATTCGTGCCACTAAGTCTCCTTAGCCTGCCTATCGGTTTATGTTTTTAGCTCCTCTACCAACACACACTGAGAGATGTTGCCCTGAAACAAGCTCCAGCATGGTGGTAATAGTGCAAGAGTGAAGTTTTGTCTGTTCCCAGGCCAGGGGGGGTTCAACCACCCCCCAGTTCCTGCCCACGGGGCTTTGCTGATGGCCCTGGGCAGGGTCCTGCCCAAGGAGCCCACTCAGCACCTCTCTGGAAGGGGAGCATCTGAAAGCAGAACGTTCCACTTTTTTTGGTTTTGTTTTTTTCTTTGTTTTGTTTTGCTTTTGTTTGTTTTGTTTGTTTTTTGTTTTGTTTTCCTTTTTTTTTTTTAGCTGAACATCCTCCCCACGCCCTCCTCTCCACCCCAACCCCCCCCAGCTGAGAAGGTTTCCTAAGTTATAACAAAGAAAAAAAGCAAAAAGAAAATATTTATGAGTTATAGAGGAAAACAAATTCTCTTCAGAAGACACCTGTTTACGCACATTCACTGCTGAAGAAACTCCCTCTTGCAAACTAACCGGCAGAGGGTTTATAATTCATAGTTTGAGGGTTCACGTATATAAAATTACTGCCATAGCTTTATCCCATCCATGGGAGGAAATGTCATCCCCAGCGAATATATATAGAAAAAAATTAAAACGTGTTTTGTTTGTGTTCACTGTGAGCTGCCACAGTCTCTGCCTACATCCTGCAACACATGAAAACCTGAGGGAAGAACCAAACCACACAAATTAAAGGAAGACAAAGCAAATTATGCCCACAATTTGGAATCCAGCCAATTACACATGTAAATGTATAGCCCTTTACCAATAATGTTCCAAACAGACAAAACCAGTTTTATCTTTCAATGTGCTGCATAAGTAATTTCAAATCCGCATCACGTTAAACACCAATACGCCCCTCATTTGCTCTCATCCCACGCACTGCATCGGCAGACAAACCGGTAAGTTCAACTAGAGGCTTCTAAATTCTCTGCATATATTTGAATTTTGTGGAAGGCACATCCCTGAGGGTTGCAAGGTATGAAGAACTATCAGTGCATCAGCACTGAAAATCCCCCTCACGCTCATCACCTCTCAGATGCTGGCTACAAAGAACCCTGCCTTTCAGAATCTGTCCTAATCCATCACCTCATTCTCCCTGGGAGCATTGATACTTATAGATAGATTTTATATTTAATTGTAATTGATAGTCAGTGTCTATCTACATTTCCTTAAATATATAATATAGGTATAATTTCACAGGTGTTTAACGTAATCATATACAGTACCTGTAAATAATGTCAAGAGTCAATTTTAGGGAACATTCATTTGGTCTAAGAGACACAGATCCGCCTATGCAATCATCAAGGGTGTGCTACAAATGTCGCAGCTCTGTACCAAGCAATTAGGAGAAAGGAATAGCAGGGGGTAAAGGAACATTAAGGGGTTTTTCTTTAAGGAAAAACAAAATAAGTGTATTTAATTGTACAACACACTAATTGCAATTAATTGTTTACTACCATAGGATTAATTATAGACCAGATTTAGTATACAGGTGCTTCTACTGATTTATTTTAAAATCAAATCCAGCCCTGCTGCCCAATTATACAGCCAAATCTTCATACAAAGCTAACTTTGCACAGCCTTGGAAGAGCTGCCACATGTCAATTAAAAATGAATAGTGACTCTTGACATTAAAGAGACAGGTATAATCAAGAGAATTTTTGCTGACATGAAATGTCATTTAAAAAAACCACAAAGGTCTCAACTCAGTCTTTCTTAGCTAATGTTGATGAGGTGCTAAAGTCTGCCCCACAAAATAAGCACCTTCTACCTTTCCCTCAAAATATTAGCTTTTCTATAAAGTCTGATTTATTTCATTTTGCACTGTTAAGGGCTAGCAGGACGGGAACGACTCACAGATTTAATCCGAAATTTCCTATAGGTCCCTCTCTCGCAGAAACAGCAGCAGAGTTTTTTTGCAGGTGCAAATAATGTGCAAAAGTGATGGCAAATTTCCATCAAATACCTGATGCCAGTGATAACAAGGAATTGGCTTTTTGGAAACTGAAGTCATTTATACACATGAAGATGCACTTGAACAAGCACTCAGGAAATCACAGGGCAGCACATCAGAAAGAGTGAGCCTGAAGCGCCACAGCCCAGCATTGCGGCTGGCGACCTGACTCCCACCCAACCTGTCACGTCCCACCAGGCTGGTGGTGACACTACAGGGCGGCGGGGGGACATCCTGCACACCAGCCTGCACAGCCGTACTGCTTCAGTGAGACCTAAATGGCAATTATTTCATCGCAGAGAGAAATGGCCTACCGTGAAAATAGTTTATGACCTAAATGAAGACGAACAAGGCGGTGAGCAAATGCTCTGGATTGCTGTTTTACAACTGCACTGTTTGAAGGAGGCATGTTGCTCCTCCAGCCTAGGAAACCTCTTGCTGTTGTCACCCCTTTCCCAGCGATGCCTCCACCACCCACCACTGCCTGTTCTCTGTGGAGGGCTCAGAGTAGCGTTCCTTCACCTCTGCTTCGGTGCAAACATACATTTTTAAACCAGCTTCGATGCCTAGGAAATGGTCCCGTTGCTCCTATTGCTGCACCAGTTGTCCCTCTCTTGCCTCTCCATATCCTTGCCTTCATATAAAAAAGCCACAACATTTGATCCTCAGCTGCACCACCACAACTAAGAAGATGGGGAAATGAAGTACAAAGATGGGAAATTCAACACATCATCTTGCTCTATTAATCCAAACACCCTTTCCCTTTCCACCACTACTAACGCCTATGATGGATGAGCTATGGTATTTTCACAGATATTAGCAGCAGGCAGGCAACATATACTGCTAAATGATTCGTCAAAAAATTAAAAGCTGTCTTTCCTTCATACATCAGTCTTATTGCTAAAACTGATTAGGAGTTACTTTTTGATATTGTATAATTAAATTTCACTTGACACAAATAATTTGTATGAAGTACAGTATTATCGGTGAGCTTTGCTTTGTTTAAGGAACTCGCTCACTCTTCCCCCTTCAAAGATGCATTTTTGCCTTGGGCTCCATAGCGCTGGATAAAATTGAAGAGGACAAGCCTTTGCACAACCTAGGTTCATAAGCGGTCTAAATTCGAACTCTGTTTTCAGATACTTCCAGTTTTCACACCATCCTTCTTTAACAGAAAAATTTATCTCAACTTCTCTGTGCCTTAAACCAAAGACGACAGCTGCCAATACTCTCCCTCTCCAAAACCTTAGAGCTGGCAAATCATTTCTGAGATAATCAGGAAAGTATAATTCAACTTTCCTTATTCTAAACTTCTTCTAGTTAATTCCAGCCTCTTGATGCAAGAAAAGTTGTTTCTAACCAAGCAGGTAGATCATTCCCTGAAAGACACTGCTGTGGCAAAGCTTTTTGATTTGCTTTTAAATCAATAGTTAAAGGGCTATAGTGAAAACAAATTAGTTACACTAAACATCAGCATTGACTGTGTTGTTTTTCCTTTGAAAAGCACAGGCTTCAGCATTCTAGGAAATACACAGTTTTCAAGTATGTGGACATTGATTTATAGTGGCTTTATACAGAGTACTTCCATAAACACTCATTTACCAGAATGCTGTTAGTAGAACTAATCAGAATTTATGTGCAAACATTTTAGATACTCTTGAAGATCAGTTTTTACAGAAGGAAACATAAAATACGTACTGAATGGCATTTTAAAATTTTTCATTACCATAGAAATTGGTTTTTTCTGTTCCTTGGAAGAAAACTGATTTTAAATCAAAGTGAAATTATAATTGCTTTACGTCAAAATCTCAACTCCATGCTTTTTTTTTCCACGTGGGACTACCATTCTGTGAACATCAACATTTTCAACTGAGGAATCGGAAATAAAATTTTAACTTCTAATGAGGGAAAAAAAATTAAAGCCACATTTACATACTTCTACCACTGAAGGTTACTCAGTATCTTCTTCAGGATTTAATTTATTTACATGATCTTCAGAACTAAGCTCATTTAAATGCTGGCCCAGTCAGTTCCAAACTTTAAATCAGGAATGAAATTTGAGTTGAATTTAAGGAAAAAAATACAAGCAGCAGGAGTTAGACAATCATCTCCAAGCTATCTTGGAAGTCCTATGTTTAGGAACTCTGAAAAACTTCTTTACCTTAATAGTACCTCAGAGAGACACAATCATGCTGTCTTACAAATATTACAAGTTCTTTAATTTAGCCACGTTAATGGAAAAAATAATGTATTTATGACCCCGTACTACCGGCCATTCAAGTTTGAAGTGGATGTTGTCAAATATATATAAATAAGCACTGGTGTTATGAGACAAGTCACTAGCACTGGTACTTGTTTGATTTGTCTGTGCTGCCATCAGTTTAAACTGTGCATCGTAACCACGTCAGACCCAAACAAGCAATTAATGCATTTAGCTGCTTAAGTATACGGAATCACGATCTTACATTTTACCACTTATATTTCACTAAATAACAGAGCAATCCATTTAACACAAGAGAGGCCAGAGGAGCAACCCTCTCAAATACGTATCAAGGGGTATATGCTCCTCTTTATTATGTGCTAGTATATATAATATTACAGTTGGAGTAATTTTGGTTTCTGTATCTTCAGGAACCGAGAGGTATAGTTTGAGGATATTAATACACCTGTATTTGTACTAGTCTACATATTTTATCTAGCCGAGAAAAATTAGGCAAGTTAAAGAATAACTGTACTCTTAGTTATGCTGTTTGTGTTCCAAAAAGGCGTAAAACTGTTTTACTCAATGAATTAATCAAAAGGGAATATTTAAAGATAATTTCATTGAAGCAAAACTTCCTCATTTTGAATACATGGCTACAAGAGGCAGCCAAATTTTAGTTCGAATATTCAAAGACAAAAGCTAATTTCAGAAGAGGCTTTTGGAATGAAGACGAGACAGCTGTGAAGCTGGCACATACTCTAGGAATAAAGTTGGTGCACAAGCTACACAATCACTAAAATACTTTCTACAGAGGAAGCTAAAAGAAAAAAGCAAAATGATGAGTTCTAAATGCAATACTGAAGAACAGCTCTTCTAAAATTGTTAAACCCCATAAAATTCTAATTTGCATTCTGCACAATTAAGATTGAATTTCTCTCTTTAATGTTTATTCTTAAGCTACTGGGGGGCAATATTTGGCATATTAAAAAAAGGTAATTGTATACTTGGCTGGAATACAAAGCTTTACAATTCTCAAGTGGGACAAATACGCGAAAATACATTTTCTATTTACTTGTGCCCAACACATTTTGAACAAAGATGCCATACAGTTCCTATCAATGACTAGAACACAAACAAAAAAAATCCAGCTTGATTTTAAATGTAGGTCAATAAAATGCCATGAATTCATGTGTATTGTAAAAAAAAGTATAGTTGCCACATAATATCATGGTTACGCTAATGTGGCAAGACAGCAAATATGAGAATTAGCCCCAAAGTGCATTCCAGTCTTCTTACATAAGAAAACAAAATATTCAATTAATTATTGCTTAAATATAGTAAAATCACATTTTCTCTAGCAAAACATGCTCTTGGAGGATTGCTTGTGGCAGGATACATTTCAAATGAAACCACTCTCCACTCTCCAACCTTACGTGAGACAACACCGTGTGAAGTATTTCAGCACGTTTGCCCTTGACTCCAAATGGTAATAATACATTGCTTTTCTGTCAACAAGATTACAAGATCATTAAAAAAGATTTCTTCTAATTGCAATGTATCTTGAAGTATTATATTATGGCGGAATAGCTGTGCTTTAAATTATGTCTAATTAAAAGCTGTCAGTTACTTTAACGCAAATCCATTAGGTTAATTTTACCAGCTTTTGTTCAAATAGTAGAGTGGATTATCATTCTTAATATCTAACAAAACAAAATAAGAGTTATCATAATGTGTACTATTCATACAGCTACCTATCCATGTTTTCTTAACGGGGAATACAACTACGCATTACCACCTTCCAACTAAAGCATACCGTGTAGTCTTGAAGCAAAAGAAGAACAAGGAATTACTACTTCAAAAGAAAGATAATAACCTTGCAAGGAAGAAAGTAGGGCAAAGCTACTGAGGGTGAAAAAAGCCCAATCAACCTAGTATACACTACTAATATTATCCCAAAATTTATAGCTGACAGGTCTAGCAATCAAGGTTAACCTCCCTTGCCTTAGAATAGATGGTAGCTGTCACTGAATGGATTTAATGTCTTTTAGACATAAAAATCTTCAGCAAAAAACCCCCCATGCTAGATCAATAAAAAGAGCTACCATACAAACATCAGGCTACTTTTTTCCTGTTAGGAAACCAGCATATGGTCTCTCGTTTGCAATTCCAGATTGTAAACATAGTTAAAACGTCACCTCAAGCAGCACCGCGTAAATTCTTTCCTAACTGTTTAAGGAAATCCAGCTGAATTAGAGAACGCAAAACCAATCGCTAAAGGGCAACATTATATGCTAGATGAGGCAGGTCAGGCTTATGCTGCAAAACCCCCTGCATCTGCTGATGGGTATGCGAGGAAGCTGCCAAGTGTTTTCTTCCAGGCTGCTGCGCTGACGCCGCTGCTCTCCTTTAAATGAGACCTGATTGACTGCTATGTTGACAGGAAGCACTAAGCTGAAGTCGCTTATTCTTTATTGTACGCCAAGAGAGGCTGATTTTCCTGGTCACCTACTGTGCTGAAGGACAGCAGAAACGAAACCACAAAGAGTCGCATGTGATGGGGGAGCAACGCTCCTGCTGCCTTCGCTCGGGCGCTGGAAGAACCACCTGGAGGCCGGAGGCCTCGGCAGCAGCCGCGATGCTGTGGGGACGGCAGGAGAAATCGAACCGCTCCCTTGCTCAAATCCCGGCCAGCTGAGAGTCACCTCCCTTGCTCCATACAGAGCCAGAAGTCAAGAGGCACAGTTTTCTTGCAGGGCTTCATAAACAAGTCACACTTTCTCCAGCACAAATTCATAGAATCACAGAATCATTTCAGTTGGAACAGATAGTTGGGATCAGTAAATCCAACCATAACATCACTCTAGCACTAAACCATGTCCCTCAGAACCTCGTCTAAATGCCTTTTAAACGCCTCCAGGGATGCTGACTCCACCACTTCCCTGGGCAGCCTGTTCTAGTGCTTTACAACCCCTCCGTGAAGAATTTTTTCCTAATATCCAATCTGAACCTCCTCTGGCACAACTTGAGGCCATTTCCTCTTGTCCTGTCACTTGCTACTTGGGAGAAGAGACCAACCCCCTCCATGCTACAACCTCCTTTCAGGTAGTTGTAGACAGCAATCAGGTCTCCCCTCAGCCTCTTTTTCTCCAGGCTGAACAGCCCCAGTTCCCTCAGCCGTCCCTCATCAGACTTGTGCTCCAGACCCCTCAGCAGCTTCATTGCCCTCTTCTGCATTCTCTCCAGAACTTCAATGCCCTTCTTAAGACGATGGACCCAAATGATTCTAGTGATTAAAGTGAAAAACGTGGACCTGACATTAATTTCACTCTTTCGATCCCTGCAATCTCAGACCCACAATCGGCTGGATTTAACATCCGAAGCCCAGCAAGACTATGTTGGCAAGTCTGAACTGGGTATGCTGCCCTACTCCTTACGAACTGAGACTAAACATCGTCTCTCACAAAAGCTAGGAAAGTGAATACTGACAAATACTGCGCTACGAAAAGTTTATTCACATTTTTAAATAAACACTAAAGCTCATAAAAATAAGGTTGCTGCAGAAAATGAAGAGACCGTCCTCCTGTCAATGACCTCTCCCATTCTCTAGGCAAGACTAAGTTCCTTTTTCACTGAAAATAAGTTTGAAGTGGTTCTACTATTGCTATTTTAATCATGATTCATTAAAATATGCATACAAATAAAATTGCCTGATTAATTGATTCTACAGTATAACATTACATTTATGCTTTTCAATTATTTATGGTTGATGGCAATCATTCCATTGATTTGGGGGAGAAAGGGCTCAGTACCAGCCCACAATTGGCCCCTAATTTATGGTTTTAGAACATTTAGTCTTTGTTGATTTCACATACGAAAAGGAACTCCTCTCAAATTGGATAAACCCACTCTCTGTGCTCTTTAATGCTAATGACATATTATTAGTTACAGCTTCATAAAGCACACATAAAACTGGCAGTAAAGTGCCTGTGAAGAGCATCCTAGGATACATTTTATGAACTGCACTGACTAATGCTTTGGAAAAGTAGCCTGAACAGAGCTCACATCCACAAGAATGAAGCTCCAACACTCAAACCCATCTGGAGAGGCTGTCAAGGTGCCCCCATAGTACAGACCACTTCTTAGTATGTATGCTGCCTACGAGGCACCTCTACGTTTTTCATTTGCACTGACAGAGACAAACTTTTCTGTTTGCAACAGCAAGAGAGCAGCAGATGCTCAGCACCAAAGCTCCTATGCCAGATCTGCTGTCTGTACCAGAAGGATGGAGGTCCTGAAGGAAGCTTTTGCTTAAGTGAAGAAAGGGAAGTAGAATCATAGAATCATTTTGGTTGGAAAAGACCTTTCGGGTCACCAAGTCCAACCATTAACCCAACACTGTCAAGTCCACTTCTAAACCATGTCCCTAAGAACCTCATCTGTGCATCTTTTAAACACCTCCAGGGATGTGACTCCACCAGTTCCCTGGGCAGCCTGCTCCAGTGCTTCACAACCCCTTCCGTGAAGAATTTTTTCCTAATATCCAATCTAAACCTCCTCTGTCACAACTTGAGGCCATTTCCTCTTGTCCTATTGCTTTTTACTTGGGAGAAGAGACCAACACCCTCCACGCTACAACCTCCTTTCAGATAGTTGCAGAGAATGATAAGGTCTCCCCTCAGCCTCCTTTTCTACAAACAACCCCAGTTCTCTGAGCCTCTCCTCATATGACTTGTGCTCCAAGTGATTTGGGCACTGCTACATTTAGAAATAAACCAGCTGTGTCAGACCACCAGTTACACACCCAGGGACAGTCTCTGCATCCTCTGTGCCCCAGGAGGACGGAGGTCAGAAAGCCCAAGGGACTGGGGCAGAATTGCACCGAAAACTTGTATCAGTAATGGATTATCCTCACCTCGTGTGCAGCAACACATATTTTACTCATAGTCACCGAAGGTGGAAAAGTTTAGACTTGGGAAAAACAGGACAATAGCGTTTCATTGCCAGCTAGCAAGTGTATACTTTTCTAAAGGATTTCTAAAAGGTGGCTTCAATAGTTTGCCTCATGTCTTTTGTATTTTACATTCATATTATTACATACTATTTTCCTGAAGGCTAAACATCTTCATCTCTTTGAAATGTCAACCTTTGTAAAGAAACACGCTCTACCTAATTTGTCCTCATTTCCACTCATCCAATATCCCATTAAAGTCAAGTGGTTTTTTTGTGTTTGTTTTATTTCTTTCCCCCCCCTCTCAATATTCATTTACCAGCGAGAACAAGGCGTTTTATCCCCAGGTGGTGAAAGCTCACATATGGAAATATATTTAATTGGTTTAAAGATTTAAACACCATCTTCTCCCGCCCCCTTCTCTCTGAAATGGCTCTCCAATAACTGAGCAAAACACTCAACACAGTTCTGTAAGACAGAAATGCACAAGACTGTGTTGCCAGCCTCAGAAAGAAACATTTGCAAGTGATTTCAGCAAAGCATTTGCGCTTTTGATTAGTGAGCTTGTCTGCATGTAGACCGAACCAAAAAAACTAAATGAAATAACTCGTTTTTTCCAAAGCAGCCACTGGGCACCTTTGGTCCCTGGGACATCGGTGAATCATCAGAGGGAGCCCTCTGCTCCGGACCCGCTCTGCCCAATGGCAGCACCACGTTCAGGAGAACAGGACACTGCCACATGCAAAACGGGGGACTCTACCAGCACTTCAGTCCCAAGCATCCCCAGAAGCTGTGGTGGGAGAGCAAGAGGAGAGGAAAGGAGCCAGGTGAGATGTTTTCTGTCTCGTTTCACAACTGCCTCAATTGCTGCCATTTTGCCTCTGCTTCTGGCAAGTCTCAACTTCTTTCTTGTCATCTGTAGCCTTTAATTTTCTGCCATGGTCTCCAGCACTTATTAGTAAAGATGTAAGCACTGTAGGAAAATTGACATCTACCTTACAGAGGTTTACATCATATGGAATTGTGCTTCTTAAAATAGAAATATAAGGCAAATTAATTCAAATATGTATCATTAAAAAAATGGGGCATTTCAAAATTTTATGTTGCTATACTGTCCATGGACTAGGGTAAAATTCAAAGTCTAAAATGCAGTTATGTTATAGTAACTACAAAGTATCATGAAAAACAAATTTTAGAAATGAAGAGTTCTTTCTCACTCCACATTTTCTTCTTCGGGCAATGCACTGCTATCTCCCCCTCTCCCCCCTGGGCAACTTGTTAGTTAGGTTCACTTTTCTGCATAGTTATTTCTAAATTCACCTAATTTAACTGATGTACTAGATCATGGAGAAATACTGGAAACAGGTATCTAACAGGAATCACCCAAAATAACTAATCACTGCTGTTAATGTAAGAGACCAAACCAGCTACTGCTACCACCTGCTTTGAACTGACACTCCCTATCCTTGTGCAACAAATGCACATGATAACACCCCCCCCAACACCTTTTCTGTGTTATTTGCTACATATGACAGTCAAATTTTATTTAATGTTCCTTTAAAATCTAACTAATCTCTCTGCTTCCACCCACATCTTACAGAACGACCACACTTTGTAGACAGAAACCCACAAAGAATATTTGTAATGGGAAAGGGAATGGGGAGGGGATTCAACCCTCAAATTACAGAAGCCAAACCATAACGATGTTGCAACTTATGATATTTTGCTGTTTGGAACATTTTTTTGTTGTAAAGGGCAAACACACAAAGCAGCAAGACCTGTTTTCCAGCCCCAAGCTAAATGCCCATGAATTTACCTCTGACAACCTCTTCCACAGACTCTGTAGTTGTGGTAGTAGTGGTAGCAATACTGGTAGTTCTTTCAGTTGCCTCCTCATACTCTTCCTCTGTCTCTTCTTCAATTTCATCACCATCATCATCGTCGTCATCAGCATCTTCATCTTCCACAACAGTTAGCTCCTCGTCTTCCTCTGGTTGTTCTTCTACTACCTTATCCTCACTAAATAAACAAGATGAAAATGATGTGTCAGCAACAAAATGATTTAAAGATAACAAGAGAGAACATTTTATTCAGAAAATCTCCAAGGACAAGTTACCTGTTTCTCCCCCCCGCCCCCAGCTTTACATAAAAAAGAAAGAATCAGGGACTCTGGAACATCTCAATGAGTGAGAAATCAGAAATGCTAAAAAACCAAAAAAAGTAAATATTAGCAATGCAGTGAGAAAACTAGCAAGATGCCAGACTGGCTCCTCCTTTTCCACAGGGATAGAAAAAGAATCCCCATCAGCAATACCGTATTTTGACAGCTGAATAACACTCCAATCATGCTTGCTCCGTGCTGCCACCAACAAATCAATCTGTATTTTGAAAAAAGCTGAAATTAGTTCAAAATGCACTCAGTTGATATGCACACGGAAGAGAGTTCTTTGGGACTTTCTCACCCAGGAGACACCATAGCCAGAGGCTTGCTTTTGACTACCTTGCATGCCATTCACAGAGGACTACCAAGTGTTGAACTGACCTGGAATTGTCTACACTGACTGCTGAGATTTTTGTTCCGTTGGTTAAGTAGTACTGTGTGAATGGAAAAGCCACTTCTACAGGAATCGCGCACAGATCTGTCGGTTCTCATGTAGGACAGGACAGAGACAATCGACAGAGACAGTGTTGACAACCATCAACAAACCAATGTTGATGTTTTTTGTCTTTGAGGTTTTACATCCTTCTGGTGCCTGAAAGCAGACAGTGGCCATGACGCTGCCTTTCAGGATCTAACACCCAGAGAAGCAGAGGACCCAGTTTTAGTCTTCTGTGTGACAGCAGCACTGATGTAGAAGTGAAAGCCACATGGTTTTGCCGATGAGGCTGCTGTCTTGGCCAACGTACCCAGCTGTTCAGCGTGGCAAGCTCTGCTCAGATGCTCTGCACCACCAACGCAGCTGATCCGTAAGGCCTTCCTAAAAGACCTGTGGTACCAATGCATATTCAGGTGCCAACACAAGCAGCCCTGTGCTCTCAAAGATACCCCAAACTATTGGGCTAAATATCATTATCCACTATAGTGCTTTAAATTCATACAGCTGCCTAAAATCTTCAGGACTTAATCAGTCTTAGACGATAGGAGGGAATATGGCAGTTGACTATCAAATGCATTTGGTGGCTTAATATGCCAAGAATTTTCTGAGATCATTCTTAATTCTGAATGATACACAGGCCAATAGGCCAAAACATGCACGCTCAGGTACTGCTACTGTTGCTTTTGAAAGGCTTCCTAAGGGAGTGCCCAGCTGTGGCAAGGTCTCAGGTTTGTTAATCTGATCACCTACTTGAAATTCACTACTAATGAGTAAATGATCTTTAAATATTTAAACATGCAATGACTTTTTGTCACCTTCATACACAAGTGGTTTTGCACCTTTTCCATGGGGTCGCATATGCTTGAACAGCCTTTTACATGAAGTTAGCAACTTCCCTCCTTCACCTCATTTCAGAGGCCAAGCTGTAATATTTCACTTACAGTAGATTTCCTACTACAATTTTGAAAGTGAACTCACAGAAAAAAGGAGGATAGTACGATCTTTCTTAATAGGGTATTAAGAAGAAGTTAAAAAACTTACTGATAAAAATCTTGTATGCCACAAGCCTGACTCTACTAGGAGAAAGTTAAGCCTCTACACAAACGAGAGTGAATCTCCTGTTGTTTCCTCACTACAATATTTGGTCTCCAGAAACACAAGAGTGACTTTAAGTAACAATGAAGCTTTCAAGCCCAGGTAGGTTATACAAATGGATGAGGTAACAGCTGACTTTCAGAAGAGTCTGAAAAAGGGATTACCTGTTTCCATTTACATAGGAGAAAGACTGAAAAAGAGGCACAAAATCACTGGGCTCTTCTCTTCTTAATTTCAAAGAACTGGCTCATAAATTTCACCATCTCCACTCTCTGGTTTTCTCCGGCCACTCTATTTTCAGTATGTCTGAAATTTTCTGCTTCCTTTTTAGTAACTCCTTTCTGAACAACAGGTTTCCTCAGTTTTTAGCTTTCTCACCAAGTAGAATCATAGAATCATTTTGGTTGGAAAAGACCTTTTAGATCATTGAGTCCAACTGTTAACCCAGCACTGCCAAGTCCTCATCTAAACCATGTCCCTAAGAACTTAATCTACACATCTTTTAAATACCTCCAGGGATCGTGATTCAACCACTTCCCTGGGAAGCCTATTTACCTTTTTATGAGCATGAAATAAATGCTATATGTATACCATCAGCATCCAACTGCAAGACGGAGGTCGACTCATAAGACCAGCATCTGTTTCTGATCTCCAGGTTAAGGGGCTTCTAGTCTTGGCTAGCTACAGACCTTTAAACTAGGCATGCTGAGTACAAAACATGCAGATTTTGATCAAGAGCATCAGACATTATGTGCCTTTCAACATTAAAGCAAGCTGCTCTCTTTCTCTCACCTAAGCTACAAACACAGCATGCTTTAAAAAAACTGCAATTATTTTTCCTCTTCCTTTCACATGAACGATCACTCTCAGACACTGGCAAGCTCATAAAGTTAAAAAAGGACAAAGAAACCAACCTAATGAAACAATCAAACAAAAGTCAATTAGGGACATGGAAAGCCACTTCAAAAATAACTTCTATGTGTGTATCCAATATCCATCTGGTTTTAGCTACACAAAACCAACCAACTCAGCTATGTCAGTCCATAGCATTTTGCTGGGAAATCTTCAGCATCGAGACCAAGTTTTTTGGTTTTCCTATATTTTTTTAAATATTTTTTTTTTTAATTTTTAAGGGGTGTGATGGTGAAGGAGGAAGGATGAAAGAAGACAATTCTGTGTGTGTAGTGGTTGGCTGTGCCCACCATTCCGGTGAGCCCCGGCTTCCTCTTCACTGACTTACCAGAATTACACGCTTAATGGTAGCCCCCACCTGCACCCCCTTTATGAGTTGCTGTTTGCTGAAGAACTAGACATCTGAGAGGGTAAAAAGAAGTCAAAAGTAATGGAAAAATACAACAGTTTACAGGATCAGGCTCCTCAAAGTATGCTAAACAGCTTGCACAAAAATGTACTGGAATATTCCTTATCCTACAGAGTTTTTCAAAAAGATGGACCCAATTTCAAAGCAGTACTGCTTCGAAATTGGGTCCATCTTTTTGAAACACCCTGTATTTTGATCACTCCTAGAAAAATCACATTTCTGCTAGCAACATATTCTGCAAGACTCAACCACAAGGGTAGCATTTCACAGGATTATATTTTATTGCAAGTTTAAAAAAAAAAAAGGAACAACGAAAACAAAGTGGTTTTGCTTTAGATCTAGATAACTAAAGAAGCAAGCACCTTACTATACACGTACAGAATTATGATGCCTGAAATTGGGTTTTAGAAGGTCATTTTCCTATTTAACAGGTTTTTAAAAACTGTCATTGTACAGAAGTGCGAAGCTACACGCAGGTTCTAAAGCACTCCAGGCTTTCTCTAAAAGTAATTATTTTCCCAGCTGTCTACTTGATTTTATTTTTATTTATACAAATATGAGCTAGTCTCCTCCCCTATTAGCACTTTCTTCCAACGAGGAGGGGATGGGAAGATGAAGCGCTTCATGCTCTCGTAACAAGTTTCTTCCTGAATGAAGCCGAACACCAGAAACCAACCGGACCGGCACTATTCTGGTGGTTGAATCACACAGAGCTGTACCGCACGGCACCACGGACCACGCGGCACAATACACAAGGGGCAGGGACGGTGCCCTGGCAAGTCCCAACAGCAACCACAAGTGTGTCGTGTTAGATGCCCAGGCTACCCACCAAGTCCCTCACGGTCACCACGCTCAGCTGTGCAAGCAGAAGATGACCCCAGCTTCTCAAGGGGCTGTGGTTATGACAGACACGAGGAAATCAACAGTGCCAAGTGGTCCCACAGCAGCGCTCCTCAGGAGCCCAGGGCCAAGGGGAAGGAGCAGGTCCCCCAGTATTTTGTCAGTCACTGGGGAACTTTGAGCCCCATGCTTGAAGACGCAGGTTTAGTACAAACATTTTGATGTGTTTCTGCTGTAAACAAAGACAGTAGGTGGATTTCACATATTATTACTAGGAAAGGTACCACATCTTGTAGGAAACATGAAAAAATATGCCTGCTTTTGTTTCCTCGGGTTTAGCCACCGTTATCATCCTAGCTCTTCTTCAAAGAGTATGCATAGGAGAGGGATGATAGGGAACAACAGAGAAGAGAAAGAACTTACACTTCAACATTTGGAATAAAGCATCAACTTTTCAAATGGGTGCAGAATCCTCCCTGTGGCACAGCCTGCAAAGCTCTGTCGCTCCCTGTCATGCTAAATGCTCTGGTACTATTTCACATTTCCCAATTAGCACCACCATAGTGCTGTTTCCCAGACAGCACGTCTAACTTCTGCACACCTTTCACAGTAATCAGTTTAAATCCAATGTCTGCAAACAAAGTGTTACTACCAAATGAATGCGAATACTGATATTTTTCTCAGAAGTCTTAGAGCTTTATTTAATATATGTTGCAGGTGTGCTTCTCTGTATTATTATTACATTTTACGTTCTCCAGTAAACAAGTATGACTCAGTCTTGTTTCTCCTGGAACCACGACACCTTGACAGTTTTTTCTGTATATTCCCTTGATACTGTCCCAGCCAGGGTTTTATTAGCACCAGAGACTGCAGTATCTCATCTACAAGAAATCCCTGACATTCTGCCTTAGCTTAGTGGTGCCAGTGACAAGGATTTTTCAAAGGTTACTCAAAAAAATTACTTGATACGCTGACAAGCCCACAGATTTGTAAAATCATATTATCATCACCTGAATTTAACAGTTCAGCAGTAGGCAACAAAGCTAAATTGTTAGGCTTGAACACAGCCATAAAAATATTTGCGAACTTCCCCCTACAACGTTAGTGTATCTGCCATCAGCGAAGACATTCGGCAAGCCGGGCTGGCACTTTCCTTTCATGGTGGACGTGGAGATCATCATGGCTTTGAACCTTCTGCTTCAACCTCCTCATATGAAGTTATTAAAATCCATTCCCCCTATCCTGGAAATAAGGCTTTGTTCAAGTATCCAGCTAGCATCCTGGGTCATTAATACAAACCACATATGCTCCTACGTGTGGTGAAACAGGTTACTTGAAGTTTGGCGGTTTCAGCTCTTACTCCTGATGCCTCAGACAGACTGGGGTTCCAAGCAGCCTAAGAAGTAATTGGCTCCACTGACCTAAACAGAAACATACTGACTGCTCCAATGGGCAGTTTTAAAAACGGTTTTAAAACACATACCACTGCACAACTCCTGCTAGTATGCACCCAGGCACAGCAATGTTTGAACCATGGATCTGTAATGTGTATCTAATAACTTCCTTTTCTCAATCCATCACTGCAGTAAGAGCTGGCACCAATATATTATTTATTCACTGCACTCAGAAGCGTGCATCACCCTGTTACTTTGTGAAGCTAAAACTGAAGGAAAGCTAAAGAAAAGTGAAGGTCAGTGAACTGTGCTACTTTTTGCTGTTCAAGAAATAAGAAAACGTTAGTAAATGTAATTTTCTGTATTCCAATAACCTGCAACAGAGGCAGAACACAGATGACGAAGACAGTGAGTTTTCTAACAATGTTTCAGAACTCATGGGGCTGCAGTGTAAGCTGTGTTTTAGGAAAAGGTTTCTGGGTACAAGTATTAACTTTAGACAAAAATGTGGCCAAGCTTTCAGCTTAGAGTAACAAATAAGTATGGACTAATCACTGGTTTTGTGAAAGGGCCTATGTTTGTCTGCAAGAAATGCTCATCCATACAGATGCATTTAAATCACGATTTTGCCAAGTAACTTGAACAAGAACATATACTCCATCAGTGGGTGAAAAAGAATGAAAAGGTGTTCAAGGCAGACTTTTTAATATCTGGCAAGATTAGCGCTCACTACACTTCGCAACTGTATTTTACTGCAAATAGATTGGATCTGGACTGCGGGTTTTAGCAGCCACCAAGCCTGAGCAAATAGCTGGGGAAAACCCAGTTCCAGGAGAGGAACCGAATCAGCAGTCGTAACAATTCGCCATCTGCCTAGAGAGCAGGGCCATGTCCATTAGTTCTGGACAGCTGTGGGAATTAACAGAAGAGAAGCAATTGCTGCACGGAACTTCCAGCCTGTTCTCTTTCAGCTTAACAGGCCGAGCTGATGGTAACTTAGGCAAACACAACCTCTACTGCTGCAGGTGCCATCATCTCAGTTTCCAGCATCTTGTGCTTCAGGTTCCCAAAAGCCTGAAAAACCCCACTCCTCTACACTTCTTCCAAATGAATTTCAGGAAACATGTGATAGGACTGGGCTGTCAAGCATCCAGCCTGGGTCTAGCTTTGCTTCCAGGTTAATGCTGAGCACAGATACATATTTATCCCTGTGTATAGGAAAGCTCCAGAGCACAAAGGTCTTTAACCGTGTGAGAGGAAACAGAGCGATCCAACCGTGAACTTCTACATGCCTTAGAGTTAATGCCTTAACAGAAAGCACAAAACAGAAACACAAAGCAAATTAGAAGAGTAGGACACATGCATGGAATTCAAACAAGAAGATGAGTGTGCTTGAGATGGCCTAATTACCAGGCTATCGGTTAAAAGCAAATCAGAAAGTTAATAGACAAGGAACCAAATTCTCCTTCAACAAACCTGCACATCAGAGCCCTGTGTATTTTCAAACTCGTATTATTCCAAGACTTTCAGGCTAGAAAATGTTCTTCAGACCATAGGATGAGATTTCCCACTAACTGTGGTTGATCCTACCATCACACTCCTCTGAATGGTGTATTTAAAGACACGAGACAAGGCAGCAACTACTTAAAGCTAAAATCTAAGCCAACAGTGCACTTCGGCACACGAACACCCACCTCACTGTATGTTCTGTTATTTAACTTTGGCTTTGGTACACTAGTCGACTTCAAGACTAAGTTGAGTATACCTACCACATGAAACTGAATATCCAGGTAGTAAATTTAAACAAAAACCACCAAAGTAATTTTGTATGGGGTAGAAGAGAGGAAAGGATGTCAAAACCAAGCATGAAATGAAATTTCAGCCTTGAAAGTCTAAAAGTAGGGAGTTATACCAGAAAGGCCTATTTTACCAAAATATGGGGAGGTGGGAATGGACAGAAGGGCAAGAATTAAACTGCACTGCAGCTGTGAGATTAGGCACAGAGCCAGGAAAGAAAAGGGTTATGCCAGACCTCTAGTCTATGCAACTGATCTTTTAAATGGCTTATTGGCATCACAGTCTGGAAAACTGCAGTGATTTACAGAATTGAAAGTCTGACCTACAAGGTACCTCAGCAGTAATGTTTCTGGTCTGTCTGTTAAGTGACCACAAAAGCACAAACTGCTCAAAAACTACCCTGGTTATTTTCATTAGGGTTGGATTATACCAGGTTAGTAAATCAGGTGTCTCACAAGAAGAAGAAACAATGTGATATTCAGACATATATAAACACCTATTAAGAGACAGATAACTATTAAGAACCTAGACAGACACCTCCCATAGCAGAGCATGTTGGGATGAGCAATTCATACTGCTTAGTGTGTATAGACATGCATTTTGTCACTTCTAATTATCTTCCTTCTTGTTTTCTTTTACTTAAGAGATCGTAATTATCTTTACTCTCACATTTCCTAACAGGAAAAAAAAAAACTGACATAAACTATTTCAAGAAGTGTCACATAGGTTGCTTTTGAGTTCTTAGACCTTATCAAACAACTCAAGTGTGTGCTTCAAACTCTCTCCTTTTACTGTATTCTTTTAACCTTTTATACAAAAACAACTCCAAAACGTGCCTGGTTTCATTAACTTTGATAGAAAACAAGAGAAGTTCCAATAAAATTATTTTAATCTAATATTTGTACAGAAGATCCATAAAAACCAAATACACATTCCTTGTCCTACTGCCTCTGACAGATACATTTATCTTTTTCCCTGTAAGTAAAAAGGAAGGTACACTTTATACTATTAGAAATTTATTTCCACAGCTGACCTGCTTAAAAAGAAAGTGTACAAGGTAGCATGCAACATTTGATCTTGTGCACTCTCGGATGGTACCTGTTGACCAATACGCAGAATACTTTTTCAAAACTGACCTAGTTTTCTCTCTGAAACAAAGCCTTTGCTGCTGTTACTGTTCTGAGAGTTTTCTATGGAAGAAGGAGGATTCAGGAAGAAGAATGTCATTTTTAGAGGACAGAGGAATAATATATTTAACCCATATTCTTTCTCACTTTGATTATTTTTGCTAAAGAGAAACTTAAAAACAAGAAAACTAAACATCTGCAAACACACAAAATCAGGCTCTGAGCCTGAGGACAATGAATAAATATTACGTTCAAAATCCAGATGTCAGAAACACAGTAGGACTGAATATGATGGAAGAGGGCAGTCTTGGAATCAGCAGAAAAATCTCGATCTGGTACAAACGTCTGTCTCCACAAAACATCTGCCATACTCCGAATGGACTATTCAGTTCCTCTTTGTCCAGCCTGCTGTCCTACAGCTTATCTGAGGCACGCTGTGTGAACTCTGTACCAACCAAGTACTTGCTGTGTTTGTGGAATTCTTCATCTTTGTACCCTCACACAGCAACATCATGGTAAAACTGGAAGAACAGCTTTGGTTTACAATTGGTAAAGCAAGCAAGAAAATACCAGAAGCGTGTAACAACTCTGGATGTTCAATTTAAGACACTGACTAACATTTTTCAGAGACTGTGCTATCTTAAACGTTTTAAATACAGCTGCCACCAGCAGCAGCTGCAGGAGGCCAGGACTTCTGCAGAACAGATCATCTCTACTCAAGCAGCCAGAAGAAAAACCAGCGCCTTTTGTACCAAGCTTTTCATGGTGGCCAGAGCATGCCAAGCTTAGCAGAAGACTTTCATGAGGGACACAAGCATAGATCCAGTTTTCCAGGTCAACATTTTACTGTTTTTCCCTTCACACAGGTCAGAATTTTAGTGTTATTTTTTCCTCACAAGTGATCAAAATAAGAGATCCCATGTGAAGAAACTGCTTGTCATCATGTAGCCAAAGCAAAAAGATTTGCATTCAAGATCAGAAAACTTTTCTGTCAGGAGAAAAAAACCCAAACCTGTAGGGTTTTGCTCTTTCATCCATGTATTCAAAGTGTGTAGCCTTTGCTAGAAGGCAAAGGAGAAAAAAAAAACCTAAAGAAAATGCTTTGCTAGGCTGTGTTGTTAATAGCACAGCCTCACAAGAAGTGGGATTCTTAAATTTCAACAAATCACCCCAATGCTGAGCTCTTATTTCTAGTACGGACCAGAAAAACTACTATTCCACATTATCAATGAAGAGTAAAATAGAGCAGGCACTGCTGGATAACTTTATGGAGGGATATCCAACTATGCATCCACCAGCACACAGTCATGGTGGTGTGACAGTGCGTGGTGAAAAACCCAGCTGTAGACTTCTCACTTCCCATTTTTCTCATGCATTATAAACAGTACAGCACTTGAAATGGGGTGCTACATATCACGATGTCACAAGAACTCCTCAGAACACCTCACAGGCAGATCAGAAGGGTTTCTTGAGTTGATTGCTAACATGAACATATATAGGGAATATTTCTCTCCCACATTTCAGTCATCACAAGTGACAACTCAAAATTTTTGCTTATAAAATTTTTGCCTGTTACTTAAGGAAAACATGGCAGCTGATGGTTCAGTTTCGTGAGGCCAAAAAAATGTAACCCTTCTCTGCAAGTCAACTTTCTATGAAATGTGAAAATTTGATGCCATTAACCTCCTGAAACAAGCTCAACATTCACTTAAGCCACAGAGGTAGCCTGCACAGCTAGCAAACTGCTTTCATCAGGGGTCGTGAAAGCCTGGCTATCTTCTACTCATCACTTCCGCAATTAGATTAATCCTCTCCACCCATAGCCTCATCCATCACTTCAGTTAATGTTTTATACTCAAATGGTGATTGGATTTGCCAGCTCAGCATTGCGGTAATTACCTCTCAAGGCAACGTGCTGATTCATCAATTCCACTCTAACTTTACTTGTCCTAAGAAGAAATCCAACTCTTACCAGTCGTTCTAGTCATTAATGCTCTGGTGTTTCTATGCTTTCTGAATTTTAACAACCTCCATGCTAAAAAGGAAAAAAATGGTTATTAAAAATATATCCTGAATTACCTGACTATGAAGTAACAGCTAACACTAGAGACGAACCCAATTAATGTACGAATGTGAGACACAGAATATGCTAATAGCATATAAAATATGCAAATAAGACAAAATACTTCTAGAGTTATTCAACATAGGCAGTTAACATTATGCCTACAACTTGGTGATGCCTTAGTTTAATTTATAAAGAAACCAATTAAGCTTTATCATTAAAATACTTATAAAAACACAGAAGTTCTTAGATAAGCTGTACCGATAATATTGGTTTAGAACAGGTATGGAAGATATTTTTCTATTTCAGTTTCTAAGAGTTCTAATACAAAAATCAAGAAGATATGAACTGCTGACCAATTAGCTGAAATATTATATTGCAAAAATCAGAACGTCTTCCACGCTATCTCCCCAAATGAATTCCGTTTCTCTAAAATACCAATTCAGAGACGGACAATTCACATGATGCAAAACTCACCTACTTCAATAACAGGCATTAACCTATACTGACGGCAAACCGCAGAGGAAGAGAAAAAAGCACGAAAAACTAAGCAAGCCTGTAATTCCTAGTGTTCATTTTAGGGCACTGACTCCCAATTAGGAACAATTTGTATTAGGACAGCTGATGAGAATACCGCCTCCAGCTGCACCCCTGCCTGCTCCTGTGTCACGGAGGACTGAACTCCTGCAACAGGCATCCCCCTGCTGGCGCGAGGGTCAGCTTCCCCTAAATTTCAGGGGTATGAACAGCCTACAGCTCGGTCTGCACAGTACGGAAAAAATGGAAATCTCTCTGCCCATCCAAACGCAAATCATTTGCTGCTTCTAATTCAGAACCTGCAGTACCGACACTTCGGCCACCTTCACGTCTGGTTCAGTTTCACAAGCTCAAGAGCCTGGGGAGTAGGGGGCAGATTTTGTTTTGTTTTTAATGTTTTCCTTTTTTTAAAGAATCATTTAGGACATTTCCACGGGAGCATTTCTCACTGAAATTGTAGAAATTGACTTCCCAATTTAATGAAAAAAGCTTACACCAATGAGAATTTGTTATTTGTTTTAACACGAGTGACAAGATGGCTTAAAAACAGATAAATACTCAACAGAGACAAAATGTTAATTTTCTTTTTCCTCCAGTAAGCACGTTTCCAATGCAGAATTTAGCCTTGGTACTTTCCTTTTTCTTGATCAATGACACTTTTTTAGCTTTAGAATAGCCAAAACTTCAAAAGGACTCCAGATACCCCGTTTCTATGTTCTTCAGACATCTTTTGGGCTAAGAGCTGGACTTCCAACTAAACCTCAGATTTTTGACTCAGTGCTGCAAGACAATATTAACGGTAAAAAAACAATGGGTGAGAAGGAGGAGGTGCTAAGAATGGTCAACCAACACAATGTCACTACATAATAGATACGAGTATGAGGAAACAGGTAGAAATTGAAGGACTGAAGAAGCAGTAAGAATCTTGGAATGATCTGCTCTGGCCTTGACTTCCGCACCAACAATGCTCCATACCCAGACACTGTTCAGGGCCTGACTCTTCCTCCTCAGCTGTGCAGCATTTCTCACCACATGGGGCCTCCCCAGGGCACCACCACCACCTCCATCCTCCTAGTTTTACCCATATTTTTCTCCATGTTCATCCTTGTTTGTTTCTTCCAGTTGTAGTTCAAATGCCAAAGAGACTAAAGTACCCATTGGAACAACAGATAAGGAAGATTAGTTCAATTTGGTTACTTTATTACAATCTCCCATGTCAGTTAATATGCAACGGCCAGAAATATGTCTGCATCAAACAATCCCCTAAAGGCTCTTCTTTCATGCCGTAATTTCCAAATACATTTTCTGGGGGTGGATAAAGAGATACATGGGGGGAAAATAACGGTGAGAGAAACATAGGGAGATGTAATGGGGAGAAACAGGGCATAGCCCTTGTCAGTGAACGCTGTGAGCATAGAGAACACTAAAGAATAGCCAGGTGAGTTGTAGCATTTACCTGCTTTCACAATTAAAACATCAACAGCTTCCCAACTCTTGCCTGCACTCAATCTCCCACTGCTCTGGCACACAGAGACCCAAAGAAAGGTAATTACGCAGTATCTAGTCAAAGCTACACTTGCAAAAGGAAAGTGAATTTCCCAAGTATAGAAATAACTAAACCCCATTAAATACTTTTATACTGATGCTTGTATACTAATAAATTTACTTGCCTATGTGTCACTTTTTAGACTTCGCCGTTCTCCATAAATACGTGGCAGAGGCGGACACCCCAGTTGCCTGTCTGCCTTCTTTGTCAAGGCAATAGCGTGACACACCACCAGGACTCGGCGTGTTCTTATATAGGACACTATATGACTGCGGCTAATTTAAACACACCTTGTGACAACCTGATTTAACGACAGCACTCTGGGGAATGTTGATTGTAACTAATTCGACGTTGAGGTTAACTCACAGACATTTCTGAAGGGAAGACAGTAGGTAAAATATGTGTTGACATCTTTGTACCACTTAAGTCATAGATAAAGACATAAAATGAGCTAGAAAGCGAAAGAAATGAAATGTACATTTCCTCCATGTCAAGTGAGGATCTCTAACAAATTACTCAGCAAAGTAATTCTGTTAGGCCCCTGTGACTCCTCTTCCCCAAATGCTGGAACAAGATTGATAGTTAAAAGCATAAAGACTCACACTTCAGCATAACAGGCACATATACAATGCTGGTTTTACTATCAGAAAAAACTGAAACGTTTTAAAGGCCTTTCAGGATTTCTTGGATTAGAGTTGGAGAAGGCAATTAAGAAAAAAGTCAGTTTTTCCACATACCATTGACCAAAAAAAAAAAAAAAGCTCTTTAAGGAATCAAAAAGGATACAGCCCTTTAACTACTTTTATTGCAGCATCTGGGAGATGAGCACTCATTCTCAAGCTCAGCCTGGTACAGGTTTGCAAAACCAGAGAACACGATTACCATGCTGTACAGCACAAATCTATTTTAGTTTTACTTCACAGATACCTGATTACCAGCCAAAAGTCGATCGCACTCTTTTGGATTATTCATTGTAGTAAAAAACCTACTGTATTAACCATCCTAATGGCAAGTACGAACAAACCATTAAACTTGACTTTGCAGAAGTTTATGAAAAACTGTAAACCAAACCCTTATAAAATACACTAATTCCTACAACATGACATCTGCAACACTACGCAGTCGTTACATCAGCCTGAACATATGTTTTATACACCAAACAGACAAAACTAATTTGGCCTAACCTGCTGAGAAATCAAATCTCCTATTTTTGAACTTGAAAATACATTCAGATTGTATAGAAAAAAACAAGACTTGGCTGAAATTAAAGCACTACCTTCTGCTCCTGAGCTATGGGACTTACAGAAAAGCTTTCTATATAACCCTCAACAATGAGACTTATCGTGCCTCAGTTTCCCTGCTGTGAAAGAAGAAAAATGACAGCAGCCTGGGAGGTTTCACGCAGTGACAGGAAGATAAGGAGAGGCGAGCGTGAGACAGATGCAGACAGAGGGAACCTAGAAGTTTCCAACTTAGTCGTCACTGTTAAAGATGTTCAACCTTGGTCATCAAGGACACCAAAAGCTTCCAGCAAGTGCCCAGGCACAGGCAGGAGGGCCACGAGGCTGTGCTGAGCCTCAAGGGCAGCCAGAGCCTGCAGGTCACTTGACTGAGTTCTGGCTATGCGGCTACACTGAAAGCCAGCACCTGCATCTGGCTGTCCCTCAGGCAGTCTTGAAGGTAAATTTTAATGAAAGGTGCGGATAGCAGTAAGGAACACCATTGCTGGAAAATGCTCGTTACCTCCTAGTAAGAGCTATGCGCTGTTTGAGGACGAGCATGACACGATGCAATTTCAAAAGCATGGACAGATCCTGACTCTTGGCCTTATGAACAAAAAGTTCGCACACCTGTCACAAAAATACACTGTCCCTCCTTTCCCCAAGTGCTGCCAACAAGCCACCTCCTTTCATGCCCAGACCCAGGCGGTGGTCAGACACAGGGTAGGAAGAACGGCTGTGACGGCACCACAGCCCAAGCTGCCTCCATGTGCCTTCTCCTGTGCGTAAGGAAACACCCACGACAAAACGACAAAGAAAGCACAGTCTTCCAGAGACAACTGTTGGGACTAAAAATACAAGACAGTCTGAAAAAGGGTGTTCACAAAATTAATGACTGTGGTTTCCACATTAAAAATGTGGTTTCCTCTCAATATTCAGAATCGTAAATGCAAATACATTAAAAATTAGATATGAATAGTATGAGATATAAAGTCACTTTAAAACGTAGGTACATCACCCTACACTTGTTAGATTCTGCTTTGTCATGACAGGAGTTTTGAGAAAGGAGGACACAGTCATCTGCTTCTCACGTTGGCACCTGTACCTCAAACATGGTGCCTTCACTTTGACTTGCGCATTTTGAAGCAGCCACAGCCTTTCCAAAGGCCCATGGGCCGAGGCACATGGCAGTCACCATGCCATCCCCCGCTGACAGGGGACTGGGGGTGGGTTGTGCCCAACATTTCTCCCTGTTGTTTTACAAAGATGGGAGTGTAAAGCAGCCAGCCTGGGGGTTTCGCTCCCCAGGAGAGGTACCAAGCATAGGCAGAGAGAGACAAACCAGCAGCTACTCAGCAGAAGGCCCCACAGCCAGACGTGAGAAACGAGGAATATTAAATCCTGCAGCCGGGGTCATTTACAGCAGACTGGTGTCTGCCTAGGTTTAAGGAGTGGGTTATGTTCCAGCTGGACCACTTGGCAAGTCTAAATACTGAAGATACTGAGATATGCATGGCCAAAGCATCTAAAAGGCCTATCTATACAACAGAACCAACCCCAGATCTTAATGAAACAAAGAAATAGAAGAGCAATTATTGAAGCTCTCATGTGCTACTGGCAACTGATTTTATTCAGAAATCTTGACTTCTGGGTAGAAACGTACAAAAAAAGTCAACTCAGTAACCACTGCAAGAGGAATGCTGTGGGATTCCTGCCACAAACCCACAGCAGAGGAACAGCACAAAATCCTTCTTCTAAGGAACCGGCTCCTATCTTCTCAGTTTCATACCTTTGGACAAAGTACTTGTAGCGGCGGCCACAAAAATGACGAGCAAAGCGAACACAGAAATTCCCCAGAATGAATTCCCCACCTCGAAACACACAGCACGCATCTCGCCATCTGGAGTGCGGCCCGAGCGCGAGTGCAAAGCCGCCAACTCTAAGACACCAACAACGTGCGCTCAGCTGATGTGCCCCAAGCAACAGCTGTCACGACTCCTGAATGAGGAAAACACTTGGATGGATACTTTGCCCAACAGATCTGCTAACAGCTACCCCCCTTCCGGCCCAGAGAGGGGCTCCACAAAGAACCCAGACCTCCTCTGACAGAGGGCTTTGCTTCAGAGCTGCCGAGCAGCAAGGCTGGCATCAGCTGGTGCAAGAGCTGCCAGCCCCTTCCCTTCAGGCAGCGTCACACCTCGGATGTACCTACATACAAAGGGATTTTAAACTCTTTGGAAGGCTTCAAGACAAAGCAAACATCGTCAGTGTGAGATCACCCAGGTAAGGTGAAGGGCTACGGCACACATATATTTGTATACACACAAACATACGCTCATATATGTACAAATATACACGTACACACACAATTTGAACTACCACCTACTGCTGCACGAGAAATAAGGTTTTTTTCATGTTTTGTTGTTTGTTTTTTTTTCTTATATGACTAAATTTCAAGAGTATTTCTTGCTCCAGTACACACAGTTTAAATGCAGTTGGGAAGCTGAAAAGGCAGCAAGAAATATGAGTGAGTCAGTGTAAAAGAACTACAAATTGCTTGGCTCTTCATCTGCAGCTGAAATACAAGTGCCCCATAAAAGGACCCTTTCCATTTCCTTGTGCATGCGCTTCTACGGGAGGGGAGGAAAAAAATATCAGTATTTGCTTGGAATTTCTGAATGGATTCAAATGCAATTACAGCTCCTGTTCCTGAAGGATACAAAATTTATGAAGTTATTCTTGAACTCATCTCTTCACATATTGTACTGCTTTATGAGGAACAAAACAGACTAGAATAGTAAATTGAATATTCAGTGACAAACATGAAAATGACAAATAAAAGGGATATCTGTCTTACAAATGGAACAACTCTATATAAACCCATGAGCTCTTTTATTTAGAATATTTTGGGAAACTTTTATCAGATATAGGAAAAGTTTTATATCTACATATTTTATATGTAGGGATATATAATACATATAAGACATACACATAAGTCAGGTAATAGATACAGACATCTATCTTATATACCTATCTCGTGTGTGTAAATTTGTCTCAACTACAACAAGGTCTGTACTCATGCCTTATTTTAAGAGAATATATTCCAATCAAACTCTTAAAAAAATATACAGAAGTGACACAGCAACAGTCCAAAGGCTGGTTAACAAATCCCACTGAAAGGGTTACAAATTTTACTTCCAACAGCTGTCAAAGTGTCACAAGCCCGAAAAAAGCCTGAAGGTGTCAAGGTGGAAGATGCACTGTTGCTTGACACTGGTTTCTTGCATCAAACAGCTCTGACCATTCAGTGCTATTTATAAGAGAAAACTGAAAATCACAATGGTGAAATATTTTAATTAAATTTATTCCATTATTCACTAAGACCTTTTCCCTGCAACACTTAATAATGCTTTGTCAGGGAAGATTTAGATGCCCACTATGACATGGTTTCTAATTTTTCATTGTCATCATGTCATCTCTTTGCACCAAATTACAGCAATTCAATCTCTGTCCTTCATCTCTACACTGTTCCTGAACTTGTTTCCATCTGGATTATTAACATTCCCAAACTTTACACAATTCAGAACTATTAAGTTTCCACATCATTCACATAATTCAGTTCCCATTTATTTTCAGGGTTCTCCTCGAAACAACTGGTAATCTGTCCCAAGGTTTTGAATTTGTATATTATTTGTAAAAGATGCAACATCATCACCTGAGAAGCAGAAACACTGCATTAGCACAGTATGAAGCGATAGAAGTCTAGGGAATACAGACAGAATTAAAATGTAGATCTTAGTTTAACGAAGCCATCTTAGAGATATTTGAATTCAGTTGCAAGGACGTAATTGTACTCTGTTCTCACAAGTGCTGCTTAACACGCTCAGGAGAGTGACACGAAAAGGCTCTGACAACACCAGACCACTCGGTTACAACACAGTCATAACCCATATTTGGCTGAAAATCAGCCTACATGCACAAGGGATGTTAAAGGGTAAAGACAAGCATGGTATTTTCCCACCACTGCTGTCTTGCAAAAGAAACCTCCATAGTCCAACCTAACAGTAGCATATTAATGAATCTGTCAAAGGCTAGATATTAAAGCAGTTTTTCTTTTAAATCACATTTAGAAAGTAATTGTCAGCAGAAAAAATATTCTTAAGGTAATAATGGCACACAGCTAATGCCTATTATGAATGAAGACATTTCAACACCTCCAATGGTTATGTTGGCTGAGTATCTGCTGCGGTATCCCCGACTGCACATGGAGCATCACTGAGTACAGTCTGTATCATCCAGTTAACGAAAAATATGTATTTAAGCATTTTTGCTATAAATAAGGCAATACTTCTCATTGAAGAAAAGATGAAGGCATGAAAAGCAAAAAAGCTTATTAACAATAAGCTTTTCTGTAGAAAGTTAAAAACAAATGAGTAGAACACTGATGTTTTCAACCACTGTAGCTGCAAGTTCACTTATAAGGAGCAGTGACTCTTCCACTTTGAGGTCTTTTAGACAGATTTCTGGCATCTTACAGGAGATTATAATAAGAAGCTGAAAGGTAGAAAGTCACTCTTACCTTCCATCTGCATAGTCTGCATCTGCGCCTCCCCACCAGACATCTGAATCATCATCTTCGGCATCAGCTGAATCGAGATTGTCGCTTTCCTCTGCTAAGGGGCAGCAAACAAA
Source organism: Pampusana beccarii (assembly GCA_013399365.1). Lineage (NCBI taxonomy): Eukaryota > Metazoa > Chordata > Aves > Columbiformes > Columbidae > Pampusana > Pampusana beccarii. The sequence continues at coordinate 515,648 of VWYH01003002.1, forward strand.
CTCCACACCACGGAACTTGTCGATTCCACAGGGCAGCAGCATGCCATAGTCGTGCAGATTCATACTCTTCTCACTGCAGGACTACAGGAAATAGAAAGAAAACAGCAACAACACTGTCATGGAGGAAGCTGAAAAAAATGTCAGACACCTCAAGAAAACATGAGGGGCTGCATACTGCCTTAGGAGGCTGAAGCTGGTGGACTGCATGATCTCTGAATTTTGAAGCACAATTTAGAGTGGTCACATGTACATTCACTACCTGCGCTGTAGGTACCTCCCTGCCTGTGTCCATATGACCACTGTGAGCAACAAGCTCTCCCTTCCCCTGCCCTTTAGTCTCTGCCAGTACGGCAAGACTCGTCACTTCCCATATACTTGACGACTCTATAACCTCTTGCCTAAAATCCTCACAGGCTCTGTCTCCTAGACAGAAAACTCAAAGGCAGAATAATAATTTGATGTACTAATCCTGATCCTGATGTATTAAGGCTATTAAAGGAGTTCACTGCAAGATAGATTAACATTTTAAATATCTGATATACTGGAAACACACTGTACCTGGTCTGACACCTCTGCCACTACAGTACCTTCTGGCCAGTCAGTCATGCATAATTATACCTTAAAGATACAGCAATGTAGTTCGGAAATATATAGTGATGTAGGAGAGGTGAGAAAAGGAAAATAGTTCAATGGTGCACAGTGATGATATTCTTCTAGGCTATGCCATTCCGAGTTTGCGAGTACTTACAACGGACTAGAATTTGCCTGCATGAAGGTTGGTGCCTTAAATGCTTCATTTGAGGGGCAACAGTATGATTCAAGCAAGAACTGAAAATTTGAAAAGCTGCTAAGCACATTTCAATTTTAATCTCCAGAAGGTGGGATAACACACAAACTAAGAGGTTCCAAACAAAACAGCAGCCAGAAATCTTCCTGAAGCTCATCTCAGTTTTTATTCCTACAATCTCTCTACATAAGGACAAAAATGTCCAAAATTCATTACCAATTATAACGTCAGTGCTTTTTCTGTTTTCAGTAAAGCACTGGTGAATTGTAAAAACTCTGTGCTTGACTGCAAAATGTCTTTGGCTAGTCCTATGTCTTACCAGCTCTCCTACCCTTTTATGCTGAATTTCACATGCTGCGTCCTTTGAGGCCTGTGTGATCTTTGTGAAGCCCATGGCACACCAACACCCTTATTGAGTGTGATGATAATATAGGCAAGGCCTCAGCATTAGTGATCAACTTTTAGTTCCAGACCAGCACTAACATATCACGTTGGGGGAGGCCGAAAACATGGTGGGTATGTGAGCTGATGTGGGGCAAAAACCACTGCTATGAAACAGGGCTAATGTTCAAAGGTCAACGTTAAGTATCCAACAGCAGACTCTGATGTGCTCAGCAGAGTGACTCCCATTTCCCATTTTGGCAGCACAAAAAGCCATTCACTCAAACATACATACAAAGTACATACAAACATACATACAAAGTACAAACATACATACAAAGTACTGCTTTTTGTTTTCCACGTCACTGCTATGTTTAAACTCATCCTTAGAAGAGTGATACAGCTCTAACGAAGGAAGGCAAGAAATTTTAAGACAGATGAATATACCTCTTTAGCAACAGTATGCCAGTGCAGGTGAGTTTCACACACATCCATCCTTTCCTGGTGAAGGAACTTGCACTTGTCTGGTACCAGAAGGGCATCGCTCACAAATTCGCCCACTGAAAGAAAAAAACAAACAAACAAAAAAACCAACAGAAATGTTAATTTTGTTTTCAGTACCTCATCCTTATAAACCTTTAGCTAGGCATAGGGCAGATTTTGTGAATAAGTGGCAGGGGCTGTCTGCAGAGAATGGAACAATTTCCAAATGGTGCTTCCTTTAGCATCTTCTTCAAACTTTCCATTTGAAAGTACCGCGCGTCTTTGATCTTGGAGACATATTCGATTATGAAGACTTTTGTGTAACATGCTAACTTCCATTTAACCCGCGTGAGACTTGCAGGACCCATCTAAGATGAGTATGGTACAACCTGAAGTCCAGAGTTGGCGCACCCAGCCCCTGGGAGTGGAGGCTCAAGGAGGGACAACTACATTTTACATCAAAGCAGCAATAGGGAGAGGGTGTGAAGTGTTTAGAAATTCTTAGTACAATTCCAGAGTATTTCTACTGAATTAGAGCACAAACACCAACACAGTCCACTTAGTCTTTTTTCTTGATGCAGCCTCTTTATTGCAACAGTATTTCATCATCCAGAGGAATTCAGGTTAGCCCAGAAGGCTGATGAGCAAGTGGAGCTCATCAGCCAAGGAACAAGATGATTCATGGATCACCTGAGTCCCTCGTCAGATTGAAGTGGAGAAAAATGGCTCTTTACCAAGGAGATAACTGACCAGAGAGATCGTGCTGTCTACAGCAGTAAGACAAAAATTCACACGCTACTGAAATAAACAATGCTCACAGCTTCAGTACTTAAAAATAAGAAGAAATTCAGCTGTTAAGTAACATGATTTATTAGACTAAAATCACTGTAATTGTGTACAATTCTGGCATTGCAATTAAATAACCCCCAGACCTCTCAATGACATTTTTTAAAGGAAAAATTAGAGAGTACTTTTGAGAAGTTGATCTACTGATCACATACTGGATTGTGACAGCACATGATTCCACTGGCATAGGTCAGCTCCCTGAAGCACATTTGTCTGTAACCCCCAAAAATCCACAGCCTCTGCATATTAATGAACGAACCAAGGAGACCCAATGGCTGCACGGATCTAGTAACAGGTTAATTAATAAAAATGAGATTAATACAAGTTTACTGTGCAGTAGAAGGTTGTCTCAGGGAGCTGATGATGTGGCTCTTGAGGCTTACAACTTAAAAGTCATTTTTGAAAATAATCAACACTCAATGCATTGGGGGAAATCAGAGTTCAGCAAATAGATGCATATATCTTTGCTAATCCCCAAGACGTGTATTTCACACAAACCTCCTTGCCACATTTCAGTGCTTTTGATCTGACACCTTTAAAATACAGTCAGTTAGTTTACTAGGAAAAAAGAGATTTTATTAACTTTATCCTTTAGGGACATACTCTAATGCCTGAAAATTATAACAGAAATGCCTTCTAGAGGCATCCAAAATAAACTTGCAAAAGTAACGAGTTAAAACACTTTCTGGTAACCCAAAATACAAAATCTGCAGCTTCTGTTAATGAAGTCTCTGCTCCCAGTGGTATCACACCCAAATCTCACACTGAAATGTGAATAAATTTGCACCTTGTTTTTAGCCACACTTGTCTTTGTAGGGGATCATCCTGCCACATATCCAAAGTCACTCAGCACCCACGTAATTTCTAATGCTTCAATTTAGCAAAGTACCTGAGCACTACGCAAGCATGTGGGTGTTTTGCTGAAGACTCACGGAGTATGTAGACTTTGCTCTCCTAGGACACAGAACTTCATATAGAACTGCAGTTCTACTTTTCTGGCTGTTCGAGCATACAAAACATTCAGAGCAGCCTTTATGGCATTTCTATAAAACCAAAGAAAAAACAAATCAACAACAAAAAAACCCCAACCAAAACTGAGTGCATGTTACTCTGGCAAACCAGATCCGACTTCAGAAGCTGTGCACACCAGCATGTGTCATCTAGCTCACTTCTGAGATGCACAGGCACACGAGTCCAAATACAAACACACCTGATAACCTCTGCAGGAAGCTCTTCCATCTACCTTAACACTCTGTAATATCGTCACAATATTTTGCTGGCAAAGTTTGAAGGCAATTAACGGTTTACCTCATTGCTCAAAAAAATAAGCCTACATTATCTCAGCAAAAGTAGTGAATACGGATGTACCACCGAGTTACAGCCATCAAATTTCAGATGGAAAACTGTATGTCCAAGGTTCTGGACAATGCAGCCTGGGCTGCAACGTCATTAACAGTATGTGTGAGTATGTAATTAATTTTTTTAAAAAATACTACTTTTTGAGTGTCTGATTACATCAACCAACTCATACCGATACACTAAAAAACCACTAGACATATGGATATAATTGAAAGTACAGTAATAGATCTTTTATACACAAAATGTGTATCTGCTTTATAAAATCAGATTCTTTGAAAATAAGGCAGCATCCTTCTGGTAACCCAAATTCTCATTTCAAACGAGGCTCCATTTTGCAACCAGTTGCTGAATTTCACAGAAATGAACAATCCATTGGAACAAGCTCCCCTCTGGTTTTCAGAAGGAAGGAAGTAGCTGGGGAGAAGCGTTGTTATTTAACATAACACTCCTTCATGATACAGAATTACAATAAATTAATTAGGGTTGTGAAAATTTGGGCAATAACAATAATTTGCAGCTTTGCATGTGATTCCTATTGCCTTCTATTTTTTATTTCAAACAAACTTCAATTCTGCCCATTATTTAGACATACACAGAACTTCTGCGCTGGAAACTTTACTCGTCTGTTTCATTGTAATTATTACTGAAGTTTAAATGCAAAGCTCTGAATTTTTCTTCTATTTTTGTTCTTGTTATTTTAAATAAATTAACGTTCAAGTGGCAGCTTGGTGAGCTAAATTGAGTTCACTTGACAACTGCAATGTCTATTTTGCCTAGGCTAGTCTAACAGAAACACAAATCCATCAGAAAAAAGCCCAGCAAGCCGCGGCTAAACCACAACCACGGCACAGACAGAAGGGCTTGCAAAATCCGCACCAACTCCATACCACGAATGGTTGGTGTTATTGCCAGCACCTGCACTACCTCTGTCAGGCTTGTATTTACGGCTTTTTCCTGCATTATTCTTATTTCTCCTTCATCTCTTGTATTTTGATTACAGCTGTACATCTGTGCCCTGCTGAGGTACTCTCATACTAAACCATAATGGCACAATTTGTCTTTTGGTGAGCTCGTAAATCACGAAACTCCCTCAAGTGCTCCAACACACAAGCGTAGCAGCTCCTTGTTCTGCAGTAGCTGCTCACCCGCTCTTGCAGGGAAGGGTTGGACAAAACCAGATTCCTCTGGCTTGTGGGCTTCTGACCCATCTGCAGAAAACAGCCTGGAAGGGGAATTCTGGGCTGAGATGACATTATCACATTAAAAAACAAAGAGCCTGTGCCTAGAATTCCTTTAGCTAAAGGCTGAAAATCTCACCCTTGTGAGAAATAAGTTGCTCCTTACTAACTCAAACCTACGTCTTTTAACTGTCCGCATGTCACTGGAACACGGACTGTGTCAACGCAGTAAATCACATTCTAAAAATTTCAGTTTTTTTCTAATGTCAGTAATCCCATTTCTGATGCCAAATTCTCTATAGTGTTTGTAGCAGACTTCTTCGTATTGCCCCATCCTGGTGTATCACAACGGGTTAGTGGTTCACATTTTTCAAAGGCAGTTTTGCCAAAGGTTATGATGCCAGATTTTACTATTAAATTATTTTACTTCAGTCAAGCACATCCTATTTTCTGAAAAGTACCTTTGTAACAACAACAGATTTTGTGCTCTAACACCAGAAGCTCTGGTTCAGAAATTTCATTTTTCAACCGAGCAAAGACTAAGAAAGAACATTAAGAATCAACCTCTAAGAAAAGAATTAAGATTGTAGTGAAGGTAACTGATCACACACTTTTAAATCTTCTCTAGAAAGAAAAAGGCCCAGCAAGTGGGCACACTTGTAAGAAGATGACTGCCCTATCTGCTTAATGGTAGATACATCAGGGCAAAGTAATTCAAAATTGAAATACTATACCCTGTGTGAGACACAGTCCTGAGCAGCAGATTTTCCATCCATTGCATAAACCAGATGGGATGTGAGGATTCATCCAACATTGCACAGAAAGACAGCAAAGATGATGAAGGTAATAAAACAAAAACCGTGACAAAACCAAACACCTGCTAGCAGATTGCTGCAGATGGTTAGGATCCCAACCAAAGAATAAGCATGTTCAAATTACATTCAGAGGAGTACTTTCAAACAAAGCCTGTGCTAAATTTTGCATGAGGAGGCAGCACACATGCTGAGGCTCTGGGACTCAGGACTTCATTTTCCGTGTCACTGATGAGAACAAAAGCCTTGCTAAAATGAATTTACAAGCTCAGGTGCTTGCACCATACATAATTCTGAACATTCAGAGAAACATGTCATTTCCCTGTCACTTATCCCAAGCCATGACACACTCAGCACGGTGCAGCGAGGAGCTGATCAACTCTGCGCTGTTCTCCATGCTGCTGTTGCGGGGCTTTGCTCTGCCCGGCACGCCTCTGCCTACCCAGGCACCTTTATTTATTACATATTGCATTACACATGCGTTGTTACATTTATTTAAGCAGCCATATAACTTTAGGTGCTTTTATTAAGGGTGACGTTTATGTAAGCCTTGATGTGTGACGCTTTCTCTTCTTTATAAAGTCAGTAATTAAAGGTTAGCTGCAGTCTGCATCACAGTGAGAGCCAAACACACTGGGCTCAAGTGCAAAGAAACCACACTTTACTGAAAATGCTTCTTCTTTTCTTCAGAAGTCCAGAAAAGCTGAGAAGATGCAAAGCACCTAGATACTTCAAAAAACACACTTCATTTTTTCCGTAAAACAATTCAGTAAGAACAGTTACCTAGCCATATACTCAAGTAGTCAGTGTACTTCACTGTTTTAAACTCAGTATCTACAGATGAAGAGGGAGAGGTTGTGTCTGTCAAAACCTGGTTTGAAGGAGGGTTGGCTGCCATGCTGAGCCCCAGCCCAGCTTTACTCTGAACTCAGGTGCCAGACATGTTAAACTGGACTGTTAAAGATCTTCAGTCAAGTTCAAAAGATTTTAACAGCCTATAGTAAACGAGGGATTTGTAGATTTCTCCAATTCCAAATCTAACTTTAAATGGAAGTTAAAAAGAAGCACTGTTTAGAAAGCAGGTTAAAACCCACACAAAAGATAATTTCTATCTAGACCGTTACCTGTTAAGGACTACCAATATTAACACCAGCACCTTGTCGGGTATCAAATACTACCCTATTGCGCCCCCTCCCCCAGTAACCTGTAAGCCCTGAGAGCAGCAGTGGCTTGTGAAGGGCAGGCTGTGGAGGAGGCGGCAGGCAGGGACCCCAGTGGGGAGGTGGCGAGCCTGGCGCTGCACCATAACCCCGCTGGCCTTAAAAGCTCAAAATCACCTCCCTCAACCCCATCCTGAGTGCCAAAATCAGAGGCTTCTCCCTAAAACCCATCAGCAGCTGACAGAAAGGCAAGGTGGTGCTGATAAAACACGACGCCTGGTCTCCCAGCAGCTTGGACCATCTGTATTTTTCTGATGCGTAACAGGCTTAATACCTGCGCATAAAACTGCCTCCCAAAACAGCTCTGTAGGAAAACTGTCCCCACCATTTTATCTGTAACCTACGGCACTAATTTCAGTAAGAGCCCCAGGGCACGGCAGATGGTCAGCAATGCAGACCCTAATTTGAAGGGCAGAAGTGACAGCATGACAGGCACAGCCACCTCTGGGGCGCGATGGGGGAACAGCTGCAGCTCTTCGGCTTTCTAGGGGCTCAGCCAAAACCAACACTCGCTCCACCAACACACCGCTGTACCGCCCCTTTCGTCCTCATAAAGTTCCGAGAAGTTATTTCCCATAACGATAGCTTAGGTTTTTCATTACTTTTTGAGCAAACCCATCCACTATGTTTTAAGCATCTAAAAGTAAGGCCAGTGGTTCTGCAACAGATATTTTCACAGCATCAAACACATGTCTATTGCTTTAGTATTTTTTTTCTGCTTCAAAGAAGTCCTTGAATGCTTCTGTATTCCTGCTTTCAATCAAACTTGAAAAGGTAAAGAGAGTACACCCACTAAAAAGTGGTTTATTGTTCTGTTATTTAGCATTCATAACAACAAATACACCCTGATACAACAACTCTCAAGTAAACCACCTTCACTATTTACAACATTTATCCACTTGTTTTGCTACAAAAGGCAACAATTTGGGATGAGCAAAGCTCTTCTGTTAGAATAAAAACTGCCTGGTAATTCCAGCTGTACTACATCTTAGTGCCTTGATGCTCTTACAACAATTTTGAGAAATCACAACAATTAAGGTATTTTTCAGAAACATTGAGGTGGCACACAACGTATGAGCATACTTGGGGTACAAGATCAAAGTAAAAGAAAAGCCAGTGTAAGGAATTCACTGACATCTAAATATCTATGCACGCACCATAACAAGGAGCTCCAGTCTCGATATGTCATGTGTTCCGCTGTGATTTTTGGGAAGTCCAAGTAGGACACTCAAAATTCTGGAGTCAAAAAGCTAAAATCCTTTATGTACAATCCATCAAAGTCCACTTGTCCAGATAAAAATAAAGAACCATATACCAAGAAATACACCTGGAAGTACTTCATGGTGTTTATTATTTCTTCATTTCATAACGTACCACACATAGAAAACGTTATTCTCAAACCTTCTTTCTCCTACCCCTTTGATCACACACATCGTCCTGTTTTCATAGAATCACAGAATGTCCTGAGTTGGAAGGGACCCACAAGGATCATGGAGTCCAGCTCCTGTCCCTGCACAGGACAACCCCACAGTTCACACCATGTGTCTGAGGGCCTTGTCCAGTCTCTTCTTGAACACTGTCAGGCTTGGGGCTGTGACACCTCCCTGGGGAGCCTGTTCCAGTGTCCACCACCCTCTGGGGGAAGAACCTTTTCCTCATGCCCAACCTAAACCTCCCCTGGCACATCTTCCTGACATTCCCTTGGGGTGGGATAGAGTTAATTTTTCTCACAACAGCTAGTATGGGGCTATGTTTTGGATTTGTGCTGAAAACAGTGTTGATAACACAGGGGTGTTTTAGTTATCACTGAGCAGTGCTCACACAGAGTCAAGCCCTGTTCTGCTTCTCACACCACCCCACCAGTGAGTGGGCTGGGGGTGCACAAGATGTTTGGAGGGGACACGGCTGGGACAGCTGACCCCACCTGACCAAAGGGATATCCCACACCGTATGACATCATGCTCAGCGTATAAACTGGAGGAAGAAGGAAAGAGGAGATGTTTGGAGTTTGTCTTCCCAAGTAACCATTACGCGTGACGGAGCCCTGCTGTCCTGCCTGCCCAGGGGAAGCAGTGCAATAAATTCCTTGTTTTCCTGTGCTTGCACGTGTGGCTTTTGCTTTACTTATTCAACTGTCTTTATATCAACCCACAGGTTTTCTCACTCTTACTCTTCTGATTCTCTTCTCATCCCACCAGGGGGGAGTGACCAAGTTGCTGTTTGGGGCTTAGTTGCCGGCTAGGGTTAAATCACAACAGACATAAATGGAACTTCTGCTCACTTTGCTCCTTCTTTGCCTGATTGCATTTTCTGATAAAATTGTCTTACTTTGCAGATAGCATGCAAGCATCATTCAGATCTGAAGCACTACGCCAACAACAGATACATCTGTTTACATGCAAGAAGATTCAAATACACATCATCACACTCGGGCGTCTTTATAGATGAAGCATATAAACATTCCTTAAAAGCCTGCAGCACCTCAACGGTTCATTGAAGCATTAAGTTCATTTACTTCATTACTCTCCTTTTTTTCCACTTGTCTCCTCCATCTTCAAGGAAAAATCTTGCTGGGAGCACAGTAAGATGCCTTTTCTGTCCTCATCTTTCTCATTAATGCAATGTAACAGAAGTGTGCTAAAGCCCATTAACCCTATCATCATGGGCTATGTCACCTGTTGGGATCCCTCTTCCTGCCCCAACTTCCTAAAAGGGCTACAAAGAGAAAAAACACCCTCCCAGAACTGGTTATCAGTGCGACCAGCAGCACAGGTTTCCCCCAAAAGGCTATCTGAAGGGTCTCCCCTTCGCTTTGCTTTCTCTGGGCACCAGCTGCTCACACTAGCAAACTTTCTCACCCTGCACCACAAATCAAAATGCTGCTTCTCAAGCGTGATTTACAGAGAAACAGGACCAAAAACGGGCTGCAAAGTCCAGCTCGGCAAGTTGAGAAATTTCAGGATTCAGCTGCTCTCCCTTCCAGTTCCTCAGTGCATTGGTTACATCTGCAAAGCTTCTCCCACAAACGAGCACACTTGTTGCAGACACAGACCGCTCTCACCACATCATAGAATCCTGCCTATTTTTTTGGAAATAGTGAGTTAGGAAACAGCACGAGTAATAAAGTCTAGAGATGTAACTCTGGATAGCTTGATTCCATCCTGCCTCAGTCACAGAGCTCCTATGTGATGCTGCCCAAGCAAAAATCTTTGCTCCTTCTCCCGCACGCCATGCTTAATTGCTTATTGCTTCCCTCTCTTCTCTGCAGCCCCAGCAGACTTTTCAGATCCACTTTTTACTTTTCACTCCATTATCGGAGTAGTCCTGTTCGATAAATCTGCAGCAGGACATGGTGAACTGCTCTGGAGGGCTGGTGAAAGCATTGGGGACTGCAGCCTAGCTGCCTACAGCAGAAAAAAGATTATCAAGTGAAAGATGTCACTTGTGGGTGCCTGCTGCAGAGTCATTTAGTGTGGGTTTTTTTCCCATAGTTTTTGGAGCAGGGGATGTGTGGTTTCTGGGGGATTCCAGGTCCCATCCTAAACTGACAGCAATATGTCTAGTCAGAACAGATCTGCAGTGCTATAAAAAGAGCAAGCAATGAAAAAGCTGGAAGGTGCTGGAAACCAAGGCAAGTTAGAAAATACCATTCAATCCTGCATACAGCCTACCTGAGGGAACTACTGGGTTCACCAAACAGGAGGACAGAATAACCCAAAAATTTACTGTAAATTGCTTAATCAACAGAAAACAGTTGGTAAAACTCACAGAAGGGAAAAAGCCTGAAAGAAACAGCACAAGAAAACTCTGAAGAACAGATCTGAGATGTGAAAGGCTTCATGAGACCATTTTGTGAAAATTTAGTAAGCTTTTTGTGAAGATTCTCCAAGTAGAATCCTGGGACTGTGAAAATTATTTGAGGTGTCCTGAGCCACAACCAAGTTAGCAGAAAAATCAGGAGGGAAAGAGGACAGTGGTACCTTCAAAAATAACAGTAATTTTACTCCGCTCAGTCTGTCTACACGGTACTGTCTGCAAAATGCAGTTATATGCCTGCTATTATATGCCTGCTTGCCATTACGTATGAAAAGCATCCTGTCCCTGTGTAGCTTTTTTACTACAGCAAGCTGCAGTAAGAGAAACATAGAGATGATGTTCCTCCGAGCACTGACCGCCTCAGGCTGGAAAGGAAGTGCAAGGGAAAAGAGCTTAGAGTATCCTGACATTCTGTGCCCCCAAAAGCTGCTGTGGAAAACAAAACCATAAAACCTAAAATGTTTTCTTTACAAATGTCTCTTCTCCTCCACAACAGTTGAATTCTTTTTCTTCCACACTCAAGTGTACACATTCCTGTCAAGTACTTAGAGTGAAATACAATGTGTGGGGTGTAGGGGTACAAGGAATGAGAAACAAAAGGAAAGAAAACCAAAAAGTTTCCCGAATCCAACCTCATATGCTGAGGACCTCCTATTACCAGAATGGAACAGCAGAAAATACTCTGAGTATCAAATACTACTTCTTTTACCCACATAAGATTCCCTTGCTTCCATCCCTCATTTTGAGAGGGTGCTGTACACAGAGCAATTCTCCATCATCCAGTGGTTAAATCCATGGTGCATTAAGACCTTTTGTTCTCCACACCCACTTTTTTTTTTTGCAATGCTTATCTCATAAAAGCCATCACCGAGCATGTCCCAGGACCTTAAAGTCATTCGCTGCTGAGTAGACCAGGTAAAACACAAAGTATACTTCCACAGACACAAAAGGTACTTGAGGAACGGGCTGAAACAAAGGTTTTCTTCTAAAGGACACTTTTTCAATAATCCCTTTACCAGAAGTCAAAGAAACAACACTATCTGGACTCACTAACCCTCAGGAGGAGGAAACAGGAACACTACTCTGGCCTCAACATCCACAGAGATGCTGCACATATTCCTAGTAAACAACCACCTATCACCTCAAGAAAGGACCTATTTCATTCAGGACAGAAAAAGGTCATTGGTACACAGTCACAACAGTCTTTATACCAGAATCATCAGGCCAGCATTGAGATATTGCGAATTAAAAAAAAAAAAAAAAGGTGATACTAAGAAAAAGCCTCAAGTGGGGAGAATTATTTTGCTGAAATACATTATTTTCATCATTTTCAGGCTCTTTTTTATATAAAGTATATTTTGATTGTTTTCACATACACCTCAAAATATTAATTGCCTCCTGCCTCGTAGTCTTCCGACTTCTCTGAGATTCGCTTTATTCCTTGTACTCATGTACTGAAGTCCTCTCCCAATTACGCATCTCTTCATGACTGATGAGCTCCTTTACAGTTCTGCTCACACGACTGCCAGGTGGGACACTCAATAGCAGAGCAGGGCACCAGTCAAGCACCAAACACCGAAAAAGCCTGTCCAGGGAGAAGCTGCCTGTGGGAAGTCAGCGCAGGTCACTCGCAGATCCTTGTCAAGTGCCCTTGGTTCCCACAGCAGGTGACAGACACCACCAGAGAAACCAGAGTGGACGCCACTCGGTGATATTTCCCACCAACTGGTCCTCCCAACCCCTGCCACCGGTGGGGGAACCGCCTGCCCTTCCCATGGTCTAAATTCAGGAGGAGAGCTGGAAACACATGTGCCAGGGTGTGCATTTGGCAATCACAACGTGGGGGAAAAAAAAAAAAGGTAAGGAAAAACTGAGGAGGCCTGATCTCCTCATTTTATGACACAAGATCAACACACCCCCTTCCCTAGCAAAGTACTTCTTAAAATAGGGGAGTATTTTAGTTCCAAGTGTGAGTGCTGGACTTCGTCAAGCCTGGAGTTTCCCCACCAGCAAACACCACTCAGCACTAGTTAGACAACGAATAAAGAGAAATCCTCCTTACGCAGTTTTAAGTGTTTTCAATCTGTATGTTATACAGTTTATCTAAAGTAATAAATCCATTAACTGTTCCCAAGCCTATTCAAAGCAACCTTCACTCTTTCCTGTACTCACTGAGATTTTAACAAAGTTGGATTTCCAAAAATGTCCAGAAAACAAAGGCTAGCATGTTTTTAAAAATAAAAACAGTTCCAAGAACCTTTTCAGAAATTTTTAACAAAATTGCATACTATGATTTGATAAAGATGACTGATACTGCAGGACCCATTTTAATGTTTTTCTTCATATTTAACTGTAAATACCAAATATAACTTAATGATATTTCTCAAAAGTGGATACATTCTAAATCTTAAGGAATCACATCTTCGTGAATCTTATTTTTCCCCCAGCTGCCTTCAGGTGTTTACAAGCTATAATATGTCTGAACTTCAAAACAGATTACGCTTCATAAATGCTTCCAAATGCAGGAATTTTAAGACTCCAGCAATTAACATCACATTCTGCTGCTGCTGTGAGATGCACAACAAGCTGCACGTCGGTTGTCACTGTTCCTGCTCACTGCAGGCAGCAGACACGTTCTGCAGCAACATCTGCAAGTGCCAATCTCCAAGCAAGTGGTTTAAAATTCTGGGCCTTCCTTCTGGCCCAAGCGACACTTAATGCACTTCATTATTCAAGGTGTACTTGGAAAACGGACTCTGAAATGGAAACGGCATACAGTAAGATGTAATTGGATTAATTAATTCATTAATACCCTATGTAGACGTACCTGTGACTTCCTAAAGACGCCAACCAAATGTTAAGACGGCAAAAAAGACAGGATGCTTCAAAACAATTCAGCACACCTGGGACCAGCAATCCCACCTTGCTTTACATTGTTATATGATGAGATTATTTCTCATGGGTCATTCTTATTATAGTAATTGGGGTAGAGCATCTGGCATTAGGCATAAGGCTAGAGAAAGCCCCACTAGTCCACTGGCATCTAGAGGGAGTAATGACCATAAGCCTGTAGATCGGTTGCAAGAATGAAAATGCTACAGACACCTTTAACACTTGGCCATCAAAAGCCATTTCAAACACTAGGATTCAAATGAGGAATATACCACATTTTAAACAAGGAAACGTTTACTTCAGGAAGATTTCGGGGGTTTTCCTCTCCTAAAAAACTTCATACTGCATTTTTCTTTATGAAAAAAATGAATTTTTCTTACTTCAGCAGTAATTTAATTCAGTTGTTGCTCTCTCTCTTCTGGCATTGAGCAGAAATCACTATGAAATCAAGTGCAGGCAGTAATTGTTTCTGCAATACCATCTTGTGCAAAGGCTCTGATGAGTGAATAAATAACTCCCATGAGCAGCAGCTGAAGATCAACTTAGCAGAAATACCTTGCTGATTACTAACAACCTAAGCAATCACTTGCCATAACATCACTTATCCCTGAATATTCTATCTGCCGAAACCAAACTTCCAATCAAACTGTTACAGCCTGTGGGCAAAGGGCTTCACTGTATTAACAGCAATGTGGGGAAAGTAAGAAACCACTTTCATGCCCTGCAAAGTTAACAGGTAACCAGATTAACAATCACGTGACAAAATGCGATTTTGCTCTGCACAGAGCAAAGCCGTAACTGGTTTTGCAGGAAGGATGGCAGCACAGTCCGGCAGCTCAGCCACAAGGCAGCTGGGAAGGGACAGCTTGGGAGAAAGAGAAGAGCTGACCCAGGCACCCAGGTAACCCAAGGAAGCCAAAAGATACACTGTCAGGTAGGCTAAGCGCAACATCACATTCTGCACCCGGTGAACATCACTTCTTAGAAACAAAACACTAATTATAAGGAACAGACAACTGATAAAAACTGTCATTTCTTCATGTAAGGACAGTCCTGAAAGGCTAGTAACCCATGTTTTTAACTACTAGGGCAACAGAGAACTCCCTGAAACTTCTGTACAGCTATCGGACACTGGTTCTTCTAATAAAGCCTTCATGGTCGGATGCTTCAGGTTGTTTGACCTATAAACCAGATTGCAACACAAGGTTCAAAGCAAAACCTGACTGATTTACCTATCTTTGAGACATCATGGAGTCTGGGGGAGGTTCCTGACATCTAAAGAAAGGCAGAAGCTGCAACCACATTTCAAGAAAGATGCTTCAAAAAGCAAATGTAATTTCTGGCTTCTAATATAAACCAGACTGACAACAGAAAGGGTACAGGATCCTGCTCACCAAGATACAACTCTCTATGCACCACTTGAACGACAGGATGTGAAAGTAATGACTGCTACTAATGATGGGGCCGAGTTGCTCTAATTAAGTAAAAGGCAAACCTCTGTATTGTTACTCACCTCCCCACGAGAGCACTGAATGACCCAGAAGTCAGCGTAGTTTTTATCTACAAAAACCCCTACTTTATAACAAAATCAGTCCTCTCCAGTTCATTGCACGAATTAAACTCAGTGAATACGACAGTAATTATTATACCAAGAGCTGGTAGAAGATGGTGGTATTTCACCAAGTAATTAATTCCAACCTGCTTTATTTATTTTCTCTTCCTCATACACAAATCATTGTGGTCAGAAACCAAGTCAGGATTAACATGCAAGATCATGTTCTATGGAGAACTGAATCCTGTCCTTAAGGACTAACATAAACAGTATGTTACATGCAAATACTGAGGGCAATACGATAAAATAATATTTGCTATTTGCACAGACTTTATGATCAGAAACACTGCCTACTGTCTAAATCTAATCCATAGTATCAGAATGGGGATTTTTTTATTCAAATAGCCTGTATCACATCACCAGACAAAAAAATTGAGAGAGCAAATGGATTTTAGAGCAAGATGAGCAACAGTAAGGAAGACATTAAACTCAACAAGAACAGTAAATATATCATATTGTAGGCCTACAGCAAGGATGACTAAATTAGATTGAATACATCAAGACCAACCACTGGGATGGAACGTTTTGTAATGCATCTGAAAGGTCTATAACTTATTTTTGAAAATTAGATTCTTTGCAGATTTTTGCCCCTAGTCAAAAGCATCTAACTGAACCACCACTGAAAAAAAATTAAGGGCAAAGCATCTGTCTCAAGTGTCTAAAACAATACAAGTATGATATCAAAGAAATCAAACTCAGTACATTATATATTTTTATCTACATATTTGACAGCATGTATATGAATATATAAGCTGCAACACACCTTACAAGCTTCAACACAGAGAGAACTAGGAGTAAGCTGACTGAAGTGTTTCATGGGCTGTGCTCTGGAGAACCTAAATTCCATTAGGATGGAGCTACACACCACAGCAGGATGGAAACAACTTTAAAGGACAGGTTAGTAACCAGTCAGCAACAAACATTTTCAAAGCAGCAGATGAAAACT
Organism: Pampusana beccarii; assembly: GCA_013399365.1. NCBI lineage: Eukaryota > Metazoa > Chordata > Aves > Columbiformes > Columbidae > Pampusana > Pampusana beccarii. The sequence goes on from VWYH01003002.1 coordinate 531,980, forward strand.
GATGTTACTCTGTGCAGCACCTCTAATGCCAGCAGTAAGGCAGCATTCCTGACAGCTCACTACTGGTGTTGGTAACTAAAAACGGAGAATATACACAGAAGAGTGCACCAGCGCAATGACTGCTGGTGGTGCTGCCCCTCGCCACCTCTGCTCCAATTGCCCGGGAAGCCGATCCCATCCCTCAGTGCTCCTCTCGAAGTTCAGCAGATGGGACACCTCGTCAATAAACTCAGAACGTACTCAAGGCGGGACCGACCAAACAGGACAGCGAGTGACTCCTTGCTTGCTTGAACTCAAACCACGAACAAGAAAAATTTCACCTAATTAGGATTTAATCATTCAGATAAGACTTCTGTACAGACTGCCATGGTTAAAAACACTTTTTCTTAGATATACGGCTTGGACTCTATTGTCTAGCCAAGGCTGCAGACCACGGCTGCCTCACATGGGGGAGAGGTTCAAGGTGGGCCCCATTCAGAGGGTTCTGCTGGGGCAGGGAAGGTGCTCAAGAACTTCATGCAGCATGGCTGTTCTCGCTCAGAGATCTAAACCTGCCATGTCAGGTAACAGGGTCAACTGAGCTGACATCCCAATTCAGCAGAACCAGCACTTGGCTGCAAGCAGTACTTCAAAAAAAATCAGTTTTACCAGGTGAAAGGCAATAATATCAAGGAGTTCTTTAGCAGATTTTCCCCAAAGGTGCTACTTTATCCCATTTCATCCCAGCTACAGTTGTCATACGATACATAGAAATATTGAGAAAGCAATGGGAAATTCTACTTAAAAAAAAAAAGGGTAATTCTAGTCATCCGTGTCCCAAGAAGGTATTGTCTCCTGATAACCAACTTCAAAGAGGGCTTGAACGCTTGGGCACAAGTTGGGTCACATCTCCTGGTGTAGCACACAGGCCAAAACAGAGTGAAGACACCGTTCACGTTTTGTCCTCTGGACATGCAGTTGACAGCAGCAGCATTTTTGGGCAACGAGCAACCTCAGAGAAACCCTGCAAGCCATGGTGCTGGAAGAGGGGAGGGGGACAAAGGGAAAGAGGGGGCACCTCAAAGCACTCGGGAGGCTCAGGAAAGCATCCCCCCACTTCTCCAGTGCTCTTACTGGCCTCAGCAGAGCACATGCTATTTTAGAGTACATTTTCCTTAAGAGCTTTACCTCTGACAATGCACAAAAACCTGCTGTAAATGGATTCTGTTGTAACAGACCAGATAACAGTAATTGTACACAGCCAACTGCTCATACATAATAAAAATGGTATTAGAGTTTAACTTGAAATTACACCTTAAATTTTTATTAGAATTTAAAAGTTCCTCTTGAAACACCTTGACACAGGAGGCATTTTGTAAATTATGAAGGCAGTTACATAACTGAAAATTGAAATAAAACTTCACAGCTGCCTATCATTTTAGAGAGCTTAGCAAAAAGGAAATGCATGTGAGACTTCAGTATTACTTCTTTATGATACGTCGAATTACCTTGGGGGATCATTGTTAGTTAATAAAGAAGAGCAAGTTAAGTACTAAAAAGGTTCTGGGTAAGCTACAGGAAAAAAAAAATAAAGTTATACTAAGATTCAATCAAGTTTCAATCTAAAACCTTGTTTCCCACACTAACTGAGAACAAAGTGACATATCAAAACGTTTATGATTCACAGAACGAAGCAAAAGAGCATGTGGAAAGGAAGTTCACACTGTAACTAGTCTGAAGTTTGACTGTTTTTTTTCCTCCAAAATCTGAAACAGGAAAAGAAACACGAAAGATTTATCACTTCAATGCTCTACAACAGCAATGCAACGATGACTCTGATTTACACACAGTATGTTTTCTATTTTCAAAGCCAACCTAATATTTAGGAGTATAAAACCCAAGATGACAAGCAAAAAATACACTGGACAGCCAAATATTTCATGGGCTATCGAGCACGGGAAGTAGCATTTTCAAAAAGTAGTGAATGCTGTAAATGTTGTTTCAGATTGGCCCAGGCCACCTGGGTCGACATTTCTCTCCAAAGAGGGTATCTCCATGTTCTCCCCTTCCTCTGCCTGGCCTCCTGCCAGCACTCCACACCTGTGACCATGCCATCAGTAACACCAAAGACAGGGGGGTTTTAAACACCCCTTACCAAACAGCAAATTTGGGATTATTTATTTAGTCAGCTTGGCTCACTTTGCACCAAAGCTGTTTGCCAACTGAAGATAATAAGCTCAATGGGAAGGCTGGAAGGACAGGCAGCAGAAAGATGGACCCAGACCCACCAACATCTGAATGCGTCCTCCAGCTCTGGTCCAGCAAAGCATCCACAGACGGCTCCTGGTGTCTCTGTGGCACCATCACATGGAAACCCTTCCCAGAAGATTTCAATTTCTTCTCAGACTAAAGAAAAAATATGCAATTCAATTCAAGCTTAGCCAGGTTATGAAATGGATGTAACACAAATTGGCTGGTACACAGGGAGCCAAATTTGAGATCGATTACAGAACTTAGAAGGGATTTCACGGTAAGAAGGAAATATTCCTGAAGGCTGTTACCCAAACAGAAAACTAACTATACATACAAAAAAGTCCACGGTATGCAAAGGGAAGGAGTTTGCTTATCACATATTTAGTACAGAACAAATAAACAAATCCCAGAAAACAGGTAAAAGGAAACAGCTCCTGCTGTGGGCTCATGTGCATGCTGTTGATCATTTCTCATTTGAACTATAAGGTGAAATACGGGCTTTTCAGTCATAGGGCAGGATGCTCCTGTGTTAAGTAACATAAAAGCAGTAAGGCAGTCCTTTTCCCAAAGGGTTCGTAATCTCTGTTGGGTGGACTGGTTCCAAACAGCTGTACTCACAGGGAGCTGATCGTAAATGATCAATAATCTTGTAACAGATTAAGAATAGTCATAAGGGGAAGACAATGACTTGACAAAATAACAGATATTCAGAAATTGTGTCCTAGGTTAAACTATAATTAAAAGGTATGAAACACATCATATATAAGACCAGCTCGATGGGTACCAGCTAAGAGAAAAACTAAAATAAAACCCAGTCTCCCTCAAAGCATGGAGGATCAGACTTCCTAAGGAACAGGCAGTGCTTATGTATTCACTTGACTACCTTCTGGGAAAAAAAGCAGAAGCCGGCATTACTACAGAGCCAAAATTAATTTTTGTTACCAAAATTAACTTTGATACCAAGTTGTTATGATTCAATTTTCTGTTGACCTAGTTGCAATGATCTAATAGAAAAAAAGGATGGGGTAATTTAAATATTTTATACATCAAGAACTTACTGACAAAGCCACTGGGAGTCAAAGATCAAACATACTAATGCAGGAAGTAAATAACTTCCAATATTCATGATTCTCATTCATCATCCCTAGGTACAGGTTTTTGCTATCTTTCAGTATTTCAAACTGAACAATTAGGAAGCATTTTTAATGGCCAGGTTAAGTACATAAGTTTGAGAACAAAGATACAATTCTTATCTATCAATTCGGCATTTTTTAGGTAGACACAAAAAAATTCCTGGGTCAAAAACAACAACAAAAATTTAAGAAGTTAAGATGAAAGGTTATGACTACAATTTTTTTTTGAAGAATACTCGTATGTTCTACTAAACTGAAGTACTTTGTATTAGCTTCAGGTTCACATATTTAACTGGAACAATATTGCCCTTTAAGTTCCCTTAGTGATTATTAAGAAAGATTTCCACACGATTCTAAATATACTAAAAAAACCCTACTGTTATTTCTCAACCTGGAGGTCAGTAAGAAAGTTCAAAATGTCTGAATAAAGTTTAAATCCACAGTAAAAGCAAAATGCAGGTCTCATAATGCATTCACTAACACAGATGAAACCACTCATGAGGAAAGACTATACTATAATCAGTAAATCAGCAGCAATTCTTCAAGCCAATGAAGTATTAAAGGCATTAGCTTTATTTTTGTTAACAAGCAGGCTGTGGGTATTATTAAGTATTATGCTGGTATGATCTATGCACAAATAGATCAAGTCTGGGAAGTTTAAAACCAAACTGGCCATGCATAACCGCACTGCAGAAGCAGATTTTTTGCTTCCATCACTTCGCAACTCCCCCACACTTGCATGTTTCTTCATTTTTAACCCTACAAAGGACAAAGGCACAAGTAGAGAAGAGTAGAGTACAGTCCCTTTGAAATAAAATGAATGCAAGCCTTCTCATGGAAAATAAAGAAAGAAATGCAAGCACAGGACTAAAAATCACGCAGACAATCCCATCAGACGCTTGTTTTGGTAAGCGAAAGCCACTGCATTCCTACCCATGGGTTCTGTAGCTGTTCTTCCTTTAGCCTCCTATAACAACAGGGATGAGCAAACTACAGAAACCCATGACATCCCCCTATGCTAACAAGCCAGACACGACTGGCGGGGGGGAAGCAAAAGCTTGCTCAAAGGGGCCAGAGTGACTCCCCAGCAGCAGCCCCCTGGCTTCCTGGGACCGCTCACCCCACCCTGACCACTCACCCCCCACCTGACCACTGCGCAGCTTTCCCAGCACAGTCATCTCACACACGGTCAAAACGCTCCCTTAAAAAAATACACTACTGCTTCACTGGTTTTGGAAGAGGGGTCAGATTAACGGCTGCTAAAAAACTACAAAACAAAACAAAACCACCAACAAAACATCAAAGGCAACTGCATGAGAAAGCTCTTGGGTTTCTGTTGCCACTGGTTCCATGATAAGCATACTAAAAGCGGCTTGCTTTTCCCATTTCAAAGAGAACCTAGTCTACCTGCACTCATCAAAACCTGAATTCCTAGGTGGTTAATGGATGTTTTGTTCTTATGAATCGCATGTAACCATTCTCGATTTATATTTCACACTGCAGAAGTTTTCGGCAAGAAAATAACCCCCCACATTTGAAGACAAAATATCTGCTGTTACACAGTAGCTTTTAGCATCCTCATGTGTATAAGCTTTCATGTGAAAGAGGAAGGAACCCAAAGGGAATTTCTGCTCGCATGATAAAGACGCCTGTGCTTGCGGGTAAGGGACTGGAAGTATTGAAACGTGCCTGACCTCCAAATGTCAGCATGTTCATCTAGCAAAGATTTTGGATGTTTACACAGGCATGAAGTGCTCTAACTCTTTCCCTAGGGACGCAGTCTGAGCACAGACATCAGCCGGCAGCCTGGTGGGAAGACGGATGGTGCCATCCCAGCACGGCTCTGTGGACACAGACCCCGAATCCCAGCTTGTCACGTCACTGAACACTGCTGGGCCCGAGCCTGGCCCACACAAGGCCGCACCTCTCCTTCATCCTCGGGCTGTCGGCAACAAGGCCTGAGGAATGAACGTGTGCTAGACCCGAGCTTCCAGCACAGGCCCGCGATGCTGCCATGCCTCCCCTTGCCAGCTACGGACAATTCATCCTTTGAGGGCAGACAAAGGCTGAGGTGCTGTGCTGTCACATCCTAAGCGCTAGCTTTATCAGTCCTCATTGCCTGAAGGGCAACGTGCCCTAAATGAGAAATACCGCACTGAAAATTAGCCAAGTTATTTCCCACGCTTACTGAAAGTCGTTTTGCAAACACTTTTCCAAGGTTACAGATGAGCCTTCTGACACAAACCTTCCCCCAAAAGCAGGACTATCCGCTAAGGATGGTAGCGTAAGAGCTAATTTATGAACAAATGTCTGAAGTCCCTTAATGAAGGACAAAACACCTCCCACAGAAAACCACTTAATTCATTAAACACAGGGGGGTTTGCCTGCCTGAACTAAAAAGACAAATATGGAGATTAATTCATACCACCACTGACAACAAAAAATAAATACATATCCTGTTGGTTATATTACACATGTATTTTTCTATTTTATTGCTACGGTTGACAAATTAAGAACTATTTTACTGTGCTATTTTAAAAAAACATATTTTTTATGAATAGTAATTCTGATATCTTGGTGAAAGTATTGTGGCACAAAAAAATACCAAATCTAGAAACCGCTTAAGAACTTAAATTCAAAGTAATAGAGCTTAAATGCAAGGCCACCTCTAAATTGCATGGGCACAATAATACTGTGAAAATAATGAAAAAAAAAAAAAAAACCAACACGGACATAGCGTACAACTCCAAGTGCACAACAACAGCTTTTGTCCAGAGGCTGCTGATCCCCTGGAAGCATTGCTAATTTATGTTTCATGCAATCGGAGGTGGCTCAGCTGTTCCCAGGCCCAAGGGGACTCCAGAAGCAGTAGAAGACACGCTCAACTCTGCCATTTCTTCTGCAAAGGCCGTGTCATACTGCAAGCACTCGCCACCGCTCTTTAAATTCTTCAATTTCTACTATATATAATCCCCCTTATGAGGAAGACCAGAATGGTACACAGTGTTCACAAATACAGGTTAAGCCCACAACCGGCAAAGTGGTACAGTTGTGTTCTGTGTCTTGTTCCCCATGCCTTTACTAATGATCCCTAATAGCACTTTTTTTGGCACTAACTAACCTTTGTTTTCAGAGCTATTAATACCCTAGGTCTCAGCCCTGAGAAGTTAGAGACTACTCACAGTATCACCATATACACTACGATTAATTCATTTTGTGCTTCTCCCATGTACTCTGCCTTTACTACATCTACTTTGGCCTACCATTTTACCTCCAGTCAATCAATATCAAAGACCCATGTGAAATTCTTCAGTTTGTCTTTATTAATTTTACCCTGAATAACTTAGTGTCATCATCAAATGGGTCACCTCACGACTTATATTCTTTTTCCAAATTACAAATATTTTGAATGTCACGGGCACAAGAACTGATCCCTTGAGATTCTACTGGTGACTTTTCTCCACCTTGAGAATGGACCATTAATTCCTGCCTTTTTTTATCTTTCTTCTTATTTAGCCACGTAAGAGTTTTCTATTCCATGGTAGATTAATTTCTTTAATAGCTTCTGGTAATGGACCTTGTTAAATTTCTTCTGAAAAATTGAAGTAGACAGACTATCCACTTGCCTATCTACTCCTTTAAAAAAACTGAAAGAGCCTCTTCCTCAGTATCATACTCACTGAGAAGTTCCATATTCCTAGGTCTTCAGCACTTAAAAAAGCACCATCACCACCCCCAAACAGGCTTACTGAAATGCATTTCTTGGATCTTCCCTAGCACCTTTCAGAAATATCCAGTGACTCCCATCACTGACTCTTTCCTTTGCAGTTCACAACTACATCAAATCTGCTGGCAACATTCAACCCCCCTCTGAGACCAGAATGTATTTAGGATGAGATCTTACCACTGCTTTCAGTTAGATGATGCATACAATGGATGTATATAATGAACAAGCTATGAAATTCATGAAGTGGTTTAATGCACTACTCACAGGTTGTGTGTGTGAATGTACACAATTATCAAGGCCAAATATAGGTATACGCTTCATAAAGAATCCTTGTATGCACGCATACATACACATAAATACACATACACGATGTTTCAAATGCTTTACCATTTGAAGGCCAACCATGAACAGATAACTTTTGGTTTTGAAACTTCTCCCCAGCTTTCCAACTACAAACTAAGGATGACACTCCTCACCTCATGACCCCTGTGAAACTAAACCTGTGTCTCTGAAGTGCTCAGGTAAGGTTGGAGAAACTTCTGAGAGGAAAATTATTTTTGTCTTCAGGCAGGATTGGAGTGGCAAGCAGCAACTAAGGCTGCGGGAGAGACCAAGCCAGGAGGTCAGAACACACCAAAAACCTTCTTCAGGCACGAGGGGCCACCCCACAACTGCAGCCTCCCTGGTACCGCTTGCACAGGAAGGGTTTAACTATGCTCAGGAGGCCACCTCGGCTTCCACCTGTTCCTAATTTTTAAGCTCTTTTTATCATTGCTAATACACTTGCAGCACTACTTTTTGTGGTTAACCGGGAACATGCTGCTTTTAATTCCTGACACACTCAGCCTGGACAGAGTTACAAGACACAGAAAACTTAGTCCAGCTAGCACTGGTTACAGAATCACAGAATGTTAGGGACTGGAAGGGACCCCAAAAAATCATCTAGTCCATCTGGTCATTAGATCATCTGGTCATTAGAGCAGAAAACAGATTTATCTTTTCAAGCTCCTAAACATAGGATAAAAAAAAATAAATTAAACCCAAACCACAGTATTTACTACAATTAGTAATGCTGTCTTTAATAGAAAGCTATGAAGAAGACTTCCACATGTCACTGACTGCTTCCTGTGAGCTGTTCCACAAGTGTATACAACACCTGGTTCTGGTTTCCTTTGTCCATTGTAAAGACACAAATAAGATCTCAAAAATTACATACATACAAAAAAACATACATACACCCTAAAAATGCAGAAGTTCAGATTTATTTCTCCTGGGCTTACTATACACAAATTTACTCTTAGTCATGCATAAGGGCACATTCTGGTCATCACGAGAATGCTAATTTTGCTTTATCTCTTCACTTCAAGGTTTCCACGCCTTCAGCTAGGGTTTGGCTAAACCAACAGCTGAACTGATGTTTGGCTCAAGTGAGGAGGTGGAATCCTCCAGAAACAGATCTGTGAATGCCTGAGGAAGTTTTCATGCTACTGGTGGGCGACCTCATTTAGCATTTCTCTGCCCACTCCCCACCTCTTCCTCCAGCTGATGATATCTGGTTCCCTGAAACATGCCAAAGGCCACTTCAATTTATACTTCTTTTTTAATTCGGTTTATACAGTCCTGCTCTGTGAAGAACATACTTGGAAAGACAGTTATAAATCACAAGGTAACACAGCTGCTTAGAATTATAATTAAAAGACAAACTCATTATTTCTGGAAATGATCAGTAACCCAACTGATGCTTAACAGCCACTTTTTTCTCTACAACAGAAGCTGACCACAACATTCAGGCCAACAGAGTTCAGATACATACAGAAAACCATTTCTGCTCGATGAAGCACGTCAGGGCACGCTCTTCACTACACCACTGACAGAAGCACTTTTAAGAACACACTGGACGAACCGAGGCCCTAGGAGCTTGCTGGGACCGGGTCAGCTGCAAGGACGCAGACAGCAGAGAGCGCTGACAGCCGGCACAGCGCCCAGGAGCTGCCCTGAGCAGCCCCGCACGGTTCTGGGCCCGGACTGGGGAGCTCTGGCCACGGCTTTGCTGTGGGGGAAGGAAGCCAGTGTGTTTGGGCACCTCGTTATCCCCGCAGCGCTTGCAGCTTCACAAACCAACGGGCCCAGTCTGCGCAGGCAGGGCTTCCTCACCCGCCCGCCAGCACTGTATCTGAAATACCACCAGTACGTAGGAATATTGTCTGTGAGGGAGAAAAGGACAAAGGTGAAGCACCTCTCCCAAAGAATAGCTGTGCCTTTCAGTGCGCCTGGGATCTCTCTACCCATGGTCTCCCCACTAAGCAACTCAGACTGTCAGTCTCTACGGAGATCCTCTCCTTCCTGTCAGCTAGTGCTGTCAGAAAAACTAGACGTGATGTGGTTGTGTAGGCTGAAACTAAGTGCATCTTTATATTTTAGGAAAAGAGTGTGGCATGAGGCTTGTCTGCATCACTCACGTGGCTGAGTGGAGACCGAGGCAAGCCAGAGGTGGATAGCTAAACTAGCAGGGACAGGAAAACTCTGAGATAATTATTTCATGTCATTCTGTTGATTAGGCGCCGCACGGAGAAGCTAGTGGAAAGCGCTTCCAAGGTATCTGGAAGAGAAGTTTTGCCATTGCAGACAGAAATAGGTGCTCTAGACAGGCAGCTGAAGAGGAAAAAAAAGTACTGCCACATAGCAGAAGTAAACAGGAGTTTAATAGGCTTGTGTGAAAAAAATCCCGGAGTTAAAATTGCAAGTAAACTACCAGATGAATCAAAAGAACTGACAATTACATGTATCTCTATTTAAACGATTCATTGCATGCACAACCTTGGTGTTTTCTTTGGTATAATTCGCTAGGCATGAGTATCAAAACTTGAGTATGCCTTCTGACATCAACAAGTGTTCAACTCTATGAGCTGTTAAGAGTAATAACACATGACAAGTTAATAAATGTTTTACAATATTTTTTGTTAAAACCAGAAACAGAAGCCGGCTTTTCACTGCATAACCAAATAGCAAAATATACTTGTCATATAAACTAATCCACTTGTTTATGAACAAATGATTGCAAGTAATCACATTTTGATTGACAGAGGCTATATACATAATGATATTCCAGTACATCTGGATCCTTCAAACACTGCCTGAATTACAGTGTTTAGCAGTACACACGATGGGATAACAAAACAGAGTCACGTGTGAGTGAGCCAGCAAGCACTTTACACAGCTCAGTTAATCAGTGCCCTGGTGATTCCCCTTTATCCCACCTTGCAGTTGTTTGACTGCCGTGCCCACAGGCTGATCCACGAACATCTGTGTCATTCAGCTTCTCCCGCTCCAGGGCTACTGTGCACAATGAGCAGCTAGGCTGGGGGATCTTTCACCAACAGTAAATGAAACGTACAGCTATACTTTTCTGAATAAGTGACATTTATCCAAAGTATTCAAAGAATCAAGACGCTGGGACAAGGATGCCCGCTCCCACCAACAGACGTGAACACAGAGTGAACTACCTAATTTCAGAGCCCACGCTGCACAAATTTGCCAGCTTTTTTTTTCCTCAGGAAAGGAGAGAAGAGAGAGCAAACCAGAACTGCTCATTGCCCAGGCTGCCCCAAGACCGGCAGAAGTCCTGCCCTCCAGCAGCAGCCAGTGGCCGACCTCACTCCAACATTAACGCGGACAGGTTATTTTTCAAGAACAGTTTCCATAAAACAGAGTGGAAATCACAGGCTTCTTGGCACTGCCTGATGAAACCCTGTGGCCTGTCCCCACATCGAGCTTACTCACCATTTTGCCTGAGCACTGAAACACATTCGTGGTTCTATGTCAAGCAGCACACTCCTCAAATACTATAATTCAATCCTTTAATACTTCTATTACTTAAAAACTCTCCTCACACCCCAGACTTTTTTTGCCCTTGAAGACGGCAGTCGGACACCATCATTCAAGAGACCTAAATATCCACTTCTATTCCTATGTCTGACATCAGGTGGCTAACAGAGCTTCGAGCCAGAATAAGCACACGCTGCAAGAGGTCATTTTCTAAAAGCAGGAAGATAAAAATAAAGATCGTTTTAAAGCAAATGCCTTCAGTGTGTTCAGAAAGGTAACTAAAATTTACTCAACAATTTTTTTTCACAAGAAGTTTCCCCTCTTCAACTAACCGAAACTGTACAGTAATCCCCTGCGTCCCTGGAGACATGCAATGAATATATCGATAAATCAGATTTATTGCATGAGAACATCTTCTCAAAGCTTGCAGTTGTAAGAACATTACAAAGCCCTGCACACAGGCACAAAATTGTATCTTAAAATTAAATTAAACCAGTAGTGCTTTTGTTCTTTGAGTCCAACTAGAACATTTTTAGGGGGCATATTTACGTGCTCACTGCAAAGACGCATGGCTGACTCAAATAAGGGGCTTTCATTTTGCCTTATTTAAATTATTGCTTTGATGCTTTAGTTGCATCCACTTAAGAAAAGAAAGCATGAAGCTGTGTAATCTAATAAAACTGATCAGCATTACTGAAGCACACTGCTACAAATAGCTGCAGTAACTACCATCACGCACGAGTCTCAAAGAGAAAAAACTGATGGAGCAGCCAAGCACCGCAGCGACACGCTCTCTACACGCCTCAGAAAGCCTCGGCTGAAGACTGGGACGAAACGGACCATGAAGATGCTCTGGCCTGAAAGCAGACACATTTCTGTCACTCGGTGTTTCTCACCTCTGTGGAAAACAAATGTCAAGATGGAAGAAACTACAAGCTGACTCAAGATACTGAAAGTGACTCTCACAGCAAAGTAAAATTTATAATGCTCAATCCTACAGCCAGCTGCCCGCAGCCATTCTTTTGGCATCTTAATTCTTACCAGAGTCAATGGACTTAATGGTGGTCTACACTGAGGGTCTACTTGTACTAAAGTTACTGAGGAACTGGCACTGCCAGCGCCTGACTTCTGAAATTACCCACTAGCATCTACCATCCCAAGGACAGGGGAGGCATACACAGAGATGACAGGCAAGATCCAGCTTTAAAAAAAAATTATCTTTGAACATTGAAGAAGTAATAAGAGAAAAAGGAAAAAAAGAAAAAAGTATCCCAAGACAGATATAGTACTGCTTACGGTGATAATAAATAAAATCAGTATCCCCATACTGAGCTGTCTGCACAGGCTACAAGATTAGTCACCAAAATAAAGGAAAACCAACATGATATTGCATGAGGTTATTTAAAAATATAATCTTCCATCAAAGCCATGAGACATTGACAGACTGAATTCAACCATCCCCCTGCCTCCAGTCTACAAGGCAGCAAGAGCATTCAAGGTATTTCACCACAACTTTTAGACTACAGAAAAATCAAAGTAATAAATTAAAAGGGTAACTGTCCAACAGGGAAAGTAAGTGAACAGCCTTTGTTAAAAACCCCAAGCCACACTTTCTTTACTTTTTCTTTCAAGACTTCCTCTCATGTCAGAGGATCTGTTCATTTTATGACCAGCTTCACCACCATAAAGGCAGCGAGCCGGCAGGAGAGGACACCGTGGGTTGCTGCCAATAGATGAACACCAAGCTACAGGGTGCTCAGCAAGCCCAGCTTCCCATGATGGGCTGTACCCCCAGCCTCACATGTGGGACAATGACCCTCTCCTCCCGCCTTCTCCCCTCACGCAACCACACAGAACAAGTGGATGGCTGCTTGATGGAGAAATGATAGATAACAGCAACGCTCACTGTTTTTCCTCCAGTCAAAGTAATTGCACGGCCACTCTTCCCCCAGTAAACCCTTGGGAACGTCAGTATCCAAGGCTTTTGCTTCTATCAGTTTTATTCTATCCAGGGTCAAAAGATGAAGGGTGGCATAGGAGAAGGATGACAAACACATAAATGCAGGCAGACACAACTGAATAAGCCTCAATCATAAGGAAATCAGACCAAAAAAACAGCATATTTTAAAATATAAAATAGCAGCTAAAGGCAAAGCATTAATGGGCACAAGGTGATTAAATGTCTTTTAAAATTTTTGCCTCCAGCAAGCAAAGCCTATCTTGCTACCTAAGACAGCAGACATTCAACTGCTGATAATTTTTCATTCCAGACCACAGTTCTGGAAAGACACCTTAAAAGTTCAAGTTTAGTTCCTCACTCCTGCAGGGAACTGCACAGTCCTGTTCATAAATTTATGAGCTTCCTTCTAAATTACTAGTCTTCTTATTCCTTTTAGCAGAAGACTGTTGGAGCTCCTTACTCTTGCAGAAATGTCCTTATAATTTCCAGGTTAAATTTATTCATGGCCAATTTATATCAATTTGCTCTTATGATGACATTGTCTTTTATCTTAAATTAGGTTGTGAGTTCTGCAGGGCACTGACCAAATCTACATAAGTACAGAGAGTCCTGAGCATAATAGTTCCCTGATTATAATTCATAGCTTTGCTTACAGTGACAAGAAATAATAAAAATTAGTTCTTATAGTTTCATAGTTCTTTATAGTCTGATCTTTTTCTGCCACATCTCCAATTAGTGCAAGTGCACTCACATGGAATCTGATCAAATACATCATGATGAAGCTAAGTGAGACTGCAGTTCTGCTTCACCTCTAACAAGTTGCTTATCTAGCTCTACAAGTGTATCCACACTATGAGCTGATGTTTTTATCTTGAGCATGGAAAACTAAAGAAAACACAGCAACAAATGGGTAGAAAAGCATGTCTCTTTTAGAATTCAAAATTTTGGTGGAAGCAACCAACTCAACGCACGTAGAAGCTTGGAAAACACACAAAAAGCAGTAGGTTGCTTCCTGCTGTCAGGATTCATACTAGTAAAGGCAGGTTCTTCCTCCCACCGTAATTCTTGAATTTGGGTTCTCCTTGAGCACTTTTGCTCAGAATAAACCAGTTATTCTTACCTGCAGTAGCACCAACAACGATATACTGCAGGTCTAGGAACACCTACTTCATACAAACATCAGATCTAGAAACTTCGCTGAACAATAAAACTTCCATGATACTTCTTAGTATAGATTTTGCACCTCTGCTATGATATTTTGGCACCTTCGACCATAGTGGTAAGCATGCTTGCGAGTTACTCTGCAGTCCTGCCTTTGTTAAGTTGTCACACTCACTGGATGGGCACCAGGCAGAGTGTGCCATGGGTTTTACCTATGGTACACAAATGAACAAAAATTCTACAAAGACTGCATGTTTTCTGGATGTCTTTCGCATAACTGGCCTGAGTTGCTTTCCATACAACATTTTAGCTGCCCTGGCTTAGTAGAAAAGCAAGTTCCAACTCTGAACTCCAGCACTTAAACATGAAACTAGGCTGCCAGTTTATCACAATTCAAATGGCAGGGGTAAAGCAATATATTTAAATAGCTCACGGAATAACCTCAAGAAAATGTTGTGCCTAGAATGTTAATGAAAACAACACATAAATAAGATTTTGTTTTCTGAATGCTGACAGACGGCTAACAGAGAAGTAAAGAGTAAAAAAAAAAAAAATGAAGGACTGAACCTCCCTTTTAGAGAGGAGAGCAACTGTTAAATAAAGTTGTAGAAAGAAACAGGGGACTTTATAACCTATCCTTTGCTTGCTTTCAATAAAAACAGATTCTCATTGTCTTTCACAGCAAGAGACCAAGTACTAGATATCCAAAATACAACAGGGGGGAAAAAAGTATTTATTTAGGGAAAAGATGGATAGCTTATAAGCAAAAAACTATAAAACTGGGCACATACATGTATGTCTATACGGGAGAAAAAGGGGGGATAGAACAGATAATGACAGAAATCAGGGAAGTAAGCAAAAGCCTAGTTGCAGTCACTCATGAAAATAATATTAGGAAGAGCAGGAGTATTTTCTCTCAGTTAATGTAGTTCTAAAGGACTGAAAAAGAGGTCAAAACCTGCCTCACAGAATACAGAGATGTAAAATATACTTATGCAGATTCTCTCTCTCTTTAATGAAGGGACTGAAAAACCAAAGATCAGGAAAAAACAGACAGAAACTCAGCCACTCACCCAAACACCTGTAGGGGACCACAATATGGGGGTGGCCGTTGCATTGCTTCCATCCCCTCTTGCACCAGTTTTGGATCGTAACTGGCTGGTTGGCTTCGACAACATTGGTGATTTGTAATTCAGGGTAGACCTAGTGTTAAAAGTATAAAAAAAGAGACGTTATCACAAGTAGGCACTCTGGGTCATGCAATATTGTTACATGTTTGTAACGTGGATATCACAATACAATCCTCATTTTCCTATCTTTTCCCTCTGTATTATATTTACTTCACAGTATGAGTATGTGCACTTACCTGGAAATCTGGTATGTTTGTTCATCAGTAAAAACGTGTGGTTGCCAGCTCAGAATATGCTGGGGGTAACAGCTAGCTGTCAAAATGTAACTTGGCCAGTTACGTTTGCTTAAGCTAAAGATCAGCTAAACAGCTGTTTCACAGCTGACTAAAATACTCTCTTCCACGTCTAGGCTACCACTCTCCTTGCAAAACTGCACATATTTGGCCTAATCGCCATATATCTAGAATGAATAGCATGCTTTCACGTTTATCTCAATCATTTTAACAAACACCATCGTAATTCTTTCCCGCTGCAGTCTGCACAGTATTAACAGCCTGTTGAATCAGGTATTCATATTTAGGTTTACATCACCAATACAAACCTATTTCCAACTTCCTCAAATTGCCGAGATCAAAATCCTGTCTGCTCTTAATCCTGTGATGCACTTCACCTACAAGCATGCCACCAGCAAACTGGATGACTAACTCATTGGCAAGCCACAACGTGGATCAAGCTACATATTTGGCTTTTTATCCCACTCAGTCCCCTTATCCAACACGTTCCACAAGGGCACCTACGTGCACCTTCAGCTCCTTCCCACTGCAGTTCAGGATGTGGAGGAGTTTCAGGCATGCAAACCGGATTCCCCGTGGATAAAACCAGAGGGGAAGATGTGCTCCTGGCGCACACCTAATGGATGGCTGCTCCACGCCACCAGGCTAGAGCAAACCAAAGCAAAGACCGCAAAAATGCTTCGAGCATGGATGCTCAGCCCCAGCTGCTTCACTCCGCACTCCCAGCTCCCATCGCACCACACCAGTTGCTAGCACATCCTACGGCACTCGCTTTTGATTTTTCAAATTCGCAACCTATCAGCCCTAACATGAAATTCAGAAAGGACTAGTCTTCCTCTGCCTTTCCTCAAGCAATCCTTACCAATTTCTGAGCACGTCAGATCTGAGGATTTAGGTGGACTGAAAACTACAAGCTACTCATACCTACCAGTGGAAAACGAAAACAGAAATAGGAAAGAGCCTGAGGAAAATAAGTAATTGGAGAGGGTCCAAAAACACCCTGCAGAAAAGGAACATAATCCTAACTAAAGAGGGTTGGGTCAAGATTGGGTGAATTCTGAGAACCCGCAACCGACGCCTGGAAAACCAATGTAAGATCCCTGAGGAAAAAGGATTCGTCTCAATCACGTATCTCCCCCAAGCACACAGCATCTCAGTGCGCCAGTGCCTCCTGGCACTCCCCTGACCAAAGGTTTAAAATATAATTGTGGCAAAAATGAAGCAAGCAGGCTATTTAACTGCAGCTCAAGTAAAAGTTTCAAACTTTAAAAGACACTAAAGAAAAAGAGTATGGTCTTTTCAGATTTGAGATCGGTAGCCTCTGAATGACTGTGGCCTGGTCCATGGCCATGGTAGCAACAGAAAGTAATCAAAGCGTGATCAGATAAACTTGGGAGGAACTTCTCACTTTCATCAACAGACAAGAAAGAGGGCTAGCAAACTGTAAATCTGAACTATATTAAGAGGTTAATGCACAAAACAAGGCCAGGTACAATAACAATGCCAAGAAAACGACTAGAGAAACACAACTTAAGCAACGTACTTTATGCTAAAGAGATTGAACATCAACCTTGCCTTATATTACAAACCAGCATTTTTTCATCAGATACCTCCTGCTTTGCATAAGCACATCACAGAAGCCATCTGATACATTTTTTGTGAGCTTGGACAGCACCCTCAGCTCCCTGCAGTGGATGGGTTAAAACATGTGTAGGGGCTTCAGGTGCAGCCTCCTGTGTTAACCCAGCAGATGAGACACAGCCCACCTAGGGGAAGCCCACAGAGCAGAATGGAAAACTTCAGGGTGAAAGTTTCCTGCACTCAGAAGCTTGTAGCTTTGCTTTGTTCTTTCTGTCAGCAGGTGACCAGGGCTGATTACAAATATACCGCTATTTTTATACACTACTCACAGAAAGCAGCTCCAGAGGAACTTGCTGCACCCCTGGCTCCATCAGTGCTTCAAATACTGAACTCCGAACTGAAACAGCAAGGTTGCAAATTCAAGGAAAGCTCCCCTTTCCTCTCCAGTATCTTTATCTTTTCCCTTGGGCCCCCCTCCAGTTTCACCAAACAGGTCTGTACACGTTTATGCTCTTGACTTATCACAGCACTGCCAAAATAGATTAGGATGTCACCGTGGCGGGCAATTTCACACCTCAACTGCTGTGTAAATATTACACCAGAAGGCACCGCAGCTGCCTCCAGAGCTCACGGGCAAGATGCAAGAGAACGACTTGATTTTCTTTGGACACTGCCTTTAGCATCATCATGCTACCGTCCTCCAAGCTCATCGGTTTGCAGACACCGCATCCGAATAATTACAGCCCATGGTTACCTAACACCAGACGCTGTCACAAAACACGCGCTCGGTGTATCACGGGGTCACCAACGCGTTCTCATCAGGCACTTTTTAACATTCCTCACGGTTAAGTGTCACTTGTCATGCACAGAGGAAGTAAACGTCTTAGATAAAGACAACTACTAAATTACACAATTGCTGGACTGCAGTGTTAAAAAAAGAACTTAAGACAGAAACCTGAAACCAATTTATGCACCCACAGGAACGTGTACACAGCTTTAAAATAATAGAAAATAGGATTCTGATCCTTGAGAACAAAGACAAACTTAGTTGCTTTCCTGAGGTGAATTTCTAATGAGCAAGAGTAAACTATTACTGTAATTCCTTATGGGAACAATAAGATGAGGGGTGGAGGGAATGGATATGAATATATTCTTTTCATTTTCCCTATTGCCCAAAACCATATTTTTAACTTCCGGCTAGTGCAGTGGACCAAACTCTAACTAGTTAACAGTATTTGCCAGAAATACCCAAAGACAAAGAAATACAAAGAAGTCTCTTCTTCTGTTTCTACATCAGTTACTAAACTCTTAATTTCCTTTGACAGCTCACACAAAGCTCTGTCCACCCTTCACAAGAGAAAACAGGCTTTGAATTTCATTATCAACAGGCTTATGCCAGCAATGTGTATGCTCTGAGGAAAGTTCCCCTCACTAGACTTACATAAGGTATTTGCTCTGAACTGAAGTGGGACCTATTTAGTGGCACAGAGAAATGAGCCCTGTATTTATTTATAGTGTCCCTAATGAGCCACTGCTCCTTCTAGAGAGTCAGAGCAAGCAGCTCTAGAAAGTTACGGGAGATCCAAACTTCCAGTGTTACCATAACTTGCTGCAGAGTAATTCTTTTAGTATATTTTAAAAGAAGCAGCGGAAGAAGTAGAGGTCAACAAACTCTAAAAATTTTAACTGGCAATCAGAAGTTACTGCTAGATCTTACTTCACTCCCGTTTCCATTACTAAGTTTCCTTACATTCTGACTTCAGAAGCAAAAAATCTAAAAAGCCTCTGCGCTCAGGCTACTCAGAATTCAATGTAATCTTGTTTAGATTTGTGTTTACCACTACCAAGCCTAACGACACATGGATTTAGGACTAAAATGTACACACGCTTAACGAAAGAAAGGGTGTTTCGATCTGTCTACGTACAAAGTTGTTGATGATACAACGGTGACAGTGTTACGACAACCTCAAATATGCGTAACCTAACAGGAGATTTGGGATTATTTTGAAACAAACCTGGGAAAAACAAAAACATATGAAGTTAGGAGGCAGAGAAAACGATTAAAGCAATGACTCGGACAGCCCACCACCACAGCCATCACTCCTGCCTGTGAGAAGGAAGGACACCAGCTGTGAGGCCTTTCGGCATGGCCAGGCCCAGGCCCCTTGCATGGGACGGGGAGGCCATTTGAGGAAGGGCGGCTGGGGCAGGGGGTGACATCCAGGGACCAGCGCCAGCTCCCGAGGGCACACCGCGGGCAGGAGGCAGGCAAGGCCCCTCCTGGAACACCAGGGCCAGCGGTTCAGGAGGACTTGGATACATTGGAAGGAGTTCAAGGAGTCACCAAAGAGCAACGAGATCACCACATATCCTGCATGGAAGAAGTGCTCAACTCCATTTAGCGTGGCCAAGCCTGGCTGCAGTTCACAGTCCCCTTCAGAAATTTAAAATTTGTTGAATGTCTTAACCTATCACATGTATAGCTAACAAGAGGGAGTTCATGAGTGTTGAGACTGAACTACTGTGACCCTGAGGGTGCTTCTTCAAGTAGCCTACCCACTACTAAAGGTTTCTCTGTTAAAACAGGGAACACCTACCTAACAAGAACAGTACTCAGCTACTGCGATAATACTTGGAAACACACCCTGTGAACCACGCTAGCTGTCTTTGATGATCACCCTGATCCATACAGAATCACAGCACGGCTGAGGTGGGAAGGGATCTCTGGGGTCATCTGGCCCCACTCCCCTGCTCAAAGCAGGGCCACCCAGAGCCAGGTGCCAGGACTATGTCCAGATGGCTTCTGAATATCTCAACGATGGAGACTCCACAGCCTCTACGGGTAACCCCTGCCAGCACTCAAATAACAGCATTAAATGCAACTGAAATCTCTGAGAGAGATACTTTGGGTTTGGGGTTTTTTTGGTTTTTTTAAAATCAGTCTCTGATAGGTCATCATATAGATAGGTTTCTTCACCCAGCCATACACGCCCAGCAGAAGCAAACGAACTCTGTCCATCTTGGTGCAATCTTGAAGTAATACTTCACCATAATCATATGAGACACAGTCATCACTGACACTAAAAAAACATTTAGATTAAAAAGCATAGCATTTAACCTCTTGATATTATTCATTATGCCCCTCATCATCTAGAGTAATTCTGACCATTCAGAATATTGCTTCTTTCATCATGTTTTCAAATAAATTTTTGAAAGGTTTACAAGGTTAGCTGGCAACTAGGTGGTTAGTGGAGCTATTTAATTTTACTGCTGCATTTTTTATTACACAATTAAAATACCAATAGCAATAGAAATAAGAATATATAAATCTTGAAGTACTACCATATTGCATATGATTGGAATTAGAGGCATAGATTTATTCTTACTTCTGCTTGAAATTAAGGATTTTCTCCTGCATATTCCAAAAGCAGAATCATCACAGAGAAGAGAACAAGATTCAGTTTCAGAGTAACAAATGGTCTGGGTTACTAATGGAGTATCCTCTGTCCACGGAAACCATTCAGTGGAACACACATGGGCACACACTTGCACATATACACATGGACACACATCCCTTGTAAAATGCAGGGTGGCGTTACATTTTAACATGTACTTAAAAAAAAAAGAAAAAAGGAAAAAAAGTGTCTTAGACTAAAGACTATAAAGCGTAATCTGGAATCGGTGTAGATCTTCACCAACAATTTGTAACAGCAGAGAACTTGGGCAAGAAGCAGAAGCAAAATTGTTTAAAATTAAGGTGCAAAAATTAACACGTAAACAATTGCTTTTTTTAATTTGAACACCTTGATATTTTTCTCCAAAGTGCATCTCGCATCAGTTTGAATTCTGACTGTTCCAAATGCCAGATGTCTATCAATTTAACTGCCACCGAATGCTGCATCAATCTGGAGTGGACACATTTTCTTCTTATAATTTCCTTCTATTCTTTTTAGTTAATCCTTCAGTTGTTTACTTTACCTACTCATGATGTCTTGGTTTATTAGAACAATTAGAACACACATTTGGTTTCTAGATCTTCCTTTTACCTTAAGCTTCAGCACCTGGCACACCGAGACTTTGATGCCAGCTTGAATTCAGATGTAAGCCTCGACTCTCTACTCTCACAATGAGAAAAGGCTGCGCAGTCTCTCCAAAAGCACCTTGTCCATTCTCTCTGCAATGTGCCACTGAAGAACCAGTGCTATTGCACCCCAGATCTGACAGGTCTTTATGAGCTGGCATTCTGCTTGAAATCTGTCTCAGGCAGTCAGTGACAGTATATACATTAAGAACTAAATGCAAGACTGGCCATAGAAACGTTAGAAAGGCATATTCATACAGATAAAAGAAATGAAAAATAAATTACTGCTGTAAACAGTCAAAACAAAAATCAGGGTGGCTTTAGCAGTTGCATCTTTAGCAACTTGAATCATTTGAATGCTTTGATTTGCTTAAAGAAAGGGGATGCTAACTCAAAGTAGGATACAGCTTGATTACATCCAGACTCTCCGTGTCTGTTCTCCTCCCCCACAATTCCCTGAAAAAAGACAACCAAACAAGTTTGCCTGTGGATAAGTTTCCTTCCAACTGGACCATGAAACTCTGTACTTTGAATGTTCTGTACTTACAATATTGGTGTTACTTGAACATTGCGAGCTGTTCTCAGAATTTTTCAGACAGTTTGCTTGTTAAAATTGTAAAAAAAATCATGGAAGTGACACAGGTAACTATTCACCTCTGTGATGTAAAAGGACAAAGACTTTTTTTATCACTTCAGTGAAGTACTCTGCAAAGTGTAAGCACAAAAGAATACACACATTTAATAACCAGTGTCTAGGAAGCCTGTGGTCTTAATATTAATACTGCTTGTAGAAAATGTCTTTTAACAGCAAGTGTATCTGAAGGACAGCTAAACAACGCTTCAACTATGAATAAAAAAAAAGCCCTCAGTTCCAGATTAACAAATTATAGTTGGGTCAAAACTATTTTTATTCCTTTTTAGAGTATCTCTTTAAATAAATATATTAAATCCTTTTGAGGATCTTCCTATCAGAGAGCAGAAAGTAACCTACATGTTAAAAGCACAGAAACAAACAAACCACCAGCTGCTTCCCAGTATTTTGCATAGATATGTTACAAAGAACAGTAACAAGCAGACACGCTGCGCCCATCTTTCAAGAGTTTGGTACATCCTCACAGAAGAATTATACAATAATTATTTCTGTGTGTCCATGCACAATATCTCTGCAAACTTTCTGATCTATGACTTCGGAAGCAGCAACACTGCAGAGCCCCAGCTGTTCCAGATCAGCTGCAGCAGCAGTGGCATCACATGAGCAGCAATGACACAAGCACAGTCAGCCCTGAATTAAATACCCTGTTCTCAACCCTGCAATCTGTATCTGCAACACAGGCAGCTATACACAGATGCAGTTATTATACGTCTCATGTCAAAATATGCTAGTTTATACTGGTTTTTTACAACTACTTCTCTACGTGACTATAGAGGATCTTAAGATAATGTAATTTCGAATATTCATTAATATTCTAAACTCAGAATTGGGACTTGAGAAGCATGAATTTTTGAAAGTCTGGTTACTTTTTTTTTTTTTAGTTTCTGCTGCAAAGGCATGTAACTTAAAGGCTAAAAATTATGTAAAACGAAAAACCTCCATGAAAAAAAGACTACGAGCCTCAAACTCTCGTGGAAAGACTGTCCCTTGACTGTCTTATCTACAAACAAAGGAACAAGACATTAAATTGCAGGCACTTAAAACATGCAACTAGGGATGCTTATTACCTTTACACTCCCACTCACTTCAACCAGCTGTTCTAATTTTTTGCCTGTTTCTTCAGCAACTGCTGTCCCAAGTTAAGGGTTTTAACCCTTGCTTTGTGTGCACCTGGCCCAGCTGTAACTCCTGATTAGACCTGTAGGCCTACCAGGTGAAACAATGCTCACCGTAACCACACAGCACCGCAGGCCTCTGTGTGTCAGCTCTGCAGTCTTCTCACATGGTTAGAGGCACGGCCATAACCCCTCTACCAGGCAAAGCACAGAAAAGAAGCTGTGCAAGCTTTAGAAAGATTTTAACACACCAGCACAAAAGCCATGCGATGTGTGGTCAAGTTGACTACTCCAGAGAGCCCCCGAGGTCCGGAGAGCAGCTGCTGTGTTTCACAAGAGGTGAACTGTATATTGCCACATCGGCTCATATCCCAACCATCACACCCTAGCCTCTTCTACTTTTTCTCAGAGTTATTATGCAGGAATAGTGCTGTGTTCCTTCTGGCTAACCTATCCTCAGCGAAAATCGAAGAGGATTACGACAGGAAAGTCAAACCAGCACCAGCTACATGGGAGCAGTTTCCAAATTGGCTGCCATGAGCCAACCTGACAAAAAGCAAGGTGACCAAGAAGGAACAGCTCTGCCCACAAAGTCCCAGGTATCTGCTTCTGCAACTTAATCAGCATAACATCTCAACTGTTCACAGTAATTGCCAGCTGCCACTTGGGAAGAGAGAACCCTTTTAACCTCACAGTTTAAAAGAAAAGTAATCAATCTTTAAAAGAAAAACCACACCCTATTACTTACAGTAAATAAATAATCCCAGGCTGAGTGTCTTCCAAACCAGCCAGACAATTATTTCTTTTAATTCAACCCTGAGGACGAGTTTCCACAGACATAATACTTCTTGTCTTCAGCCACATCACCTAGCAGCCATCTATGACATCCTTCAGTTTTCAATGGCTGCAGCCTCACTCGCTATCTGGGTCAACCCTCAGCCTTATCTAGGAGTTTCACATATTGCTCTTAAAACTGTTTTTCAGGACTCATCTGAGAAATCATCCTCCTCCCTTCCAATAACTCAGCTGCTTCACTCTTACACACAGAGCTGCTGTTCAAGAGTTTCCTGCTATTAAACTCACCCACTATTCCCACTCCTTGCACCCCAACTCTTGCTGCTCCAGTCACTCATTCTGGGATCATCTTGGTTCCTGTTTCTAAACTCCCTGCCCAACCTGCGACTCTTAAGTCCCGTGCTAAGAAGCAAATCCTCTTTCTTCTTCTCCTAAGCATCTTTTAAACCTCTTTATTTTTTCCTGCAAGCATGCAAAGTCAGCATACATTTCAACACTCAAATAGTTTCCTTCATTACTGATCCTAGCCCCTGGAAAAGAAAAAAACAACAAAAAACAGGGGGAGGGGGGTGTGAGTAGATCATTAATCTTCTAGGCATTATCCACAGATGAGGGGAGAAGATGGGGGCAGAGAGGGAGAAGAGATCAAGACGTTGCTGCGGTTTCACTCCTGGTCATGAGAACACGCACTGGCAACTTTTCACTGTGATCAGGGTATGCCCAAAATCCTGGTACAGTATCCCAAGTGCTTTTGGTATTGAGAGTGGTAGAAACACGAGCTGGTTTTAGTACAGTGGCTAGTTGGGCTGGTTTGCCCACAAGAAACTTCATATGTACAAAATCTCCTCTCTCAAAACCCAACAACATGCTTTTTATCTGGAATTTCACAGAAGACCGCCACCTATCTTGTAATTGAAGCAATGCCCAATGTGAGGCAGCCGGCTCAACCCCAATTCACACACAGGGCTCCGTCCATTAGCACAGACTTAACCGAGCCCTCGCACACCGGCTTTCTCCGAGTGCTTTCCTCTAAACGCCAGGAAAGCAGAAGCCTATGTAAGCAGAAATATGGGTGCACGGTCAACCACATTCTCCTCGCTGCCTTTCAAGTCTATGACTTTATGACACAAATATGTTTGCATGCAATAAGAAAACCAAACCAAAAATCTGAGCCCTGCCAGGCAAACTCTGCTAACTACATCAGGTCTCTAAAGTCTCTCTCATCTAATTACAGAGGATTTCCAGCTGCTCGTACTGTAAAACCTCGGAATAAACAGGGTTGGACTTACGGTCTCTTCTAAGCTACCTTCCTGTCCATCTTAAGCACCGACTGGTTTAAATTCATTCACAGATACAGCGAAGTCCACTTTTTCGTGCCACCATAAACCCTTCCACAGTTTTACTCTGCTCAATACAAACACAGAAGATGAAACTACATCTGCCTGTTACTCTACAGCATTGCTAGAAGCAATTAAGCAATTATTGTTTTCACTGGGGAGGGTGAATTCTTGGCTTTTTGTTTTTGTTGCTTGTTTCTTTTAATTAAATTTCTGCAGGAATCAGGTTAAGTATTAGATGCTATACTACCTAATCAAGTTAACAGGTTATTTTTAACTCAAAGTAATATATCATGTACAAAGGATGACGACTGTTGTCCTCCCAAGAGGGAAAAAACAGGCAGCCAGAATTAGTTTAAAAAAAAAACCAAAAAATCTCCCCCTTCAGGCACAATACAAGACTTCACCCATCTCATTCCCTCTTTAAGGGTTGCCTGAAATGCTCTGTCACCACATCACAGAAGGCAGGACAGAATAAGCAGCCATAGAGCCTGGTTCTGGTTTTCTGGACCCTCCTGCAGGCTGCCATCCCTCCGACAGCACACGTCAGTGGCAGGAAGGGGAGACACAGTGCTCTTTGGGCAGCCGCTCCTTCCTTGGTCACATCAATGCACGAAACGTCAGCGATCCGTATAAGACAATTAATATGCAAGAAGAGTGTTTAATGAAACTGTGTTGGCTACAGCACCAGCATCCAAGGGACAGCAATGAAGGCTCAGCCACCCGACTTGCATCTTCAGTCTTTGGTAGGACTACTCTTCTAAAAATGCGAACATTAAAAGAAAAAAAGAATTAAAAAAACTCAAACAGACAACAACAAACGAAGTCTGACCTTCCTTTTCGTTGTATTATCACTATGAAGATGCAACACTGTATTTCATCTCAAGCATGATGCATTTCAAAAAGAGCCCACAGCGAAAGAACCAGATCTTGTGGAGCAATTTCTACCCAAAGATGGGGTACGATTCTGAAGGCATGAAATTAATTTAATAGCTTTGTGAAAATCACTACATGTGGAAAGTTACAATTTCCTTTTCCGCAGGTTTTGAAAGGATTCATCAATGTATGTGGGCTATAATACACATTTTGAATCATCAAATTACCTACATGAACTAGTCTCACAAGCTTCACCTAAAGAAACCTCCTACCTTTCTGTCTAATGGGAACATACGTGACTATAACTGAGTTGTTAGTTATGTTTGTTGAGTAAATCACAATACAAAGTGTACCTAAGCAGTAGCATAAAATCTATGAAAATATACTTGAAAAAATATAACTGTTCTCTATTCAACTACTTCCAAGTTCCACTGCTTACAAAATGACCTACTTTATGCCAAAATTGTCCTCAGGGCCATGCAAGAACTGTCACAAAGTAACAGGCCAGAGAACTCATTTTTAATAATCTAATTAATTTATGCATTCTTGAGTTTACTGCGGAACTAGCCAAAGGGTAATTTATTAATCTAAAAGCCTAGATTCAGTTGCATGCATGCCCCGAGAGACAAACGCGGCTGTGATTTCTCTTTTCATGAAATCAACTTCAGGCTCTAATACCACGAACATGAAGTGGTAACATAACGTTATATTTTGAAATAGTGCTTGTACTCCACCACCCAGAATACAAGAAATCCATGTATGGTTTAGCCCTGCAGTGAAAGGAATACAGAAAAAGTCTGGGAAATGTGTAAGTCAGAAACAGACTACCCGATGTTCGAAAGTATTTGACTTTGGAAAAAAAAAAAAAAAGCTGAACCTGAGGAATGAAGCTATAGGGAGCACATCTGCAGAAAATATTCAGAACTGTAACATTTCTTGTTTGTGAACAGCACAGGAATACGCATTCAGTGTTTCACATTTCCATGTGTTTGACTGGTCCTTTGAAGGAGGATATCTACAGTAAATACTTCACCGGCTCTAAGATGACACTGTATTTTTTTTTCTTTTAAATTGAGCAGCAATGTTTTTTAATAACTCTTGTTCTTCTGCATGAGATAAACATTATATAGACTATAGCTTTGAAACACAAACACAGAATATTTAGTATCAGTATAAAACAGCGTAAGTTGCCTTCCTAAAGAAATCATATCTTTCTTCACAAGTATTTATGAATTTGTGTTTCTCTCCAAGTTCTTAAGTCTTTCTCATAACATTTGGTCCAGAGTAGTCAGAGCTGCCATACTGCGGTCTTGCACAGATACAGTTCCTCTGCCTGCAAACTGCTCTCTTAGGACAGTAACCTGGAGAACACATCACTGAAGATAAAAATAAGGCATTTCTTACTTCCATTACCAATATTAACTATATCTCAGATAAAATGAAGTTCACTGTCAAAGCTCATCTGTAGAAACTGTCACTAAGCATTTTCTGAAGCACTGTCTACTCAAGGGAACTGTAATTTGGAGCTCCTACCAAGACAGAAGTTGATTTAGTCTTCTACATTTCATATGCATCTGTGTTTCAAATAGAGGACTCTATAAAACAACAATGCTCCAAAACACCAGCAATAAATTCCAGTACGAGAGATAAATAAACCAAACAAACGTACTTCAGCCTGATTAGACCTACAGAGACTTATTCAGGATTTTGGTTTAAACTTGCATTATGCTTTAATCTGAAATAATTTTCAAATGCAGAAAAACCCTTACGATACAAACGTTTGTACAAGGATATGCTTATATACTTCCTGCACTCCTAAAAAAAAGATATTTATATATCTATATCTAGATATATATCTAGATATATATATATATCTAGATCTAGATATATCTAGATTTTTGAACTGTTTCCAATAGTTTGTTTCTCAGTGCCTTTATATATATATATATGTATCTAGATATATATCTAGATGTATATAGATATAGATCTATCTATATACATATATCATATACATATATATACACGTATACATATATACATATATCTAGATACATATATCTATATACATCTAGATATATATCTAGATACATACATCTATATACATCTAGATATATATCTAGATACATATATATATATATATAGGCACTGAGAAACAAACAATTGGAAACTGTTCAAAAATGTGGACACCACACTTTAGGAGACCAGAAAACTTCCATAACATTTTCGCTTGCTTCATGTATTCAGCTTTGAAGTAAGGATATTTTCGAAGAACAGGGCTTTTTCATCCTCATTCCTCCTTTCCCCCTGTCCCTCTAATTACTGTTGTCTTTCGCGAACTCCCACACAACCAGCTCCTTTTGGGCCGGGGAACACAGAAAACCATGTTGGTGGAAAAGGGGCAGGGGGGGAATCAGCAAAGGGCAGCGGGAGCGCCAGGCAATGGAGGCCTCAGCAGGCCACACAACGAAGTAAATCTGCTGAGGAAGCAGCTCATGCATACGTGGTGAAAATTCTGCTTTATCTGGAGCAGAACCTACTGCTTGTGTCTTTTCATAATACTCACAAAGCATTACTGAAAGCTAATGTCCAACAGGATATTAAGAAATCTTCACTGACCATTAAAAGCATTATGGCTCCCCAGGTCACTTAGAATTCACTTTCACTCATAAATTGCACTTACTGTTTCTCTAATTGTGTGCTTCATAACATTTCAAATCCCCGGGGTGACAGAAGATAAAAAGGGTATGGAGAGGTCTCTAACAACTGTACCCGGCAGATGTCTTCGCAAAAAAGCTTGAAAATTTGTCCAAGAAAGATGTAAAATTTCTGGCTTATTTTAGTAAGCTGGTTTGCACCATCATTTCCAGTTGCTAAATTGGACTTAAAACCCAACTAATCCAAATTTTCTGCTAAATACTGTAGCTGCTAAAGAAATAAGCCATCACCCTGATCCTGTTGAGTGATGTCCCTGCGGGTATTTAACAGGGGGAGCTCCCAGCCACCTCCCCTTTTGAGAACAAGGGCTCTCAGCCAAGGATCCCTCAGGTGAAGCTCTGCCCTGGAGCGCATGGGTGACTGCCAGCTTGAAAGCAAAGCAAGAAATGAAGCAGGCATCATCATCATCATCTGCACTTTGCCACAAAGCCAAGCCCTAACATCCTTTCTCTACAAGAGACTTCCACGTCTGCCAGACTGCACACACACAGGCACCACGCCTGCTGAGTTAGCCCCGGGTCTGAAACAGAAGCCCACACGCAGCATCTCCCAGAGCAATTCAGCTGCCTATCACTCGGTTTGCACTCTTTTGTAGTAACACCATAATGCCTTAATACTGTATTTTCAGAGTGAAAACCCACGTAGCAGAAAATCTTCCTCTGCCGCTGTGTTATGGCAGCAGAAGCACCTGGCTTGGTTTATTTTCCGTCAGCGAGAACACGGGGTGCTGCTCGCGGCCCCTCAGACCCACGCTCCCCCATGGCACGTTCATAGCAAGCCCTGCTACTCACAGGCTCCAAGTTGTTCACACAGCACAGGAGAGGTTAGGAGCCAAAGCTTTTGAGTACATTTCTCCACTTGCAGCTAATGAACACCGCTGCAGAGCTGCCTACTGAACCATGCAGACACGAGGAGCAGAAAGGTTCTGGCAGAAGCTGCTCATAAATCGGCATCTAAGCACCGAACACGGATGTGCATGAAGCTCCCAGCCATTGGGCTGTCTGTAGGCACCTGTAAGTTTAACAGAAGCAGCTCAAAAGCATGCAAACCAAAGAACACACTGTCTTAGTGCTCCATCCACAACAAAAAAGAAGCTAAACATTTTCTTGCCAGCCTTCTTCCTCCTGCAGTCTGTTCCCACACAGATGGCAGAACAGTTTTTGAGGCCCTGTACTGCATGCTCCACTGAAGTCAATGGGAACCCTGACACCAACTTCTCTAGCAGGAAGACTGAATCCACCAACACAAAGAAAGCCAGAAAAATGAAAAGCCTTTTTTTTTTTTTTCCCCCTTCTCTTACAAAAGAACAATTTCAAGAGGATTAGGATGGTTGCCAAATGGAGAAACCAGAAGCACTTCAGATTTCTCCCAGTGACTCAACTGACCACAGTGATGCTAATCCCTAGAGAACAACACTGTTGTGGCATAACATCAAGTCAAACCATATCCAACAAAATTTCGACACCAATATTTAAGACCTTATTCAAGCAAAAACGAGATGTGCACTTCCAAGTGCTGAAAGACACGCTGAGCAAGGAAGCATTAGAATAAATTTCAAAGGTCCATGTCGATTATGAATTATCTGAGATGTGTCCATTCTGAATTTTAAAGGACAGAGTAAGAAGGGCTATAATCCTGCATCTGCTCTCCAACCCAGAACACTGCACAGCTGGAACACATCTGTGCCCCTCTGCACCACCCACCTCACCAGCAGACCTCCCAACCCACTCGCACAACACCCCGGCCATGAGCAAAGAGCACCCAGCTCAGCCAGATATTGTCACAGGGTCGAAAGGGCAAAGAACACCACGCGTTCTTGTCCATATACTGCACGAATCAGGCTTTTGACACGGAACGAAAAAATGATGTCTACTTAACCTAAGAGCGTTAACATCTTGCTGACAGTGTGACACAACTACTTGCAAAGCTCAAAATCCTACTACCCTGGGTCAAATGCTGTTACTTGAAATCTGAACCACACTAGCTTCATAACGTGGTCCCAAAACACGATAACAAAACCGGTTTTTACCATCTCCAAATACATGAGGGGAATAGGTAAATACTTCTACTGTTTCAAAGAGCTTTGCAGAAACTCCGCAGACATTTCTGATCTTCACACACCTCAAACGCGTGGTTTGTTTTGTTCTTGAAAGCAATGAGGTTTGCAATAGGATTTCATTTCTGTTGAAGCCAGAATCACATTCCAAGAGGCACAATCTCCAAAGAAATACAAAGACATGACCACAAAAAACGCTCCACTGCGTTAAGACGACTGAGGCTTCAGACTGCCAATTCCGCCATTCCTGACTGCTGGCACTCTCAAGCCGGTTTCCTGTCTTGCTGACTGTCATTTTTAAGATAGACTGGGCTAATGGTATGGTAACATTAAAATCAGGAAAGAAAGTGTGACCCTGGTTGAATACTCTTAAAAAAAAAAAAAAAAGCCAACTGCAAGAACAGATGTATAGCATCGGTCCTTTTCCTGCCTGAGTATTCAGTTATTCCTGTGCTGGACATCGGACCCCTTTGCACAGACGAAGAGCAAGTTCCTCTAACAGAGCCCTGCCAGGCAGATACGCAAATGCCTTTCACGGAGGAAACAGCACAGAAAACCCCTCAATTACTTTACTCTTACTGTTGGTAGGGAAACAGCAAAAAAGCAAAAAAAAAAGAGCAAGCTTTAGCATGAGGCAGGCTAACATTTTCAATTCTGATGATAGGAAAACAGAAGCTATGAACACCCTGAAGATGACACCACATGTTGATTACACCAACTGATAAAAGGTGTTGATGGAGTCTACCATCATTTCTCCTTGTTCACTGTTTAACTATTCCCCAATTAACCAGTTGCCGGAGGCAACTAATTAACGTGTAATTATTATGGCTGCAAACAACTAAACAAGCTTAAAGCACCTCAAGAGCAGGACATTCTCTGTAGGAAAGCCCAGCGAAGGTGTCAAGGGAAAAATAAAATGGTCTTCAAGTACTACTGCACAGGCACTAACAAACTCAACCTTCGGCATCAAACTGACTTGCCCTTCATTATAAAAAACGTTTACTACAACAGTATTTAACAGATTAGCACCATGAATAGCAGCTAAGCAGAAAAACTTATTTTCTGTATTAATTGCCACACAAAAAGGTACATTTGCAGTCATTATGGTAATTGCAATTCAGGTGGCAGTAATACAACCAAATAAGACTGCAAACAATACATTTAATACCATCTTTGGCACTCTTCCTCCAACAGGAACTAAGTTGACTGAATTGGACTGAAGTAAATAAATCAAGGTGGACCATTCCACTCAAGTACTTCTTGATGGAAAGGATTTTCAAACTGATGAAGAAAGGAGAAACAAAATCCTGAACACTCCATACTGCCTTGGCTCATCCTAGGAGAGAGATTACTTCTCGCCTTGCAGAAACGCACCTACGTTTCGGCTGAAATGAAAAAAAGCAGATCAAAGCTTTAAATGCTCTTATCTTCAGGATTATGTTATGATGCAATCTACTTTATTACTGCACTCTGTGGCTTAGCAGTTCCTGTTGTTTAGCAGGATAACTGTTTCGGAGATAAGCTTTAATTTCTTTAGTACTCATGAAAGCGAGACATTAAACTAGACTGAAGTTCCTTCTCCAAAGGCTGATCCAACCACCTAAGTCTGTGTAAGGATTTGCAGACTTCAAATAACTCTGCACCAAGCTCCTAGCGCAGTGCGAGCAGCTTTGCACCGACCTGTTGGTGCAGCCCTGCGTCACCTGCCAGGCTGACCCTGTCACCCTGTGAGAGCCCAGCAGCTCTCCCACAAGAAAGCCTATGTCACAGCTACACAACGTGACAAATTAACACATCCCATTAATTTGCCAACAACGACTCCACTTCTGCATTACGCGTAAGACAGGATTTTAGTCTGCCAAACAACAGCAACAGAGAACAGTAACCTTAGAAAAGAGCACGTGAGACTGATGCTCTTGAGCGCAACTGCTCCTCCTTCACCTCCAGCTGCAAAACCCGGCAGAAGCAAAAGCAACAGCAAAACCAGCAGGAGCTGGGACCCTACATTTGAGACGGAGGATCCATTTCCTTTTTCTAAAAATACTTATGGCAGGCTTGCGGAAGAAGAGTTTAGCAAATGACCCAAGAAAACTAGATTTCAGATCAGATAACCACAACAAGGATACTGCATTACATCAAATTTCTCAGTCTTTCATTCATCTGTCAGTTCTCTTCCATCCTTCTTGCCGTCATCATCCTGTCTAAAAATACCAGTCTTGTTCACATCTCTTTATTTTGACCTGCCTTAATTTCTCTAATTTTCTGCACAGATTCTGGTATTTTGAATCCATCCACTCTTCACTTATGTTCCAGCTGCTGCCCAAAATGAAATCATGGAGCCACATTTGCATCTGTGATTAACATGTGTCTTGCTCTTCATTCCAGGCTTGATTTGACATCTGTCTTCTAGACCCCATCACATCCATTTTTTCCACCATTTAAATCCTTTGTGTTGTCTATCACCAGAAAAAAACTTGCTCGGGAAATTCAGGTATTAATTAACTGGGTCTGTTCTTCTGAAAACACACAGGACCAAGAGACAGAGAGAGGTAGTGCCTTCAGAAATATCTAAAAAGCTTCTCCTTCACAGGCTGTTCAAACACCATAGCAAAGCCGGCCACCGGTTAGTTGCCATAGGAAAAGGTAGTCCTGCCCTCCCCTTCTACCTCTCCTTTGTTATCACCCCAAATCATCTCATCTGGCCCTCACTGAGCTGGGTCAGAGAGAGAAACTCACCACTTTTTCTGTTTGTTTGCAGGGGTTAGCTTTGTGCCAGTTCAGTCCCCTAAATTCCCTCATCGCAAGATCAGACATATGCTAAAATCTGGCAGCGCAAAAATGAGGAGGAGGAGGAAGGGAACAGAACTTGACTCTTTCTGCAACAGCATGTACCACTTAAGCTCAACACTTCTGCTAAACCGCTCCACGGCAGCACTCCTGTTATTTTGGTAAGAAAGTCTAAAATTAGCTCACACAATCTGACCATCTCATAGGGGAGACTGTTCTTGCTACAGATCTTAAGCTACAACAGCTTAAGATGCCAAAATTAAAAGTATGTAAAAGCGAGGACATTAAGAATTTTGAACCTGGATGAATACGGGAGACTTCTCGGTCTGCTGTGTCACTCCAAGTGACAAATGTCTCCTGTGTGAAACGCCTGGGGCAGAGGAACTAAATGGTAATAGGAAAGCGTCACAC
The DNA here is from genome assembly GCA_013399365.1 of Pampusana beccarii. Classification (NCBI taxonomy): domain Eukaryota; kingdom Metazoa; phylum Chordata; class Aves; order Columbiformes; family Columbidae; genus Pampusana; species Pampusana beccarii. The sequence goes on from VWYH01003002.1 coordinate 565,847, forward strand.
CAGTGTCCAGCAGAGTGGCTCGGATCTGTACTGGCACCAAAATCCTAAAAGCCATCTTCCAGGCTTCAGCAAGTAATTGCATATTAGCATATCCACCAACATGTTCTCCACAATAGCTCAAAACAAGAGCTTCTATGACAATCTCCTCTAACATACTAAAAAACATACACATATTAACTTATATGGTATTACAAGTTTAGCTTCAGTAAGATCAGTCTTATCCCCTTAGGTTCCTTGTTTAGCAGCATAAATATAATTCCTGCTTCTTGGATGATGCCTTCTATTTTTTTTTCCTCTTAGATGGAGCATACAGACTTGCCAAGCCGTGTGGGAACTTGGACAAGCAACGTTAGCTCCAACACTACACAGATGTTTAAAGGAACACTCATCAAAACCAAATTTACTTTTTTTTTTTTTAAGTCTGTAATTGGCTCAGAGAAGGAAAAGCAAAATATATTAAAGGATCTTGATAGTGCCTCAAAATACAACAGTTTCCCACATGCAACTCAGAAGCTGAATTTACAAGAAGCTGTTTATTGTCCACAACTCTGGCAGAGCTGTCTTCCCAGGCTAAGTGGAAGAAGTGAGTTATCAATTATGGAAATGAGGTGTTCTATTAAAAAAGGCTTAATTATCACTGTTTTTCAAGAAGACATATGACTTCGGATAGTAACTAATTAAATTAAATTGCATTGGTTTATATTCTAATAGAAAGACTACACGGTTTCTTCAAATAGCTGGAATAGGACATCTTGCATATTGTTACATTTCCACAGGGTCAGCACTTTTCTGATTTAGAGTGACATTTTACAGAAAGAGAAACTATGCTGGCCAGAAAAAGAATTTGTATCTGATCATATTTCCTCATATCCAGAATAACAGCATTCATGTTTCAATACACCCAGACAGAAGAAAAAAATCAAACACAGTATTGTCATTACTGTACAATTATTTTTTTCTTACCACTATAAGCAACAGCTATTGGCACCCACAAAATACAAAGCTGATGTTTTAACAGATATTGGGATGCATTTTCTAAACAGCACAAGGTATCTTTCTAGTAGAAACCCCTGTCTTAGCTAAAAAGGACACTCTCCCTTTCTCTAGCAAGGATTCACTCTAAGGCCTCATAACAATTTGCAATAGTCTCAGGGACCTTAAATTCAATGCTGTTTTCAGTCTCAATGTTAAGTCAGATACCTCAAGAGGTCTGGAAAAAAAATCTAAATTTCTAAAGTCCTCACCTTTTCAACTTTTTCATTAACAATTTGCAATAACACCCCTTGAGTGAAATTCTCAACCCACTCGAGTAAGGAAGAAAAAAAAAAAAAAAAAAAAAAAAAANAAAAAAAAAAGGTAAAATTCTGGTTAAATTATTAAAAAAAACCATACTACATGTATATAAAGGAAAAAGGTGGATAAAGCCATCAGTAATTGACCAGACATTCAGAAACCTCTTTGTGATTATAAATTATAACTAATCCACAACCATCTAGACCAATATTCTGTAAGGAGCACACATCTATACAAGCAGATTATCAGAGGGATTTTTTTATTAGCCAGAGGTATATAGTATTCGGAATATTAAAGCAGGCACTCAGTACAGTATAATTTTAATTGGATAAAGACTAACTGGATGATAATGCCGCTGTATGAATTAGAAAGCAGCAGTAATAAACTGCTTGGGAAAAAACCTGAATGTCTCAGAAATCAAGAAATATTTCCCCCATCCAACCTTGAGGCCTCACCCTGCTATGAATTCAAGCAAACACCACCTTGCCAACAGCTTCAAAGCTATGGAGTGAGAGAAACTGTCTTTCTCTTTTCTTAAAAATTTTTGCCTGCAGAACTGACAACTGAAAATACGTGCACAATGCCCTTTTACTTGCACAGACAGACTTCTGAACATGAACCTATTCTGTGCTACTGATCTAAACAGATCAGCCCCCTGTTTGCTACTAACAAGCTTCATACGCGCTGTTACAGTGAGATAAACACAGCTGTGGTCAATGTTTCTGATTTCCATACATTTCAAAGTCGATGAACAAGAGTGGCGAGGGGGAAACAAGAGAAGAGGGAGGGAGGGAGGGAAGTGACGCTACCAGCATGAGAAAACAGGCTGCCCAGGGAAGTGGTGGAGTCACCATCCCTGGGGGTGTTTAAAAGATGTGTGATGAGGTTCTTACGGACATGATTTAGTGCTAGAGTCAGGTTATGGTTGGACTCGATCTTGAGGGTCTCTTCTAATCACAATGATTCTACAAAAAAGCAATAAGATACAGCACAGGAAAGTCACAGAGCCATCCATAAGGGATGCAGGTGACCCAAAAACCAGGGCATGCCACCAGGCATACTACCAATTCACACACCCACACCCAGTCACGCATAGAGAGGTAATGAAGACCAAAAAGACTTGGAGCCCCTGAACACTCAAAAACCACCCAAACATCCAAATCCTGCTGGTAGCCTCTCAGCAGCACCAGTCCCAAGAAGGAGTCCCACTTGCACCCATCCATCTGCAGAGGGACCTCACAGATGCCAGGGCAGTGGTTTCAGTGCCTTTAACTGGATACAAGCCTGATATTGCCAGGGCACGATTCCTGGCTTATTCCATCCCTAGGCCATCTACTGCTAACAACTCTCCATGAGCCAGCGCTAACATCGGAGCCGGATCAAGGAAATGACCTACTTCTGAAAACATCCCTCCTCAAGAATAAAAACCGCATCAGAGTGGAAACTGCCAGGAGTTAAAGGGAACCCAGGATTACTTCAGCAAAAGTGGGACAGATCTGTGCCAGACAGAAATGTCCACGCAAGAAGAAAATAAAGTGGATTAGCATGGGCATTTCCTCCTCAAAAGGGCTGAGATGTAACAACTGTATAACAGATTTTTCTTTACTTAGGGTAATCATCACAGTTTACGCCTAGTATCTCTTAGGCTTACAATATTATTTATTAAAGGAACAGCTGCTGCCAGTCCATCTCAGAGTTACATAGTGCAAGATGTTTGGGAGACATATCTGTAAAGAACACAGCAGACAGCTTACTATAATAACTTCGTATGCTAGAAGGAAAAAAGAAGGGTGAAACGCAGCAGTAGATCTGCTGTGCTGTCCCAACCAGGACACCTTCCATGCAGCACCACAGGCACAGGAGAAGTAACATCTCTACAGACCACATCCAACACCACACAGGCCTCTTAGAAGTTTCTTGGGCTTCAGTAAGGCCAAGAGTTGGGTCAGACGAGCTTTGCTCCGTTCCCCAGGCACGCAGGGAGACTTGTGCTAGCGTGGTGAGCCAGTCCTTCTGTAACCTTAGGGTGCAAACCACAAGCACGGAGCACAGCACGCTGATGATAACGTAAAACATCTTCTTCTTGTCTTTTATGTTTCCAATCTAGCAGATGTCTTTTGACATCTTGATCACACGCTAAATGGTTGTCTGCTAGTTCAACTACGAACCAGAAAAGGCAATAAGACTACCCTGTATACAGCCATTGCATTCATATATTTTAGAGGACAGAAGGAACATTTATATTCCTGGCACAAATGCTATGCTGGTGGAACCTGCCGATTAAGTTGAGTCATTTATCTACTCCATTATATCTGTGAAATTCAAAATTAATCTAGGGGAAAATGCAGCATCGCAGCTTCATTAAACACTGCAGTACACATTTACTTTAATATATATTTATGCAGACAATCCTCTTCCATTTTCATCCTTTTTCCTCCCTCGGCCTCAAAGCAGAAGCAGCCTCCTTCCACAAGAAAAGCGTGTTACTTCAAAAAGCGCTGGAAAATCTATCATAAAAGCAACAACATACTGAGATCCTGATGGTTTTAACGTTATTTATTTTTGAGACATATAGGGAAAAACTGAGTTTTAATGTTATTTATTTTTGAGACATATAGGGAAAAACTGAGAGGTGATCTTTTTATTATCAACAAAAGAAAGGCAGGCATTATATTGCAACATAGGCTCCAAGTTTTATTAGTGACTTGATGTGAAACACATTTAAATGCTAGACTACAGTCTGGGCTAAAAAGCTCAGTCTTCTTTCCCAAGAAGGTTATATGGTGAGTATACTCAAGTTTAACTGCAGGACAAATATAACATCAGTAGTAGACCCTGCATTTCCAAAATCTAAGCCTTCATTGAAGCAAATGAGATTTAAGGACTAGCAGGCATAGTGAACTAATGCAGCTTTTGCTGTGGACCAAAACCTAAGTAAAACAGAAAACCTCAATAATCAATGTGAAGAGTGCTAAGGTACTGTTCACCCAAGCTTTTAAGCATGACTGTGCACATCTCAGAATATAACAACACACATTTGGCTTGAAAATGTCATTTGCTTTTAAGGACAGTCTGTGCTGCCAAAAATCTGTATGTTTTCCATAATGTTTCATTAAATGGATCGTTTTCCTCAGAGCAAAACGTATGGCTTTTTAAGCTGCTGAATTTAGAGTAGCACAGGTTTAAAATTCATTTTCTTCTTCAATACAGTGGCTATTTAGTTTGAGAAACTAGAAGGAGCACATTATGCAGCCTAGATAAAAGCAACAATCCATATTAGGATGAAAATGACACGGTAACATGGAGAGAAACCTTTATCAAAGCAGCAAGACCATTTTCATTGCATCTCAAATTCTCTTCTCGGGAATAAAAAAGGCCAAACTATTTTTTATTTTTCTTTTTAAAATCTTCAGCATCCCTGCCAGCTCAACAAACCCTTTAACAAATCTCTAGAGGCTCTCAATGAGGACAAAGACTAGAGAGGGAAGGAAGCGCTGCCATCAGTCCTGCCTGCTTGGTTCTGCCTGGCGCTGAAAGATTATCGGAGATAAAGGCAGTAGGGAGTTAAGCAAGTAAATAAAAATGAAGATGGGGCAGTTGTCTGATGGCCCATTTGGCTCACGTACAAAACAAGGGACTTGAGGACTACTTTGAAACTAGAGGTTGTGGGGTGAATTAATGTCAAAGCCTTATTATGGCCATGTTCCAGCTTGTACTGGATCTGTCTAAGTGGCTTTGGGTTTCACCAGCAACTTAACTAAACACGTGGCATAAACACAGAAGACCTGTGCAAATGACAAGAAGATCTTTTTTGGAAGTATTACGATTAGAGATTAGAAATTACAATGCTATTCTGTCAACAGTTATAATGAATTATCTGTTGTCTGAATTTACCCTACTATTTTCTGCTCCATGCAACAAAGATAAAGCCAACAGCATAGTAGTGTGCATTTATAATTCTATTATTTTTTTTTTTATTTTTGGGGAGGCACTTCTGTGAGAAAACATATTCAATGTAAGATGCTCACACATCTCAATGATGTTTAGAAAGAACACGGCCACATGTTCTCTTTACAAGAGAAACCAAGCAGTCAGAGATGCCAGGTTTAATGCTTGCCAAAGTCAACATATACTCTACGTCGGAAAGTTATTCTAAGCATTTAGCAAAAGGTCCCACAGTGAACCAGCTGCTGATTACAAGCCGTGGCTAAATCTCCAGGCTCACAGGTTTACACTCCATCCACGTGATTATCCAGACCCAAAATAGTTTTATTATAGTTTTGGTTTGGTCTGGGAAAAAAAAAAAACAACCAAACAAACAAAAAAACCCACACACCACCAACAACAAAAAAACACAAACACAAACAATTTTCAGAACCATTCCTTTCCATTCTGTTCAACTCCTTGCATACTTAAAATGTAAATGAGCACCTCCAAAATTTAACTAACTGGAGAAAAAAACGATGCATTAGACAAAATGTATTTTTTGTCAGCTCTAAGTGTTGTTTTTACAATTCATCTTGGACACCAAGTTCAGCACAGACAGCAAAATAATTTCAGTCCTTCAAGGAACTTGTATAACGTATCCTAATTGCTAGACATAAAATTCAGCACACAGCAGCCGTTTAAAATTGCTAATACCATAAAACATACAGCAATATATTCCATCTGAACACTCATTCTGTTTGAACGGGGAACTGAGCACACCTAAATTAACTTCCTACTCTGCATATTCATCTGGGCTCTGAAAACAAGCACTTTGCCAAAGGGCGGCCTCCAGATCGGTGTCGGGGAAGCTCTTCGGCAGGAGGAGCTGAGCGGCCTCCAGCAAAGCCCAGCCAGCTCCCACACACACTTTCCTTCAGCAGTGCCGTGCCACCCCTGCGATGGAACGTGTGCGGGTGGGGGTACCCGGTTTCTTCCACAAAACAACAAAAAGCGAAACCCGGGAGCCGCGGTCTCCACCTGTTTTAAGCCATTAGCTAACCACCCATCAGGGACTGATGGGAAGAAACTTTCCCCAGGGGGCTGGTTACCCGGTCACTGTGTCTGGCAGGGTTTTCCCAACATCCCAGCGAAACAGCTGGTACTGCAGTGTCAGCAGCAGGACAAGACTGACCGATGGCTTGATTTGAAGTGTCAGCTACTACACTCACAACGTATTAAGGATTTTGGCACGTATACAGGTGTAACCACCCCATTTGCACTAATGCAACGTTGCTCTAGCACCTGCAGCACTCGCATCTGACAGCTGTTTGCAGATCGGGCCTATGCTGTTGTACTTTTCAGTAACAGGTACAATTAATGTACCAGCATGCTAACTAGTTTGAGATTAAAAAATACCACTAGTAAATTGTACTTCTCTAACCAGCATCTCATTCCACTCAAGAAAGGTCGATTTTGCTATATTTTAAAAAAGAAAAGCCACCAGTTCAGGCTGAACAAGGGAGAACACACAGATTTGAATGCAGATGGGATGGATGTGCTCTGTTTCCAGAACCACTTCTTGTGACTTCAGTAGCAGAGTTTAACTGAACTCAAGGAAAGTAGAAGGTAGCACCCAAATATCTCCCATTTCCTTTCAAATAAGTAAGTAACGCACACTCTGATCTCTGTCGTCTTCAAACTGTGTGATGTGTTGTCCAAATATAAAACCAGACAGTTCCTGTGCTGCACTGAACTCCCACTCAAAAGAAGCAAAGCAACAAGTGACATACATCTTTAAAACACGTAGGCGGTTCTGCTTATTCCCTTCCTCCCTTTCTGCCCCTGCGACACTCCTCTATTGCTACTTTCTGCACCAAGACTTCAAAATCCACCTATGCTGGCAGTGGATGAGGAGAGGCAGCGATGGCAATCTCAAGGAAAAGACACAAGGCTCCCAGGAAATGGAAGCCCTTCTGTGCTTCATGCATCTTCCAGCCCAGTGCTCTGCCCACCACCCAGGCATCTGGGCTGGCAACCTCAGGAAAAGCTCTGCACAAACAGCTTGTAAGGAGGCAGAGGAACACGTGTCTTGTAAGTTCTGCTGGAAGAGCTGACTTTTTTTTTTTTTTTTTTGGTAAGTTATCTTCCATGGCAAAAAACAAAGCCAGAGCCTACACAGAGCATCATTCTGGATTAACCAGAGTTTCCTGGTAAAAGTTATTAACTTTATTATTTTAGAGCCAAGGAGCCATAGAGCAAGATCTCCACTGCACTTGGTCATTGAAGTTCTGCCCGGCTGGCTCCTTTCAATATGCCCCTGGTGTAGGAGGAACTGGGCACATACGCTAACTCTACAGGACTTACCACAGTAAAGCATCATCTCTTGCACTACAGCCATAATCACAATGCCTGTTGCAGAGCCACACAAGGTATCTGCAGCAAAAACCAGGATGGACAGATTTCTCATGGGAGATGAAGGGGAAAAAAAAATAAAAAAAATAATAAAAAATAATCTTACCTTCTCTTGCCTACTGTCATTCCAAGGATCTGCTCAGAGCTGGGGAAAAACCCAGTACCACACTCAGCAGCGTGGTACTAACAGCTGCTGCTATAGCAAGACCAAGGAACCAAGGAAGCTGCCGTGGTGCTGGGGAGCATGAAGAACATAGATTCAGGCAGAGTACCCGTCTGCTTGATCAGCAGAGCAAATATGCTCAGACTGTGCCCATACTGAGAAAAAATGCACCCCAAGAAGTAGCAGCCCCATAGCAGCCCTCCTTTCGGGGAAAAAAGCAGCATGAACAGGAGAAAAGGAAGGATGGAAGGGAGGACAGAAGGAAAAGGTCGTATTTGGCAAAAGCAATAAAAAAAGAGATTTTTACCTGCATGCTATTCCAATGCAAGAGGTACCACATCTCAGCCTTAATGCCTATTGCCTCCTGTTAATGGGGAAATGCAAATTCACCCTTTTCCCTGGGTCTCATAGCAACCACTGTCTCACAGCCAATGTAAACAGCAGAAGGCAAGAGGAAAACCACCTCACTTGTTCCCCCCAGGATACTAAAGCATATTTGGAGCACCATGCAACAAGGGGTTCCCCACACCTAAGAAGCCATTTTGAGTTGCATTTACCGGCACTTCTCCACAAATTCATTTATTTAACAGAAGTGGCTGCTTTTTATCCGACTCTTCTGTTTCTCTTGTCAGGTCATGGAAAAGTTAAACAGAAGCAAAGCGGTAGTGCCCTTTCCTGGCCAAAGCTAAAGCGCAACATGCTACAGCCCGGGCACAAGGAAGGCTACGGGCAAGAGTTGTACTGAACTGGGAGCTTCTTTCCACCCTACCAGGCTGTATCAACTTCCATGGCACACCTTTTTTGTTTGTTTGTTTTTAACTTGCTGTCAGCAGATCTGACCATCCTAATATTTGCTCTCTATTTCTGCATTTATTACCAATATGAAAAAAGAGGGGCTCACAGGATTCCTCCCCGCTCCCAAACAAGCTGCTGACACAGAGCCACGGTGCTGCCATGTGCTCTATCACCCCAGACCAGCTTATCCCTTCTCCACCAGTGTCCTACAGCCAGTTGTACTGGTTTTCTGGTTTTTGGTGGTTTTTTTTTTTTGGGGGGGGGGAAGGATGGGGCATGACAGCCAGGAGATTGGCTGTTTCCCACAAACAGATATGCCTACTGATGAGCACAGCAAGGAAAAGGTTTTTAGCCAGACCCCCCCAGCAGAATTGCTCACTTGAAGTTAATGAGAGCACGCTGCTTAATCCCAAACCCATAGTGACATAGATTTACTAAAACCAGTAGGATGCCCATCCCATTTTCAGGGAGCAGACCCACCACCCCTTTGCCCCACGACAGTGCAGAACCCCCTACCACTACGCTTGTAACTGTAGCTGAAGAGACACCGTAAAATTGTGACAAGATCACCTAACATGAAGCTAATTAACTGTCAACACACACAAATCAAGGCCACTGTGACACCAGTCTCCTTAAAAAACCAAGTAACAGGTTGTCTCTTCTCTGTTTCTCCAGTCAGGAGAAAGTTTCAGACATAAGGAAAAACAATAAATAAATAGATCAGGCTAAAACAGGAGCTACAGAGGTCACCTAGACCTTCCTCTGCTCCAGCCAGGGCTCACATCTAAGCCAGACCAAGTTGCTGGGGCCCTTGCCCAGTTAAGTTCTCCCAGTCTGCAAGGACGGAGGCTCCACAGCCTGTGGACCCTGTGCTACCACATGGACTCTCTCATGGCAAAGAACTTACCTTACGTGCAGCCACAGCTTTCCACATTATTCTCTTTGTCATCTAACAGTATACAGCTACTATACCCTGACTGTTTTTGCTTTCCTCTTTACTTTAAGAGGGCTTTTTTTTTTTTTTTTAAATAAGATGCCACCTAAAATTCCAAAATCACCTGGCATTCAGCTGATATTTGCAGCTGAGTCTTTGTTCTGGAATCCTCCCCTGCCTACAGCATTTGTAACCAAACTGCCAACCTGAGCTATTCATGCCTTAGAACAAGTGAAACTTTCTGCTCTTACTTCCTAAAAATTCAAATATTTCTTTCTATAAATTTAGAAAGACTTATCATGTGGTGGACTTTTATTCATGATTGTTTAAGTCCATCTCCTTATTCCTTCCTCCAATAATATCACCATGCATAAATCACCTTTTATATATAACTCAAAGGAGACAAGGGAAAACCAGAAGAAACCTCTAAAACCTTACTAGGAGGCTAGGTTCGATACTTTTGGTAAACAAAAATACAATTAATTTCACAAAGTAATACTTCTAGTCAGAAGACAAAGCTACTGGTGAAGAATGAATTTTAATAGCCATTAGAAGTTCATCCTTAGAATTAATATCCTAGACCATAAAGCCCAAATTCAGGAAAAAATGAACAAAACACTACAAGAAACAGAAGAAACAATCCATGGGTGAAAGGACAGGAATGAAGATGCTAATAGAGCAGAGATCTGAAGAGTAAATTACCCTGCTTTCTAAAGAGGCATTTTCACAAGAATTGATTTGACATTTAGGAAGTAAGACAACTACTGCTATGGCAATAAGCAATAGCCTCTGCTTGAAAAAAAAGGCAGAGATGGTATAGAAAGACATAAGGACTAAAGCTACTCTAGCCGTACCCTTTTGTTTCATGGCATGAAATCCCCATTTTCTTTTCAAATTGTCACACACTGGCACGAGGTTATCATGCTATCACAGCATGGAGACAAAACGAAATTAGATCCCCAATCTGTTCTTAGGTCATAAGGGACTGGATTAGAAGTTTCTGCTCTCAAATATGAAATCAGTCATTGTGACTTCATCTGCAGGGCAAGCTTTTTCCATTAAGAAACTCTCAATGGTTCAGTGTGCAGCAGAGACCAATAACTCCAGACTGACCCAGTGTATCTCAGTATCATTTTAGGATGACAGAAGACATGTTACAGCTGACTCTTTTAAGATCAGCCCAGAAAGAACAAGGGCATTTAAAATAATGTCACCTCAGCTTCATTAAAAATACTTCATAAGCAATAAGTTCATTGTGCATTTATGACACAAAATTATCCCCCAAGGGCAGAACACAGAGGGACAAAATTCTCCAACATCCGCAGTGACCCTGAGCAACCAAGTTTTAACAGGCTCTGCAGAGAACCTCTAAAAAGGATAAAAGGGCAACAGAGCAGAAGACAAAAGAAAAAAAAATAATTTAAAAAAAGGCAGGTCCATACAGACTCAGAGTTCTCCAGCATGCACCTGCACTTTGGTGCTTCAGAAGAGCCACCATGGTCGTTCCTAAGGACAGGACTTACCTCCTGGCAGTACTGGAGAATCCCTTCCTTCGTCCCGATGCAGGTTTTGGTGCCGGAGGGGTCCGATTCCCATTTTCCGTTCTGAACGTTCATGTGCATGTTGAGTTTCCCACAGAACATGGCAATTTGAGGCTCCGCCAGCAACCCAGCATTTCCATCAGCAGGCACCTGGAAGAAAAAGAAAAAAATTATTTAATCTGACACCTCAATTCAGTCCATCCAAAGCAGGAACAGCCGAAGTAAATCTGAAGCAAACTCTGTGCTCACCCACCCACGGTAGCAAAGGCTGAAACTGCTTCAGGAAGATTTGAAAAACATAAATGTGGTCTTCATAGAAATCCAGGCATGTGATGCTATAATACAGAGTGTAAAACTGTAGGCAAACTGTTTTGTGGCCCAGAATTGTCTTCTCATCAACTTGGGCTAAACACAGAACAAGAAATATACTTGGGGTACAATTACAGAAATTCGATTTTCCAAACATACTTGGTATACTGAGGGGGAGTGGTTCACTAACAATTAACAACTAAGTAACAAGTTTTCCTCAAGAGTTTCCTAAAAACAACACCACCACCACAAACCAAACCAACCAAACAAAAACAACCATGAAAACAAAAACCACCACCAACCAACCAAACCACAACCTACCCACAATGCATCTTTTCTCAAGACCCTCTCCAGCTCATTTGGATGCTGAGCACACAGGCCGTATTTCATCACGCCTTATAGAAACGGCAGGCTAAGAGCAGCAGCTTCCACCTAAGCTTTGTTCTGACTGAACCTTAAAATGCGGTGGCTGGGGTGGTATCCCAGCGGGACTGCTGAAGGTCTAGCTCACAGCAAAGTACTACAGAACACCCTGTACCCGAACAAGCATGAAGATGCTCAGGCTTAGCACGGGTGCCCAGGACGCCTTGGAACACCCCAGTGCTGCTGGGATACAGAGCCGAACACCAGAGCTGCCCTCAATTTCCCAGTTGAAAGCGATTCTGAAAACGTCTCTGAACTTCCCACCTGCACTGACAAATCAACTCAACCTTCTTTTCACACAAACTTCAACACATAAAATTTCTTCACGGAAAGGGCTGTCAGGCACTGGACCAGGCTGCCCGGGGAAGGGGTTGAGCCACCATCCCTGAAGGCGTCCAAAAACCAGCATGTAGATGAGGTTCTTAGGGACGTGGTTTAGAGGTGGACTTCGCAGTGTTGGGTTTACCGTTGGACTCTATGATCTTAAAGGTATTTTCCAACCAAAATGATTCCGTGATTCTATGGGTTTCAATCCCTCCTGTGGGACCACATAACCAAGGTAAATCACGAGCTCTCTCTTCGAGCCCTCTGCCCCCCGAGGGAGCCAACATCCCAAGGCGGAAGCTGAAGGTACTCGCTTCAGTTTTGCCACCTCAGCAACAAAAGGCAAAGGTAAGTCTCCTCTTTGGGTTGGTTTCCTCAAGAAAAGCCAATGGTTCTCCACTGCCCCTCACACTCCAAAGGTGAGCCAGTTGCATTCGAGGTACAGGAGAGCATGCAATTATGTTTAAATACCTATTTTTAATCTTTTAGCTAGAAGGCTTCTCAAGGGGAAATTAACAACATTTTAAAAATTCATGAAAAACTGAAGAACCAGAATTACTGTGTTACAAGAGGTATGTTAACCTCATATCTTAGTTCCTCCACTCCTTGTTTAAACACAAAAAAACTTCATGAATTTTATATGCCTACAGTAATAATAATAAAAAAAAAAAAATCATCACACCAAGAAAGATTGTAGGAGTCAACATCTAACTACCCTAACATGTTAGCTCAGCACTTTAAGTTAAAACACAACAATTAAAACAAGGTGGGGTTTTTTTTGTTTTGTTTTGGTTTTTTTAAGAGAAGGAAAGAACACTTATTTTCCTGCCTTCTTTAAGATGTTAACACGTTATCACAACAGAACTTAAAACAAGCAGGAACACTTCTACTGGCAGAGATTCCCCTCTACTATCTCAATTTCTCTTGTGGAACTAAGAAGTTCTGTACGATTAAACAGTTAACCATCACTCTCCTTTCATTGGCTAATTAGAGAATTTTCCAATAACTGGGATGACACCTGGTCCACCTTGCCGTGATCAGTAGAACTATCGCATGCTTACTCCTTCTAATATCTCCAGAAACTCTGGTCAGCACCTCAAACCTGACAGGTCCATACCAAATACTTGCAAAAAATCCTCCAAATTAATGATATTTTTTCTTTATTGATGCAACACAGCCCTATCAAAATTTCAATAAAAACAGAAGTGACTCATTCCACAGGTGACATGTATGAATGTGAACTCTATTCACACTCAGCTCTTCCAACTGGGATCTCTATTGAATTAATAAAGCACACAGCAGTCATACTGTGGCAGATTTTATTTTTTTTTCCACTCAAAAACGTAAGTTGGTAATTTACAGAGACCTGGCACTGTGGCTTTGTAATAGGGAGTTTTTTAGTATTTTTTTGCCGTGGCTAGGAAGACACCTGAAGTTGGGGAAAAAAATGCAGCCATTTACTTGGAATGCTATCAATTTAACTCTAGCAACATGACAACCTATGACTGTCTACTTAAAATCTCGTTCCCTTCAGAAAAGACATAACATCTCCAGATTAACGAGACTACCCGAGCAAGCCATGATCACATTTAGCTTTCTATACCTGGAGCTGACAGGACCATGCTAATGAACTGCTCAGCATACCACTTCATCTTATTGATTAGGACAGCTGAATGTTTCTGATCATAAAGAAATACCGGGGCAATTAAAAGACACTGTAAACAGAACTAAAGCGTTTACATCGTGATCACAAATAATTCAAATACTCAGTTTCCAAAGTCAAAATCTGTTAAGAGTGTCCTTAAAGCAAGGATAGTAGGTTAATGGATTTGTCTGTTACATCTCCAGCTAAGATGCAACACTGAGCTTTCAAATTAGCTTTTGGTCAACAGCTGGAGTGGAAATAACTTTTAAAATACGTTAGGTTTTCTGCTTTTGTTTTAAAGACTCATTAATTAATTTAATATCTGAAGGTAAACACTTGCTACCACTGTGTAGCCCTGGTGTTTAAACTAAAAGCCTCCCACCTTTAGTAACAAGCAGCAATTTTATACATTGCATTTTCAGCAAGGTACCTGCGAAAGTTGCAGTAACATTGCAAAGTTTTAACAGGAGAACATTTCATTATTGAAACAGGCTTCGTGCCATCTCCCTGTTCTTTCAATAGGTAACATACGTCTCTAATCCAATATTTCTTAAGATCTTCAGAAATGAAATATCAGATAGCAGAAGCTGGTCTGCCACGGCACTTTTTTCTGATTGAAAACTGGCAGCTTCCTGCTTGTCAAGAAATTACTCTTGCTGCAAAATCCACAGAAACAGCTGACATCGACAGAGGCTTTTCTGCAAAGACGATGGTCAAAACACAATACTCAAGCCCAAGAGCATTCTTTGATGCAAGGGCAAAGGAAGACGGCGTTACTAGACCCGACCTTGGCCTTACCTATCCTAGATTCAGAGCTTCTGCTGAGCCTTTCGACAACACCCGAGCAAGATACTCCTATGTATGTATGTAAGAGCGTATGACTGAAAGACTTCCCTTTACTCCATTGTGCAAGCATATGCTTCACAGCATTGTTACTTCTATTTTCCCAAGAGCGAACATGTCAAACGCAGTGACTGACAGTGATTCTAACATGAAAAAAAGGAAAACATAAATTTTTCAGATCGTTGGCGAAAACCTGCAGCTACGGCCTTCAGCTATATATTGCACTCTTCTACATACTGTTTTCCTCTGCAGTCATTCAGATTACAGCAAAATTCACAGAAAGAGCTCAAATCCATAAAGCTAAAAATCCATTCTTGGTCCAAAATAACTAATTATGCTAAATAACAGATAGATAATTAAGAAGAATATTTCTGATGGTACATTTTCTGGTTTCTTCCCAATTCCCTTTCCCACTCAACACAAGAGCATTCCCAAAGTGCCTGCCAAAAAGATGCCTGTAAGAGATCAGTCCTCATAGCCTCGATTTTTTGGGGATCTATTTTAATCCAGGACACATTCCTAAATTAATAACAGTAAGTTAAGCAATTAATTCAAGAAAGCGTTGTTGTCATTTAGTTTTGTAAGGCTGACTGATACGAGAGGAGAAAAACAGAGATACACGAATCCTCTCAAGCCCCTTCGGTCTGGACTGGCACTGGCAGGGGTCTCCAGCACTTACTGCACCTCCTCTCTAACCTCCACAAACCTCACTTTTATAAACACCTCAGTAGCTCCATATGTTTTAAAAACTTCATTATGACAAATAATCCTGAGCTGCTAAGGCCTGCATGCCAACTGCCAGTCCTGCGCTGTAATTCCGCTCACGTGTTCAGCACGTCATCTGTTGGTAGGAAAAAGCACAAGAACCAGCGAACAAGGGAGAATCTAACAAAATTCCTGCAAACCATTTCACCTCTCATGCAAACATTCGGAAGTGTTCACCTCCAACACGCTCCCCTCCATGTCCTGTGGGTTTACACAGATCTTCCAGCCTCTGCCATGGACTTTTGCCCCTCCCAAAGTGAAGAGCGCAGAGTACTAAACATCAAACACTTTTACAGCGAGGCTATGCTGCCATTTGAAGACCAAGCTTCCCCCAGCACAACTATATTTTCACTGGGACAGCGCCAGAAAAGCCTTCCAGGCAATGAAAAGTGTGCTGGAAAGTGCTGTCGAGTCTGTCCTGAGATCTCCAGGCGAGAGGCTAAACACATCGCTTATGTATTGCAGATCACACCAACAGAAAGAAGCAACTCTCTCTTCAGACCCCTTCCCTCCCCATCAAATTTGTCTTGAAGACCTCAAGCACCATGGCACTTCAGGAAGAAATGCAGTCTGGTTTTCTCCCCAGGGACTGCATTGTGATGATGCTTCACTGTCGCAGCAAAGCCAAAAATAAAAGACTAAACTTAGCTAAGATAACTGATTTCACAAGTGTCTCTAGTCTATGCAAGTTACTGATAACGTAAAACCTAACAAACTATTATTGATTTTAACAGAGATATCCAACAGCAGTTCCAATACAAAGCAGACTGAACAGCACTATTTCAAGGTGGGGGGAAAGTAGGACTTCTTTTAAAACACATACACTTAAGAGATTAAAACAACCCAAAAAAAAAGGCAGGAGAGTGAAATGAGAGTAAAACTAGATGAGGTGAGAAGTGATTTCTCCCATACATGCTGTCACAACATTTAAAACACATGAATTAATGAATGTCACATCAAAGGTATATCCAGCTAAAATACAAGTGAAGAATTTCATGTTTCATTCAAGTTTTCTTCACAGCCAATGGTTTAATTAATTTACATTCATTCCCAAAATTATCTGCATTACAGTGTAATTAAATAGTCTAGAATCCAAATCTACACAGATAAGCAGCTTCTATACAGTAATGCTGAATAACATAAAGCTGCAGTCCGGTTTGCTACAATAACGCCTGTAGTGGCAAATCTCTCCTTGACTAATCCTAAAGCTCTCGGGCAGATTAGTTTCCCAAAGAATAACCCACAGAACACACACTACATTTAACAGCATTATTTGCTCTATTGGTATTCCGCAAAAGTAAAAACTCCAAGCACATTAATGAAACTGTAATCACATATTGTTGAGCCACTTTGCACATGACCTCGAAGAAGTACCATGTGCTTTTTGTCCTGCCTCTTGGCAAATCATTAAATAAGTTAGACCAATTAGCATGCCATCTCAAGCTAACTTTCACAGTACATCCAGTTTTCAAACACCAAATAAAGCACTACCCATATCTGCAAATGGCAACTACACGATTCTGAAAAAAACTATCTCAATCAGTCGCGCACTGTTTAGAGTTCTGTATAAATACATTAGTCTAATGTCACAAGATGTTCAAGCACCAGCCTGACATTTTTTTATCTAGAAAACAAAATATTCAACTGTTACCTATTTTTTTTAATTATTAACTTTCAAAAGTGTGGTAAAGGTACAAGTTCTGAAAGAAAAGATAGGATGTGCAAGGCTGTGGTAATGCTCAATGCTGATGGCAGGTTCTCCCTTACAGAATTTCAGCAATTCAGAGACCCATCTGCCAGTCCCAAGACACTTCATCTCACATTGTATCATCCCACGTGCTCCCCTGCCATGTTTCCTCCTTATGAGCTGCTAACTGTTGAAGTGCTTAAAATATTATATTATATTATATTATATTATATTATATTATATTATATTATATTATATTATATTATTTGACAGTAAATACATTTAATACACCTTTCTAGCATAGGCTTTCAGTATTTTGCCTACTCTCAAAGACAAAGCACAACAAGGACTCATACTTTAGTCGGAGATACTAAAAAAAAAAAACCACAAACAGAAAATCCAGTCAACACTAAAGATTCAGATTAGAAGACAACTCCATAAGAGCAAGCCCATCGGGTATATAATGGCCTATTGGTTATGACTGCTTTGGATAAGGAAAGAAGAGGGACATAATCCAGCTGTTTCCCCATCAGATTGTGTCAAAGAAATATTTACAAACCTAGTCAAAGTAAGACAAAACAAGGCAAGTCCTGGCGAAGACACCTGAATGACATTATTTAATTACTGGAGCCTGTCTTTGAAAAATGGCATTTCATGTTATTTTTGTGTTGTTTTGAGAGATAAAACAGTCATTCCAAACATTTATTTGATGTCAAAACGTTGATACGATACAGGAAAAAAAAAAATGTTAGACAAGCATTAATAGACTAAGACGCAGGGAATCTGTTTGCTTCCCATGTTAAGATGCAGTAGAGAGATGCCTCTGCTTTCCCCTCTTCCAGCCCTGGTAATTTAACACATCTACTTGAGGAGAGGCGCAAAGGGTCTTTAGTTCATCCATGCACTCCATGTCCACATGGCATGCTGGATGCCATTTACGTGATTTTGGAGACACTCAGAAAGGATTTTCATAGCAGAAGACCAAAAGAAGTTTATCTAATTTAAAAAGGAATACTTCACCTCAGAAAAAAAAAAAAAAAAGTGTTTGGAGTTTTTTAGCTCATTATCATTTAATCTTAACATCAAAAGACTTTTTCCTATCAAACACCATTATTTAAGACAGAAAGCGCAGCCCTCTCCTCATCCACCCTCTCTGTCATTGCTTTCTGCAGTTACAAAAGTAATTAGTGTATTTGCTAATAGCTCTTTATAATCCCTGTTTCAACAACAAGGAACAAGGGTTGGCTTTGTTCACATAGGCTGCAAGGTTTTACCTTCAAAAGGCTTCTCATCATGGGACAAAAGTAACACGACGTCACTCCAGATAGCTCTGCTATTAACTTGTAATTAAAGACTACAAGTTAATATGAAAATAAGCATCAGACCTTATGTGTGCTATTATTAAACACTGAAGCATCAAAAAACATTCCTCAGAGGTCCCTAAGGTGGCTTCTATGATTTAGGTTGTTCTATTCTGCAAACACGAACCTGA
The DNA here is from genome assembly GCA_013399365.1 of Pampusana beccarii. Classification (NCBI taxonomy): domain Eukaryota; kingdom Metazoa; phylum Chordata; class Aves; order Columbiformes; family Columbidae; genus Pampusana; species Pampusana beccarii. The sequence continues at coordinate 584,400 of VWYH01003002.1, forward strand.
AGCCACTTTCACATGCCTTCAAAGTGCATTTAATTTGTATTAATTGCTTCATTTGCAATTACTTTCAAGGAGAGGACATTCAGTAACAGCCTCCATATCTACAACTTACTCAAGAACAACAAATGCCCTCTTTATTTTAGGAGATGATTAAAGTAATCCTCCCTGCTTTCCATTTTTCACGCTAACACCAGTTCCTGCCCTTCAACCAAGAAGTCAATGACAACAGTTTTAAGGTTTAGCAACTTCTGCTGACAATCGAAAGAGGTTTCAAATATCGTGAAGAATTAAACACAGCCAAGTAACACGCCACCTTCCAACCCATATCTGTGTTTCCTCCAAACTTTTATACCTTATTCAGGTTGAAATTTGAGGTTTCTTGTTAACTAAAGCAACATCAATCTGCAGGCAAATCAGTTTGCTTCCTCTAGGACTATTAACAAAATCAAATAAATTCTGTTTTTGAAGTGGGGCTGCTCATAGATCTTTTCTCAAAAAAAGGAGTAAAAATAACATGAGTATAAAAAGGACTTTCTGCTTGGCCTTACACATTCAGCGAGCAAAACACAAGATAACCTTCTTATTCCCCATGGAAACATCGAGTTTCTTCCACTGGGCTATCTCTGGTCTGCTGAACTCTACAAGTGAAGATCACTGCTCAGTTGCAGAAGTCTGTGGTTCAAACTGGGCAAATGCCATGCTAATATAGGCTCGTGTCACCAGACAAATCCATGGCTCCTTGCCCGGTGGTTAACCATCGACTTTACAGCAGACTGTAACAGAACACAGACTGCCAAACTTCCTATTTAAGCCATAAAATACTAGTTCTCCTCCTAGTTTTATCAGGCATCTACGCAGACCACAAGTGCTTTAAAGACGATTTATATTTAAAAATTGGCTCATGTAGACAAGCAATGAAAAAATTTCTTCCTTTCTTATAAATGCAATCAGGGAAAAAAAAAATAAAGCACCCAAATTCAAAGGGATGAAATACCAAATTACTGTCTCCCCACAACTTTAAGATGGCTGTCTGTCAAAACCAAGGAAAATTCTCCATCTCCCAACTTCTTAAACAGTGTCACAAGAGTAAGAGGTTGGCAAAATCAACATGAATAATTTAGAAACAGTGGTTTATAATATAATGTTAATATAGAAACAACGGGAGCAATTATCGTTGTCAATAGCCTACAGAAATAGGTCAAAAAGCATTTCACGATTGCTCAGTAAACTGCTCTGTACAGCTCCTCCCTCCTGAAAGAAAAACGTATATGGCAAACAGTAACAAAAACGGCCACATCTCTAAACTACAGAAAACCCTGGGAAGACCCACATACATCTCCTTCACAAAAAGTCATTAGCTACAGAGCTCAAGCACTCAGGTGAACTACGAGGCACCTGAAATTTGGCTGAGGAAAAGCCTCCACTGAAAAGCTTCTGGAAGATCAGAGACATTTATTTCTCTCTGGCTATAACCTATTTAACCCAAATGTACCAAAAACAAACCAAAAATTCGCCAGGATTAAGCACTGATTTTACGCGGCTGTCTCACGGAGCAACCAGGAAGTAAGCGCTCCCCTTCCCAACGGGCCTAGCGACCCAGCAACCAAGTGCTTAGCAGAGATATTCGCAAGACTTCAGCAGAAACTTCGCTGTCGTATCTGTAATGAAGAACAGACCTGCACACACACACACACGCGCAAACACTTGCGCGAGACAGGAGGGACTTCCCCAACGAGGGCCCCTGGAAACACAGAGAAGCAAAGAGGAGGGCCAGCAAAAGCCTGGCTCATGTGCAGAGCCTGTCCAGCTTTGCCACACCAACATTTCCATGCTCCTGCGAGAGAAACTAAAGTTTAGCTACAAAAATCAACATCTCTGAACACGGTCTTAAATGTGAGGAAAGTATCAGAGGAGGAGGGGTGGGCGGGCAGCATTCCTAGCAAGTCAGGTAAGGTCTATTTTTGTGTCAGCTACATGAACATAATAAAAAGACATCTGCCTACAACTAAGTGCAGGGTCAAGAGTTTCTCACACACCGCCAACACTAGAGAGCCCCCTACCAGCAACACAGCTGCTTCCAAAAAAACCCTAAAACCCACACTCCCTCAACCTTCAAACTGAGTACCTTAATTTAAGAAGGATGTGAAGGTCCTTGAATGTACGTAGAGGAGGGCAACAAAGCTGATTAAAGGACTGGAAGGCATGAGGACTGGAAGGCATGACCCATGAGAAGCAGCTGAGGATTCTGGGTTTGTCTAGTCTGGAGAAGAGGTTTAGGGGTGACCTTATTGCTCTGTACACTTTCCTGAGGAGGGAACCTGGAGAGAAGGAGGATCTGCGCTCTTCTCCCCGGTATCCAGTGACGGGACACGTGGGAATGGTTCAAAGCTGTGCCAGGGTACATTTGGATTGGACATTAGGAAGCATTTCTTTACCAAGAGGGTGGTCAAACACTGGAACAGCTTCCTAGAGAGGCTGTCAATCTGCCATGCCTATCAGCGTTTAAGAAACAATCGGACAACGTCCTTAATAACACGCGTTGACTTTTGGTGAGCCCTGAATTGGTCAGGCAGTTGGACTAGGTGATCATTGTAGGCCCCTTCCCACCAAAATATTCTACTCTACTCTAAGGCCTACCTAACTTTGGTCACAACCAGACCACAAGCACGAGCAGTCTGATGTGCCCAATGACATGCACCACCAAAGGTGGGGGGACAATGAGGGAAATTGGGCACAACACAGGCAGACCCAAACAGGTCTCTTCTGGAGTCACTTAAGAGCCCACAGCCAAATTTATGGATTTCGCAGTTAGCCATCAATATAACAGTAACTGGATACCCTCATTCCTACCAGGTGACGCCAGCCTGAACATACTTCCGTATGGTTTACTCACATTTTAGTATAAAAACTGCTGCTTGGGCAGGAATAAGAATGATAACAAGTGGGTTGAGTAAAATTATCCATGACTGGAATTACTTCAGGAAGTACTAAATCTAGTGCAGCACCAACTAACACTTAACAAGGGGTGTAGTGGGGAGGCAGGGGGAGATCAAGATTTTACAGGCTGAATAAAAAGTGCATTAAGAAGGTGGAAGTAGAAAAAAAGCAAAGTCTGCCTTGCTGACAAGCTGTTCATTTAGATTTTGAAACAGTCTTCGGTCATTTACATGGCTAACAAATGTGTTGCCTAATAGCAGCAGGGTAAACAAGAAACAAAAAGAAAATTCCTATCAGCATTAAATATCCTGTCTCATTTGGCAAAAAAAAGAAAAAAAGACTGCAACCGAGCAGGTGTGCAAGTTTGATGAAAGAAGTGTTTAATGATACCGATAAATATGACAAGTGTTATAATTTATTTTGGTATACCTACACGTGCGGAAATGCTGTGATACTGCATTTAAATCTCATCACCTGGAAGCCTTTCATTACCCCAAAACAAACATAAGACACTGTTTTACAGCATCAAATTAAAGTTTTGCACTGAAATACATTCATTATAATCCATGTAATTCCAGAATACTATTTTATATTCCAGTGCTCAGAACCACCATTGCTTATTTTATCTTAAATAAATACATGAAGTTTAAGAAAGAGTGTATTCCACAGCAACACAGACTACAGGACTGTTCCAAGATCAGTAGTAACATTTTGGTTCCTATTATACCCCTGAAAATCACTCTTGTAAAACTGAAACTACAAGGTAAACAAAATAGCCCTAAATAAGATCTAGTTTTCATTTACATTAAAGCACTTTTTCCTTGCAAAAAAGGTGCCCCAAGTTGTTGTAAGATATATTTTAAACCTATTTCAATGCATGTGTAACTGGGAAGAATGTGAAAAGGAAAATTACTATATGCAGAGCCCAACTCCATACCATGAAACAAACTTGAATTATATCTGTCAAATCAAAAATTAAGCAACAATCCTAGTTCAACATATTTGGTAAATAGGTAAATAGGTTAACATTTGAGCAATGTCAGTTTCTGAAATGAACTATATTACTCAAATGTCAGTGCTCTGTAATTTATTGACTTTATTTTTAAACAGAATAGCAATCTTCAGTTTTCAGGCATTCATTTGAAGTAGCTGCTGACTTCAAGACAGCTTCACATCTCATGTGTCACGTTTCCAGCATCTCATTCTCTTAAACAACTCATGGAAGAAGAATTCTTCTGTATAATATCTTCACTCCTTTTTAATGTTTCTTATTTATTCAACTTTTCCTGCTAAAACTGGGCTGCAAAAGGATAGTTTGTAAGAGGATGCTATTCCATTTGAGGGATGCTTACATCTTACCTCCATTGCATAAAATTTATTCATACTCAACCTCTCACAGAATTAGATCTTTCATTTAGAAGCATTTTGAAGAAGGAAGAAAGGAAGGAAACAAGTTATTTAAATTACTGCTTCAGTACTGTTTTTATTCTTTTTAGATCCTATATGGGATGCTCTTATGGGCAAATCAGCAGACATTGTTTACAGTACAGTCCCAAAACACACGACAATATGACAAACACCGCTGTTTAAATGTTTGGATTTGAAACTTTCTAAATAAATAAATAACAACAATATATTTTTAAGAAGAAGACTTACAGGTTTTCCTGTTGTAGAAATGCAACACTAAACTACTAAACTAATCACTCTAAGCCTACAGTATTATTACTGCAGTGGAAGAAATGCACAGTGCACTTTGCAAGCTGCTCCAAGAAGGAACAGAAGCTGCAACCCATCTGCTCACCACGGCCAGAAAAGCTGAAATTTTGCTACTGAAACAGGACCTCCATCCTGCATCAACTCAATTTCAAAGGAAGCTCTGAGGCTGACATTTTATTCTCGTTATTTACTCAACACAGAGGCGCAACCTGCGCTGCTAAAGCAACTGCTCCACAGACCACGTCGCTTATATTATACTTCAAACGATGCAGAATGGCATCTTCCTCTGCTGCCATTTGGCTCAGCCACAAACATCTGAACAGAGCCATGTGAGAAGTCTGATGTAACTCACTAGTTTTAAAATGAAGCGTTTCAGCTATTTTGCACTGTTATAGCATTCCATACATCAAAGGTCCTCATCTTCATTTCATGCAGAACTATTCCCTGTGACTCTCAGTCTTCTCTGAAAGTTGTCCGACTGGTTGGCTTGCTAAAATTATTTTATTAATAAAAATAACAATTTCACAATTTCATTCCACAAACGACGTTAAGATGAATTAACAAAATATTTGTGGCATTCACTGACTTTAACCATTAGCATCTGGCAAGGTGAGGACTCATTGACGGCTACAAGGAAGAGCACGTCCATAAGATCCTTCCTGAGACATTAGTTGTGCTACCCAAGGTGCCAAGACACCTCTAATTAGACAAACCTTTTTTTAGCTCACAAAAACACCAATATGAGCAAACCTGAAGGAATTACTCTGTCAGCCCCAGGGTTAAACAACACAGCAAATTACCTGGATGTACAGAAGCCTGGCACTAGTTGCCACACAACAGAGTCAAATAGATGGCTGACAGATTTCAATTCGTTCTGAGTTCAAGTGAAGGTCCAATCCTTCCTCCCTAAAAATGTATTAAATTCTACCTCTCCATAACATCAATACTGTGATGGGAAGGGAATTAGTACAGCATTACTAAACATCCCATGCTGAAACAGATCCTGCCCTGGATCTGATTTTAGGGTACTTGAGTCACCTGCTACTAAAAAAGGAAAAAATCCAGCCCAAACCTTACTATCCACTAAACACAAGCTTTCTTCTCCATCACTGTGCACCCAGCTGCTCTTTCTGAGCAGCTACTCTGTGTTCAGTACAGGTTTTCATTATAAAAATGTAAAGTGTCATGATTTTTTTCATAATAACCATGTAGCACTCTAGAAAGTCTGGCCTCACACGAGTTTAGTTATGCAAAACTTTGAAAAATTGTGCCTGAGAGCTCTTGCTCTTCCATGAGAAGACTGTTATTACGGTGCTTGCACAAACGTCTCGCATTCACACAAGGCTAGAGAAAGTAACTGATTGAAGAGGTGAAATAGATGCCAAATTCAGGGGAGTTTGGGTGGTTTTGTTGTTTTGGGGTTTTCTTGTTTTGTTTTGTTTGTTTTGGTGGTTTTTATGTTTTGGTTGGTTTTGGTTGTTTTTTTAACTATGCTAAGGATTCCCAGAGTCCTCTGCTAGGTCCAGTCACTAACAGCAGCTGCTCTCAACCTTGACAAGAGTGAGGGGATGCTCACATGCATTTGATGTTAAGGCTCCTGAGAAGTATTGCATTCAAAAGGAGCATCATTAAAGAGACTGTTTCAAATTCATACTAACTGAATTTAACAGACTTTTGTGAAAGAGGTTAAGATGAACTTTGAGGTACTTTCAGATCCTCAAACGATGCAGATAAATGAGATTATTCATCGTTAACCATTGTTATCAGATATGAGAGAACTGATCCAAATAAGAGGACATAATAAAGATCAAGTGCTGTTTCCTTAGCAATAAGTAGACTAAAACCACCACAGATCATTAAGTATAAAAAACAAAGCATTAGCCCTCTCCTAAGGGAAAAAAAGCCTCCAGTTTTTCTTAATCACGTTGGAACCACATACTTCAAGATAAAAAGTGCTCCTTTTTCAATACCCCCACTATATTATTGCTATTTTGAACCGATATATCCTTAAAACAGTGGCTCATGGGGACTTTTTGTCTCTTAAATGAATAATCTGGAAGATTAATACAACACCTTGCTTTTTAAAACTCATCACCTGTAGCACCCTGATAACCACCATCACAAAGAAACAATACTATGCTTTCCCACCTGCTGCTTGTTGTTTTATTGAAATGTATTAAGAATGAGTTATATAATGAAAGATATCACACACTCTCCAACCACAGAGAGGAAGAAGGAAAAAAATAATTTAAAAAAAAATAACTGTATTTGGTTACTGAGCCTGGAGCTCTACTACAAAAAGTCCCACTGAGCACTAATGATGCCTAGTAAGGGGAATATAGGAAACCTTATTTCTGTTCACTAATACAGAAACAAGCACGATGGCCGTCCACTTTTACATAAGACTAGTTAGGTCACGACGTGCATTGAAAGCAGAAATAATACTTATTTTCTTTCACTTGATGCGGTGCCTAAGGACTCTACGCAGGGATGCTGATCCCTCACCAGGAATATGACCAGAGTACTAGATGTAGCAGCACAAGCTCTACACAAGCTATCCACGATCCAAACACTATGGAGCTGCAACATAACAGATCATTTCTCCTCCAGTTCTCCTCACAGATTTATTTGCAGGTATTAAAAATTGCTTCAGACCTGCACTGACGAAACAGTTGCCCCAAGCTGCAACACAGCCTCTTCTCTGGATCTTTTTCCCCCTTCTGAAGAATGTGCTCCCTGAAAGTTGTGCACATTGACTTTCATACTCTCAATCTCAAGGCAAGAAACCTTTAAATCTGAAATGTCTTATACAACTACACTTCACTTGTTATACCAAGAGGCTGAAAGTAACTGTACCTCTAAAAATACAGCAGAAAATACAGCTAACATTGGGTATTACCTTAAAACTCTGCTCTTATTCCATGTACGGGCTGCGAAATTCTAGAGCAGTCTACAGCTGCCTTCCTGTTTCCCACCTTAGGAAAACTCATTTCTCATTCTCCTTCCCATTTCCAGGCCTGTTCAGCTGCTGGAAGCAGCAGCTCTGAATATCAGCCACAGTAACACTTCAGAAGAATTCCTTGGACATGCCAAGGGGAAAGTGAGAAAACAGTGAAAATATGACCTGAAAGCACATCACAGAGCTGAAACATCCAAGAAGGGTAGTATCCAGTCTAATGTCAGCCTTGGGACCATCTCAAGCACTACCTTCTTACAGAAAGTGACCAAGAATTGCTTTGTGCTTTCAACCCAAGGTAGCTGGAAAGGTCAGGGACTTGCATTGTAGCTTAGGGTTCTTCTCCCCTCAGGTGTAACCACCACCCTTCCAGCAAGAGACGAGCTTGACAGCGAGCTATCAGAAAGCCGCCTTCCTCCAGCTCTCGCCTTCCTGCCCACAATCTCAGGAAGGCTGGCACAGCTTCCCAACATTTGCTGAGGTGTCAGGAGGGTTCAGCTTAAAACAGCAGAGAAGCTGGACAGTGCTTGGGTCCAGAAGCCTTGGCAACACTCATGAGAGGACACAGCAGCTGCCTTACTTGCATTCAACCCAGGCTCAGCCAAGCTGAGCGTTTATCGTCATGTTTAGTCTGCAGTGATGAGGTACCCCGCACAACGCAGAACCCGAAACTGAGGATTTATTAATAAGGCAATACTTTGTATTACATTCCCAATATGGGATGTATTACATTCCCAGATGTAAAGAACGAGCCTCTATTGATGGTACACTTCTATACCAGCAAATCACACACAACCACATCACTTTGAAAACAGAATAATTTTTAAGAGCCCCTCAGCTCATTCCAAACAACAGTACAGCTTTCCATTTTGCTGGCATGGCCACATCTTCTTTCATCCTCAATCTCTGGGGTCAGTCAGTGTACATTCTGAGGGCTTTCCCTCTGCTAATGCAATTGGGTATATTCTCAATTAACACCAGCATTGTTTTTTACTCACACTATTAAAACAATGAGGAGAGCTACAGCTGCTTCAGGGTAACCAAGATTATCATCAGAACACATGCTTAGTTTCAGATGCTTTTTATTTTCTTTTGTTACATAAAGGCAGAAAACAAGCATCAAATCTAAATTAATAAAATAAGGTTAAGAGACAGTATGATAACAGCCAAGGACTGCTAACACTTCAGACGAGCCATAAGAACGATGACTTGACGCACGTCCTTTTCTCCAGACGCGCTCCCTGGGGACCTCGCAGCCTCCAGCGCGGAGCCCTTGGTCTCACGTACCGAGCTCTGCACAGACCCACTGCCTGCGGGAACACCCAACTGCAAAGCCTCGCTTACCTCCCCAAAAACATATATATACACTTTCACATAAAACATCCTGTTTTTTCAAACATGAAAATCATACAGAGCCACGTAATTCTTCACATGATATAGACAGTACTCAAGTGTTTTAATCCGCATCAACATAACAAAAAGTTTTTTGGAAAGTGAACTCGGCTTTGTCAAATCACAATAAAAAAACATTTGCTGCATTCCAGAAGTAAAGTACAGCAATGAGCTCACCCCAGGCTCCAAAGAGCATGAAGCACTGGTAAATCATCACATACAGATTTCCCCACACACACCATCTCTTGACCTTGGCAAATATCTGTTCACCTTATTGGTTTTCAAATGCAAACCACGGTGAGAATTTTAGTTCTTCTGCAACAATTTCTCAGCTTTTAATAGGAAAAACAGAGTTGTTGTTTTCACCAGGCATGACCTTACATATTCAAAGCGAACTGGATTCCATATCCATGCCTTTCCCCATCTTGGTAAATCTTCGGAATGTTTGCCTGACAAATTTAGAATCCATAACACACATTTCTTCCCACACTTTATAGCAGAATGAATTAAATGCAAGCTTGTTTTAAATGTCAAATCATCAGCTCTTAGCCTTTTCAAACAAGTAAGGGATTTTATACAATTTTTTCTGATGTTTGCAAGGTTTCAGGGTGGCTGTGCCACCAGACTTTTTCAGCCTGTTTTCACAGGACTTAAAAAACTCTCTTCTTCACACAGATACTACGTTCTGTCTCTAGCTCAGACAACTTTCTTGTTTCTAAGAGAAACACTGTTCAAATATGCATCTACCCACTCCTGAGTCAAAACACTTTATTAAAATCTGTCAAAACCAATTAGCCTGAATAAACAGACGCCATAAATCCATTTCAACCATCACACAACGGACACGTATGATTATACATACAGCAACATCTGAAGCACTAAAAAAATTTGATCTCCTGCATTAGGGCTTGTGAGAAATAAATAACAAAGTACAGGACCGGCAGCATTAAGATGTTTCCAGAGACAGCTATAAGGGAGGGACAATACCACTAAGCTTCTTTTCCACGTTCAGGACCATTCAGGCCACTGGTTTCCGCACTGAGCAAAACAGAAGCAGCCTTAATAAGGGATGTCCGAACAAACTTCTGAACCACCGAAAATCCACCACTGCCATTGAAGACAAGACTGAATTAAAGACCTGCAAGAGTTTAGATCACGCTTTCTGTGCTCGTGTATTACCCAAGCATGCTGAAAATCTGGGTCAGAGCTGGAAGGTGGACAGATTTAGAAATGTTCCTACAGGAAGATTCCTCAAAAGGATGTCTTTCGTGCTCCCCCAAAACAACACTGTGTTTTACTAGAAAAAAATAAGTAGTCCACACAGCACACAGTGTCAGGGCCATGGCAGAGGGCGGCAGGACACAGTGCCCAGAAGGGCTGAGGCCACCCTCCCTCCCAGGAGGGGCATCCCTAGGGGACGCGGCTTCGCAGACGGACGGCATTAATGCTCATGTCACAGCACAGCGAGTACCTTACTCTGCTTTCTACATTAACGTGGCAGGCTTCTTAAAAAACAATCGGTTCCTTTGCCCCGCCCAATATTGGTGTCATTACATTCAAAATGTGCTAAGGAAGGCAGAAACTTTAACCAGCAGGGTTGGGGGAAAAACAAATGAATCAACAAACAAAAGCAAAACAAACCCACACACACACACAAAAAAACCCACAAACAAACAAACAAACAAAACAAACAAAAAACCCCCACCAAACAACTTATAAAACTCTTTCTGTATGTCTAGATATGGGGATATGGAACTATTTCTACTGTACTATCTGTATATTAAACAGTTTGTGAAGTCTGCCACAAAAAAAAAAAGTTATGCCGCAATTTACTATTGCTAAAATTCAATGTGAAGTACAGTCGACAGTTATCAGCAAACTATTTTAAGAACAGACACCCCAAATAAATTTTGTTTACAAAAATCACTTCTTCAGACCAGCATTCAAGCATTCCTTCCTTCATTCTTTATTCTACTGGAACCAGTACACGGCTATGAAGCCTGCATTGCCGCAGATGCCGTTCCATCTTCCGTGAACACCAGCACAATACAAATAAAACTAAGCTTTTACTCTTGGAAGGGATCACTTGTTTACAGCATCATCATATTAAAAAAAAAGAAAATGCATGTGTGCAAACGAAACGTAGGAAGTTCTTCCTCACGCTTTGCAAACAACAGTTTACAATGGATGGAAAGTGGAGCCTTCAACATGAACAGGACGTTTCTCTTCTTGCCATTAGTAAAATCAGCTCAGCTGCAACAAAAATACTCCCTACAACAACACATCCTTTTGGAAGAAACCAATTCAGGCTCTTGAGAGAGAAAATGCGATAAGGAAAAGGGGGAAAAGACTCCCATTTTTTTCCCCTTTTAGCCCACCTTCAAGCCTTACCCAGGCAGTTCTGTTGACTATGGAAAAGTGGAAATGTAAGATTAAACCATCAGAGAATGTATTTGCTACTAGGCAATATGACATACTGAATTCAGTTTTGGAAACCATTTGTTACGGACAAATATACTGAGGCAGAGCAAGCACAAAGACAGCATCAATTTAAATGTCTATCAAGCTTCAAGGAATACAAAAATAAATGCAAAACCTAGAATGAGGTGGGCTGTCAAGAGCCAGTTTCGGGAACTGTAATTGGATCCATTGCAAAAAATGTTCCATTTAATTTTTTTTTCTCCCAAATCAACCTTCACAATCAAGAGATGAGAACAGAACATCACATTTTTGTCAATACTGACATGGTTCTGCATTAATTCAACTATCAAACCTGGCTTTAATACAATTAACCAAAATAATTTCCCTCTCAAACTGAGCACTCACAGTTACTGAGGACTTGAAACCAAACCTAGGTTGAAATTGCCAGCAATTATATCCTTGCTTTAAAGTTTTAAGAAAAAGCACAAAACACATACAAAAGGTCTACTAAATACCCACAGAAAAAAATATATATATTCAAAATATACATTTGTCTTCTTGGATCTGTAGTCTCCCTCCACAGCCATCTTAGCTGATCTAAGAAAGCTTGTTACTTTTATTAATAATAAACTTGGAGAATCAAAAGCAATATTACTCCTTACCAAAAAAAAAATAAAAATCAGTACATAGGCTATCTAGAATACCCATCTCTCACCTATGGGCATGGAAGAAAGGAGTAGTAGGAGGAAAGAAGGCATATAACAAAAGGAAGAAAAAAGACAATCTTTTATTTTTCCTGCACAAACAGGACTGCTATAGTGTACACACTGGTACAGCACACACAGCTCCATCTCATACATGAGCTAAGTCCAGTGGGGCACACAGACCTCTAGCCATCTTGCCAAGGACGCAAGTTAAAGGGTAAAAGGTGCTATTATTCTCTCACAAACCAACCAAACAGTAACCTCAGGAGAGGCGTCCCACACAAACCCACAGGTGACACATGAAATGCTCCTCGCCTGACCAGATCACCACACAGGTGAGGAGCATCCCTCGCTTCCCCACAGCAGAGCGATGCTCCCCATGAAACCAGCTGCCACTGAAGCTACAGAAACCACTTATAAACCAAAATGCTCATCTCGAGACAGACCAACTCCAAGCAGATTTTCTGCTGACTTCTTGTTCTGAAGAACGATGTTGACTATTCGACAATCCCAGAGACCACTAGCTTCTTCAGGTCAGGGTGGTGATGAACTGAGCCACCAACCCAGCCGAGAAGCCCGCTCTTCCGCCACCCGCAGGGCCAGGGACTGAGACAACCAATTCCGAGCTACCGCACAAACCCAACTGCGTACACTTCCATACAGATCACACGGATTTTTTTTACAGAAACGCTATCCCATTTTCTGATTCTCCACTCGGTCTATTACAAACAAATTAGAAAAAGCAGAAAATAAACTTGTCTGCGGTCAGGCAGGCATCAAAACGCTCAGCGTAAGCTACAGGATGCGACCGTAACAATATCACGCAGAGCAACATCTGATCCGGTCGCACCGAGGCCAAATCGATTAAGAGGCATCCTCCAGCACCCGAGCTGGCACTACACAAGACGGAGCAGCCACAGCACAGCAACACGCTGCAAGAGCCTCTGCAAAACCAGTCTGTCAGCAAAAGTGACACAGAGCGGTGGCCTAATTAACACCAACTTGCAGCGAGGACAATACAGGAAAGAAAACAAAACAAAACACAGACAGGTGTGCCTCACGCAGAGAAAACACAACCTTGAAACAATTAGAAATCTGAAAACCAAAGCGAAACCTGAGGCAAGGAAGCAAGCAAACCTCTGTGTCCCCCAGTAACCGCACCCCACCCTGCCTGTCCCCCTCAGCGCAAACTGCGGCCTGCACAGGCCGCGCCCCGGCATCAAACTGGGGCTCTCCCGGCCACCCCACAACTGAACCAAGAGGAGCCTGGGTCCATCTCCAAGCAGCCGCTGCAATGAAGTTTCCGGCCCTGAAATTTCCATTCGAACCAGAACTTTTTTTTGGCAGTGGTCCTGTGTGTTATCACACGAGGGTTCAACGTGTTTCAGCAAACGCACAAAGTGCTCAAAAACCTGGCACGTTTTACATAGTGTTGGAGAGTATGCAGACTCTACTCTTATATTGCTATGGAAAAGGGAATGTGTGAGAAATTAATTAAATCCACCAAATTAATCTAAGGACAGGCTTCAGGACAGTGATACACCTAACTGGTTGTGGCATCATCCCTTAACACAATGGTATAAATGATAAGTGCTTATAAAAGAATATCCTCATACAGCAAGCAAACAGGCACTAAAGCCACCCAGACTCTCACATGTACTTAAGGCTCGCTTCTCACATGGATGTTTTTCCGGTCTTTCTTCCTCAAAACACAGGGGAACATATAATAGTGACATTGTTGGCCATTCCTCTGGGGACTATTAGCAGGCATACACAGAAATTCACAGTACAGTAAACAAGAAACCTCTCTGTCTCCTTGTCCAGATGCAACACTGACTACTGCCCTAAAAATGACAACTGGAAACAACTACTTTGTGCTTTTTTTTATAGCTACAGCATTGAAAGTGAAGTCAGTGACAGAAAAAAAGCTGGATTTTGGCTGCTCTTTTTATTACTCTTGACTATAAACATGGTTCTAAGTTTATTTTTATCCCAGTTCAACAGAAATCGTAAGGATACAGCAGCAAGAATAGATTTTCTTCCAACAAGATGATCCATAAACACCAAGCAGCCATATAAAACACCATCCACCTCTAGGAAGATAATAATTTTGAGTGCCTGGTAGACAGAAAACCTCAAACAGTTCTTAATACTTCTTGTTTACACACATTTTAACTTCAGCTATGGCAGAAGAATAAAATTGCTAGTCGTGCCTACTGCACCGGTGTTGTTAGTTAAAACCTCAAGACTTAAACCACCTTCACTTCTTACTTCTTACAGAATAACTGCATCCCACAGGACCCCGAAATTCCCAAGCTTGAGCACAGCATATAACCTTACACGCGATGGTGCTGTTTATTTTCAGGGCAGCATCCTCCCATTTCAGGATGAGCCTGGCACAGCAGAAGTGCAGAAAAAAAGGACGACACCCAGGCTGGCAGGACCCTCCATTTCCTTCAAAGCTGCCATGCTTATTTATCCTGCACCCCCAAAACTAGTCGCCTGTGACCACTGCTATATCCCTGATGGCCTGGACATGATGCTCCTCAAGCAGCAGAAGGCTCTGAAGCAGCGTGTGCAGGCTGGAGGGGCTGGGGCTGCCTCAGCCCCACACACCCTACCCCGCCACCAGGCCTGTACCCATCAGAGCACGCGACTGACGCCATCTGCCTCACTTGACATCATAAAATACAGAGTAATAGCCTCAATAAATCACAAGGGTTGAAGTTGCGAGCAAACAGCCTCGTGTGATGCATTCAAAACTAAAATGAAATATAAATAGGAAGCGTTTTCATCTCAGAGTGCTGAGATTCCAGTGTATTTAGACTTAGGAATCCAGCTATGTAGTCAAACATTTCCTCTAGGTCATCTGGTTTTTCTGTATCCTGGATCACAAACAACCTCAGTCTAAGTTTCACTAGACTACTCAAATCTAATTTGGGCAGATGGACAGCGGGCACAAACATACATATAAACGGATCATGACTACTGCATGAAGCCCTTGCCTCAGCCTCTTCATCCATGCAACACATCAGTGTCTATCAACATTGAACCTTAATAACTTCACACTACTCATCACAGCAACTACATGAACTTGGGGTTGCAAAATTTCTGCTCCCATGAATTTGCAGAGACAAAAGATCACCTCCAGAGAACCAACTCCAGACCAAAGCCAGCAGCCCAGCTTTTAGCATTGAAGAGTTAAGACACCTCCCTCCAAGACAGGCAGAACAGTTGACTTTTCATCTTGTCCTCATTCAAGAGCAGCAACTCAACGTTCGTCTTTTGTCAGCCACCTCCACGTTTCCCCTCCACTGCCGACCCAGCACACGGCAACCGCAACTCCGAACATCTGAAAGCTGTGAGCAAAAGCAATGCTTTGATGAGAATATTACTGCATCCATTAAGGTTTATTACACTTCTGAAAACATTGCTTTCTTTCTGCAAAAGAAAACCCTGCCACTCAGATGCAAGCTGCCACATCCAGCTGTTCCTCTTCATATTCTTCCAGCTCCAGTCTTTTCTCATTTCCAAGGCCCTGACACGCAGCAGAGCCCAGCCTAGCGGCATCTCTGTCAGGCCAATTTATTTGCAATTACAGGTAAGACAGAACATCTCTTCCAGTAATAACAATGATCGAGGAAGACACGCTGGAAACGGGTGCTACAGTGCGTAAGAGACAAGTGCATGCTGTACACATTCTCAGTCTCTGCAAGTGCATTCAGCGTCAAGATACGCAATGCATACATAGTCAACGCAGTATATTCTTCAATTATACTTGGTCATTTATTCCATCTGAAAGACCAGATTTACAACTGGCACTTGTTCAACTTCACTGTTTTAAGTGTCTACCATTGCTACACCTTACACATAGTTAGTAGAGAAATATTCTGCATCAAGAGAACAGATCGCACATAATGCACATTTATACCTTATTCACAACAAACTAAAAACTGAAGCTCCCTAGGTGATTAAGAAAAAATTAGCATATTCACCAGTGAAACATCAAACTGGCACTATCACCCAGATGACAATAGCTGACCATGGTTTACTCATTTTACATTGTGTAGCTTGATCATTTTTGCACTCCCAAGCATCATGTTGGGAAATACCTATAGCAGTCACTGAAGCAACTGATGCTGCAATTCTGTCCAAATCTGTCCTTTCAAGACCTTTGACCGTAAAATTATGTAATGCTACGAAACACTTTCATAAAGGGGCACGAGGAAGCTGCTTATCAGAAGTTTTTGAAATTACAAGAACTATGATAGCTGCGTTCCTTCTTAGTCCTATGTATTAAGCAAACCTAAAAAAAATATTAAGTGACAGCTAGAAACTATTAACAGACAGTATATTGTTAGCTTAAGAAAAACACAAGAATATATAAGTAGCATTTTATTACTTTGCTAAAAGTTCTGAAAAATATGATGGTAGAGCATTATCATCAATTTTTCTGCAAGTCACCTGAGATCTAACCACAAATTAATTTAATTATACATGAGCAATTTTAATAAAAGATGATTAAGAACTACTTCAACTTAAACATAATATCTGAGCTGTTTTGCTAAACCTAACCGTGTTGTTTTTAAGAAGTGAAATATGAAAATGGAAATATAATTCATGTGCTCAGTGAAGGAGGCATAAGAGCATAGTACTGGATAGTAAAGTAATTTAACAGCATTACAACTTTCAGCAAAAGAGTATGAAAATACAGATACATTCTTTAAAACCTTTGCAGACCTATAAAAGAAAGAGTCAGCGTAGGTTTTATTTATTTTTCCAGTTGGGTAACATTTTGCTTATTGGGTTCACTGAGAGTCGGAGCATTTAACCCTACACACATACAGCCACGCTCCTGATGCTTTTGCCTGATGCCATGGAGCTGATATTACATCTACATGTGCAAACACAAACAATCAGAGCAAGAAAAGTCACATCTCACTATTATCTGAGCTGCTACACTTCACATTTGATTTGGTTACTCTAGAGGCAAACTTTAGGACACTATTAGCAAGACCAATTTAAGGAATGTCTTCATAAGGGAAGAGGCAATGTACTATTTATTTGGGAGAAGTGGGAGGGGGCAGGTACGGTAACCCCAGGCTTATATTTTCTACTTGAGCAAGCAAATATAAATTCTGAGACACTAATAAGCCCTGTCCATCTGACTCTTTCCTCAGATAGGCACTCTACAACTAGCCATAATTAGCATTAGTTATCTTTAGTATGCACACACGTCAACACACAAGCACAAGCATGCAACCCCAACAGCCCGCAGTGCCATTTCAGACTGTCTGGATTTCACCTACAATAAGTCTTATACTTCTACCCTATGGTCATTACCTCTTTTAACAAGGGTCTTATTTTCCTATCTAGGAAACTATTAACGTCTTCACCAAATAGAGACAACACAGGAGATGACTCACAGAAAAAAAAACCCAAACAGCAGCAACTACCCCAAAAGGAAGCAGGAAACTATTTCTTGCCCTTGCACTGTTCATTTAAATGACAAACACAACAACAAACCCCTTGAGGTTGGGAAGAGATGCCTGGGGAGCCCGGGTCCCAGCCACATGCCTGCTCAGCACATTTCCGCAATGCTGATGACAGCGGATGTGACCGTGCCCTTGGAGGAATGTGCTTGTAAATTACACCACAGAGTCACTAAATGCTTTGTAAGAGATACGGATTGCTTTAATCAGCCTTTCCCAAACGGCTGCATACCATTTTTTGCCCCTATAAAAGGAGGAGAGGTGTAAAAAAACCCATTAACTTCAAGCTGAACTTTTCTCTTTGCAAACACTGTTTAAGATCATATCCCACATTCCCTTTGTTTGGAGCCTTAACAGAAGAACAGTGGTGTGTAACCTCAGCTTCTGGCCATGGACACAGTAGCCCCAGTGCCTTTATTAGACAGGTGACACTGAGAGACAGGAGAAGCAGCAACTCCTTGCATTGCACCAGCCAGTCACAAGGACATTTCCAAAGCAGCTAGATACTCACATTTTTCTTTCCAGCGTGCACTGTTACATTTCTGACTATGGTTCAGTGACTACGCTACCTGAAACAAAATGAGTGTCCCTACAAGCTGTGACAGCTGGAAGATGTTGTCCTTCCTGTCACCTCTGCAGCTACAACTACGTTAGACATGGAGAGGACCTGCAGAGCAGAACAGCTGAGCTTCCACCAGTCCTTGGCACGTTTCACTTCCAGCCATATCCACACCAGCTAGGTGGCATGGGTGCCTGTAAAGGGGCCAGCACATTTCAGGCATATCCCCCCTGAAGAACATCTTCCAGCTGGGTTCCACCATGGCAGAAGCCAGACTCTGTGCCCCGAGGCCACCCCACAGCACAGTGCCGAGCCCAGTGAGCCAGCCCATCAACACCTTCTCCTGGCACGTGCTTGTGATTTGAACATAAATGCTAATATAGGCACAGCACAAAGTCACCAGCTTTAATCAAAACGGAAGTCCAACATCTGACTCACTGAGTTTCTTGAAACCAAAGCGCTGCACCAACCCACCCCGTACCACAACACAAACCTATTCCATCCCCTGTGCTCAGTGTGACAACATTTTCCTCTTCGAGGCTTAACACGCCTGTTCAATGGGGCTTATCAGCCGATAGCAGCAGGTGCCACATCACCAGACGAGGCTCAGCACGATTGCTTCCACCTCCTAAGAGGCTCTAAAAATAGGTTGAGGAAATGCACATCCAAGTCCAAAACAGTTAGGCTTACGGCAGCTGGTCTCTTAGCTTACTTTTGCAAAGTTAACAGGAACAGTCTACAGATCTATGAGACCTGCTGGCAAACTGACAACCACTGCCACTCATTCAGAACTGGCATCTATAGGGAAAAGAAGCCCTCAAAGCCATAACAACTGTTCACGACTATCAGGAGTGCCTTCCCTCCTAAAAGTAAGGGGAAATCTGACAAAAAGATGCAGCCAGCAGGGGAAGGCAGCGCCTTGCCAGAGCCTACTCTTTGGTCTGGCACCACTTCCCTATGAGAACAGAATTGGTAGACATTCGCTCACCCCCCACTTCAGAAGAACATCATACTAAGAAGCGAGCTTAATCCAGAGAAAATTGTTCCCTTCTGACATCTCAGAAAAATTATCTGTGTGGGAACTGTATGTGCTCACACGTGGAGAAAGGAAAACAACAATCCGAGTCAAGTACACCCACATGCTACCGCAAACCAAAAATTACAGCAGGATGGCGGGAACACCACCCCTGCAGAGGGCTCAAGAGAGACGCGCCTGGAGACAGTCACGGCACATAGCAGAAACCCAGAGAGGGTGCAGAGGGGGGCAACAAAGCTGGTGAGGGGTCTGGAGCACAAGTCTGACGAGGAGCAGCTGAGGGAGCTGGGGCTGTTCAGCCTGGAGAAAAGGAGGCTGAGGGGAGACCTTATTGCTGTCTACAACTACCTGAAAGGAGGGTGTAGCATGGAGGGGGGTGGTCTCTTCTCCCAAGTAGCAAGTGATAGGATGAGAGGAAACGTCCTCAAGTTGCACCAGGGGAGGTTCAGATTGGATATTAGGAAAGAATTCTTCACGGAAAGGGTTGTGAAGCGCTGGAACAGGCTGCCCAGGGAAGTGGTGGAGTCACCATCCATGGAGGTGTTTAAAAGGTGTTTAGATGAGGTTCTTAGGGACATGGTTTAGTGCTAGCATTATGTTACGGATGGACTCGATGATCCTGAGGGTCTCTTCCAACCCAAATGATTCTATGATTCTATTCCATGGCCCACAGCCCAGCTTTGAGGGTGAGGAACAAAGGGAGGCAGAACCCAAGCAGGAGAAGTGGCAGGTGTAGCAGTGACGGAGCAGGGGACATGCCAAGCAGAACCAACACAAGTTTGTAAGACTTTCCAGCACCAAAGCCAATGCAGGCACGTACTGAGCATCGCCTTTCATAACCATGATTATTACAAGCAAAGCATGTAATTTTAATGCATCTTTCCCATCTCCTCCCATCATTAAGAGCTAGGGAGAGAAAGAAATCCACCCAGAGACATGGGTGTGTCCGCTAACCCAGCATTAATAAAATATTTGTTCTATGTGTACCTTCAGGTACAACTGGGCTGCGTATTTAAACAGTTTCAGGCAACCAAACCCATTCTCTAACTCAGAATTAGCTCTGCAGGTAACTCCAGGTACTAAACGTCTCAGTGGGGGGAAGGTGCTAAGGATTTATGTACATGGATCTAACAACTCACCTAAGGGAAGAAAAGGAAAAACAAAAACAACCACACACCACCACCCTTACATAAAAACATACCTTTTTATTAAAAAGACATAAACCTATGTGTATGACAACTGCAGTATCTATACCCACGTCCACAAAATTAAAGCAGCCTATTTTCTCACACAAGTCATAGCATCCCTTGCATTAACATGGAAACCAACTAAAAACTAAAAATTTACCGAAGATTGAGGGGACAGTAGAGCCTCACTGAGATGAAGCCCTTTTATTCCAAATGACAAGCTCTCCTCCATTAATATTGCACTCTTAACAATAAAAAAATGAAATGTCATTTTTCCAACACTCCTGTGGTATGCTGTAAGGCAGCAATTTCTCAAAAAAATCCCAGCTGCCTGTTGCAAGTGCCAACGATCCAGCAATTAAGATACGCATTTCTGAACACCTAATCAAAACAATGCAAGCTGTAAAACTGCATTATTTACTCTGTTTTGCAAACAGAAATTCATAACCAGAGTGCTGCTTTTGAAAACAACGCCATTATATCCTTTCAGTTTTTTTTTTTTTAAACGTATATTCAAACTCATGCAATTTACTTGTCAACTGCTGGTTTACAAGACGCTTGCCCATTTTGGTTACAGGGAAATCTGCCTCAGACTGAAAACAAAAAGACCAACAACATTTACTATTCTGGGCACCAGAAACACTTCTTAGTACAATACACATGATTCAACAAAGATAGGAGAATCAGTCTGGGAAGTTTCAAGAATATTTTTGAGTTACATCAGAGAGGGAGCTACCAAGGGCTGGGTAAAACAAAACAAAACACACAAATAACAAAAACCACTACATCCAAAAAGTACCCCAGCAAATCAAAAATTCACGGTTTGGCCGGTTGGTTTGGGGTTTATGGGTTTTTTGTCGTTGTTTTGGTTTGAGGTTTTTTGTTTTTCATTAAGCAACTTTTCCTCTCAGACCTGAAATGACACTTTAAAACACAGCGGGGGAAGGTAAGTTTCTAAGCACACTGAAACAAACCACTAGCACAAATTCGTACAAATACATTTAAAAAGACATACATCTCAGTTTAACTGTAGGTGCTCAGTCTCTATTTCACTTCTACTCCCTTTGCATCCTCTGCCCTTGATACTCAGCTTTGCTGACTACAGAAACAAACCCTCTCTGAAAGACAGAAGGGTGTAGCCAGAATACCAAACTTGCAATTAGTGACACCCACCCCTTCCCCACCTCCAATTTAAACAACTTCTCCAAAATAACATTTCTAGAAACAAACATTACTTTAAGGGAATTTCTTCAAAAAGCTGTGCCTCCCCCAGTTTCCTAAAAGAAAAGGTAAAAATCATATATAGCAAAGCATCTCTCACTGACTTAATGAGCCACATCCCAACAGGCCAGGCAGGCTATCCACAGCCTGCCTGCTGTTTGTGTCCCAGATACGGTTTTTTTCCTTTCAAAGCACAAGCAGAATGACAAGGAGGACACAGCACACACAATTCAACGCCTTTGATGTTCCCAACATTGTACCAATTTAGATGCCCCCAATGATTTGACTGCATAGGACTAAAAACCCAGAGACACTTCCCAAAGGAATTTTTATGTGCTTTTTTATGACATGTAATTGAAGTCATGGGAATGGTTGGCTGAAAACACTCCTCCTTTCTTTTCTGAACATTTTGAGTAAAACAAACAAACAAACAAAAACATCAATCCTAGATTTCTATATCACCTGGTTGAACAAGAAGACTTGGTATCCTACAACATATACTGTTAATTCAAACAAAGCAGTAGAAGGTTGAATCTTCAAGGTATGTGTTACCTAAAATTTATAGGCATTTTAATTGGGAAGTACTAAACCACCAAAGATTTATTAGTAATGCTAAGGCTTTCTCCCTAGTCTTCCACTTGATTCTTGGGAGAGATTCATTAGTTTTCCAAAAAACACTCCATAAGTTGTTTATTGCCTCTTCCCAGCAATTCAGGAAAACCATTTAGTCTGTTTTTTACAAAATAAACCACAGAGAAACATAAAAGGTAGTCTTCTTTTTCTTCCCTTGCACATCACCTTCAGGCAGACCAGCAATTTGGCTGCTGACATGATTAAAAGCAGTCTTTGAATTAGGAAGCCAGAGACACCATATGCTTCTCAAAGACAGACAGCTAGAGTGAGAATTGGGGGATGGGGGCGGCTGTTTCTTTGGGGTGTTTTTTCCTTCCTCTTGTTGATTTTTTTTTTTTTGAGGTGAACCTTATACTGCATTGTTTCCCCTGAAACAAGAATTGAAACTGTTAGAGCGAGACAAAAGCAGTTGAGTATCAAAAAGGCCCTGACAGAGACAGCACTGACCCAAAGACAAACCTAGAATTACAAGAGAGTTTATTTACTGCACAGTAAATAAGAACAGGAATTTTCATTTGTGTGGAAAACACCCAAAAGCTCCTCAAGCCCCGGAGGGATGGCTCCTGACAACATCCATCAGCCAGATGGCTGGAGAGCTGCGGAGGAGCAGCATCAGAACCATCGTGTTTGGCAAGGGCAGGGAGAACACAAGAGGTCTCCCCACCCAACCTTTTGCAAATAGCAACGTAAAGGCAAGAATTCAAAGCAAGCCTTAAGACTTCCGACAAGCATATCACAACAACAACAAAAAATTATACTCTGATAGAGAGGTGAGATTAGCAAAAAGAACCATAATTTCTCAAGATTTCTTTCACCTCCCTGGACGAGGTCAGACCTTGCAAGAGGCCTAATTCCAAGGAGAGCTGCTAGCAGTGGGGGCAAGTGTACCATACTGAAACTTAACTTGGAGAATTCTGATGTGCCCAGTTCCTCAAACTTAAAATATTTTCCTTACCCAAATTATTCCCTGTAATTAAAAAGCAGTAAGTAACAAACATAAACCAAGCTTGCGCTCCAGCTTAAATGCAGCATTCCCCAAAGGCTCACGTGGCCTTTTACACCGGCCTCAGCTGCTACAGACACACTGGGGAGCTATCGCTCCCAAGATACATTATTTAGTTATCATGCTCCCAAGGACTTTTCTTTTGCAGGCTCAAACATTTAAAAAATGAGAACACTTGAAAAATGTGTAAGGACTCCTTATCTGTTAAGGTCATTTACAACTTGAGCCAACTCCTCAAAAACTGTTTCTTTCTTTAAAATTTCTGTTTCA
Source organism: Pampusana beccarii (assembly GCA_013399365.1). NCBI lineage: Eukaryota > Metazoa > Chordata > Aves > Columbiformes > Columbidae > Pampusana > Pampusana beccarii. The sequence goes on from VWYH01003002.1 coordinate 607,924, forward strand.
GAGAGCCACGGAGCTGGACTGAATGCGTGGAGCAAAAAGACAACTGTAAGCAGATACAATCCAAACTCGTTCAGCACTACCCAGCAGCACGGGAAACACACCCAACCAGCCCAGCCTGCCAGCTCCAGCGAGTTTTGTTTCAGCAGGACTGATTAAAAAAAAAAAAGCCTTTTAAAGGGCTCAGAAAACTTATCACTTTTTTTTTCATTATCACAACTCAAAACTAAGAACAGACACTTTCCAACTGTTTCCTTGAGTAGTTCTGCAAATATTAAAGCATTTTTATCTGTGAAATCCCAAACCACACTAAGCAGTTGGTCACAGAAAATGTTAACTCACATCAAAAAAAAAAAAAAAAAAAGAAAAAATAAATCAAACTTAAGGCGTAATTATGTTTTGATTTCCCCAAAACTCATATCCTAAAATCAGCAAGCAAATAGCTTATGCTGCATTTGCAAAGAGTGTTATAGTTTACAAAACCTTGTATGACCAGACAATGCTGTATTCCCCTCAGAATGTGTGTTTAAAGGCCCTGGAAGTTCCCTGTGGGTACAGAATTTAAATCCGATTATTTGAACAGAGAACATCTGATCTGACCTCCTGCACACCACAGGCTATTACATTTCTTGTGTTTACCATGCTGGAGCCCAACATCTCATATTTACCTCTTTGGAAAAATAGTTGCACAGTCTTCACATCTGGAGGCAAAAAAAAAATTTCCTTCCCTTCTCAGCTTGCCCCAAGCCTGTACTGTCAAGAGCACGTCTCTGGTTTCCTACCTGAATGCCCTCCAGACAGTGGTACTTGGCATGCCTTTCCACGGCCAGTATTTTCTTTTTGTGGAGGCAACTAAGGCAGTGTTCAGTCTTCCTTGTGATAAATTACAGATTGCTTTCTCATCTGTTTTTACCACCAGAGCTGGAATTAAAAAAAACTTTTTTTTTTTTTTTTTTTTTTTTAACTACCTCTATCCATCAGAGCTACCAGTTCCTGTCCTGGCCCTTTCTTCCCTGAGCCCTTCTCGAGAATAGGCTCAGCTTCCCAAAGCCACACCTAGAACACAAGAAGGTAACCTCAAACCTACACACAGTTTACCTAAGCTCACAGTGCAGCAAAGCCTGGTTGCTCAATGGAGAGGGGCAGGAGATGCAGGCAGAGAAGCAGCCCAGGGCAGGGGGGAAGCCCCACAGAGCACAAGGTGAGCGCCCCTGGCTTCACCCAAGACTAATCCTTCCCATGGCCCATTTTCCATATGGGCTCCAGGACTCAACACCCCTCTTTAAAGTGAGGAGGGCACTTAATGACCAGCCTAAACACCCGATTTCACAGCAGCAGAAGAAAACTGAGCCTCCTACCCGCTACTGTCAAGCCTCACAAGTCAACAGGTCTGTTTAAACCACATTTTGTCCTTCTGCTTATTAAAAAGTACAAAACAGCCACTGTGACTCAGTTTTCTTTTAAGTGACAGCTTAATTAAAGCTTTATTCCCCTTATCAGTTAAGAGATACAACTTCCTTAAAACACACTACAAACACCTAGGCAAGCATTTATATTCAAGCATGCGCAGCCCCACAGGACAGGGATGGTTCACATGAGCTGGGCAACATACATCAGCCTCAGTTTCCAGGGCCTGGTCTTGCTCTTCAGCATTTTTGCCCATTGTCCACAGAAGTTTTGTTTGGTTTAAACAGCAACTTAGTTTTGAATTTGTATTGTAGCTCTACATTAATCTAAAGCTGTTTGACAAATCCTAAACCTCATTTAAATATGTTTTCAGAAATAGTTTAGACTGCGATTTCTAAGTAAAATGCTTTGATTTCCTTTTACTGTGCTGTTTGTATCAGAGATTGCATTTTCTCTCCAAGCTCAGCTGTTCACAGGGTTTTCTTGCAAAAACATTCAGAAAGGCGTCAACTCCGCTGCCCAAAGGAAAGACCCCCCCCCATAATCAGAGCAGAGACTTAACGAAGCAGGTCAGTGCACAGTGCCAGCGCTTGCTATCAACACTGATAATGACCAGAACCCTCCCTGACTGCACAGCAGGAACTGCCCATCACGGGCATCTACCCATGCCATCGTGGCCGTCCACCAAAATAACACAGTTTGTGGCTGATTTTTATCAGAGATGGTACCTCAGCCTGGATTCAAACAGGCCAGACAGGCCAGCAAAGATGAAACACTTCACCCCAACAACTCAGAGATGGCACCACGATTAGAAGAACATGCTGCACACAGAGAAGGAGAAACTGGCTTTTCAGGCATTAAAGCTAGCAAGAAAAATTTAAAAATTCCCCACAGCTTGCATTACCACTATGAGAAACAGAAGGAGACAACACCAAAGTAGGAACTGATTTAAAACCAAGTGCCAGTGTCCAGGTCCCCTCGGGAACATTTAGAAGCCCTCAAAACTCCCTCAAACACTCACATGTACTGTGGGTCTCTTATTTGGTCTTTGACTTTTCAGGCTTTCTAATTACCCCTTCTTACTCTCTTGCATAAAATTTAAATAATAAATGCTAAGTTTGAGAGGGTTTGGGCTTGCTGGTTTTTTTTAAATGATGTCAAGCTGACTTTCTCATGGTAAATCACATTCTTCTGGACACTGGGATTACAGGCAAGCTCCCACCACCAAGCTGTTTACAATGAAGTTCTAGGAGCAGAGCAACACTGAAAGAAGGAAAAGCTGCAGTTTCAAAACTCTCGTTTTAAAACGCTTCCTGCTAAGCAACTTCAGATCAGTATTACCCTTCCAAGATTTAATGGCACTGAAGACAGAACTGGCAAAAGGAAACAGCAATGAAATTAGGATGCTGGAAGACATGCAATTACAAGCAATTTTATTGCACTTCTAAGTTAAGAGAACTGGGCAGAGGACAGACAAGGCATACATAGCAGAGCTGTGGAATACCAAAAAAGCTTCAAAACAACCCTACAGCTCAACGCATACTATAGGTCTACATGCCTACTAATGCTATGCATGTACAAAAGCCTCTGATTTTACATACTGTAAGTGCTCAACAATTAAACTACAACTAGTCAACATGTAGTACATTTAAATTTACATCACCTGTAAAGAAAAAGGAAAATCCTCAAAATAATGAATGTCATTTTAAAGTCACAGTCTTTTTGTTGCATTTACAGTTTTCTTATCTTCCTCGGTTTACCTTCCCATAGATAATACTGTATTTTTCACTGTTTACATAAGCAAACATACAGGTGTTATATGGGATGTGTACTAAAGAGCAAAGAAAGCCCTGGAAGCCTTGACTCAGCTTATGAAAAGGTTTGAAAATTAACTACAATAGAACCACTCCTTTAACAATAATACATCAAAAATCTATTTCCCCATGTTTTCAGGTGAGACATAGGGAACAAATGTACTTTTTCAAGTTATCTTTCAAATTACGAGAAAGCAGAATGCAATAAAACTACTGTATTAGCTCACTACACCGTATTTCAGACCTAAAACTCCAGTTACAGATAAATTTACATAACTAAGGAAGAACTCAAGTTAGCTGTTTGTCTCGAAATGGTATCATGGTATCTGACAAGGCAGCTGAGAAGGAGAAAAAAAAATAAATCAGCCCTTTCGCAGAGCCCATAATTTAGAGAAAAATCAATTTTACAGGGTCAGATCTTCAGAATGAACAATTTCTACTTTAAAAATGGGCTGATAAGGTAAGAGGTGGTTTGCTGCAGAAACAAATATAACGTGATAACATGACAAAGAGATTGGAAACAACTCCAAAATCCTGCCCCATTGCTATTTTTCCAGTGGGTGTCCATTAAATATTGTTCCTAAATTTTGGAGATGGATGAGGAAGCAATTTTCACCTTCACTGTGAGAAAAGAAACTAATGGTATATTTCAAATCCACTAGCACCAAATAACTGCATTACCTAAATTCGAGCTATGTATGCATAAACTCCTGTTTCAGTTTCAAAAAAAACCTCCCCTGAACTAATACAGCTCCCAAACAATACGTGTGTTTTTCTCACCCTCACCCTTACCCCTATCTTGAACTCGTATCAGATACGTGCTTTGTTTTACTAACTGCAACTCCAAATAGAAATTACGTAAACCTTACAGACTGCCATACTGTATCACACTAGTAGCCTGCTGTGAAAAGCAGTAATTTTAAATGCTTTTACTAACAGGTGCAACCAGTTCTGCCCCATTCCTGTCATATGTTATCTGCTGTGGTTGAATAGATAAGCTCTGCTCTAGCGGAAGACAGAGCAGTAAAGGATGATCAGGGAATTCCTACCTGGATTAGCTCAAAATGGGTCAGTGGCAACTGAATGGAGTTATCCATCCCTGAATGCAGCTCCTTGGGGATTTTTGCCTTTCGCAGTGACTAGATGCCAACTTTTTACAATCGGGAACCGAGGGGTCAGGTGTGAAAAGACTGTTCATGCCCTGTGCTGCAGGTCACCAGAGCGAGGCACAGAGACTAGCACCTTAATTAAACCCTGTTAAGGCAAACTTCAGCAAATGTGGTTTCAGAGGTTGGTGCTCTTCCTCAAAGCAGCTGCCTGCTCTTTTAGCTGGGCCAGTTCAACTGCTTGTGGCCATTTTCTGACTCAGGTCTCTGAAGCATCTGCCAGAAGATGACACCAAAAATGGCACAGCTCCTTGCTTTCATAAGGCACAACATCGCAAAACCAACCTAGAGAAGCGCCAAAGAGAGCTGAAAAGCTGACTTTACAGAGTGTGGCCACTGGCAGAAGCAGGAAGAGCAGCTTTGGGCAGCCAGTTCCTGATCTAGGTGGGTTGCAGCCAAACGGCAGCGTTCAGCTACCGCCTGAAAAGAGCAGCCAGATTACAAAACCACAAAGCACGCTGGCTCCTCTGTTGAAAGCTTGGCTGTCCCACAGTCCATGGAATGCCATCGGTTGACCATAAGGTTTGCTCCTTTTGGAAAGCCTTGTAAATCACTGCAATCTACACTTATCCTTTAATATTAAGTCCTCAAGAGAAGATCAGGTTTTCCCGAACTTGCTGGAAGCCCAGCGAGTCAAAAGTCCTGCTTCTCAGCTGAAGAAGTCATAGTGCTTACAATGCTGTTACACTGGAAGCTGAATTAAAGAAGCCAGCAATACCCATAAGCTATCACACTTCTGTTTCTGTTAATCAATGCAGGGCAAGAAACCTGCAACACACAATTGTAGAAGAGCACTGTCCTTACCATCAGCAGCTGGTTTAAGCTTTTCCACCCTCCTAAAAAGCATCACTTATTTTAATCTCTTTACATTCACATACCACGACGTGCTTGTCATTTAGAAAGTCCATCTTATGGGCCACTGCAAGACACTGGCGTTAATTACATACTGCAAAGTGTATTGCCCCTTACCTGTTATTTCCATCATGTGAAATTTTGTTTTGTAACTAACTTGAACCACTTCCAAGTATTTGTTCTAATACAAAGTGCAGTACCAAAACAATCCTGTATCCTCTATACAGCGAGGTGCTTGAGGTGTGGTGTTTGTTTTTTAAATAAACACTCATGTATATACACATGTACTAATTGGCTGTCATTCAAACTGATCCCCTAGAACAGAGGCCATTATCCCCATTTATTTTGTTTCTCATTTGTTATATGGCTAATTCTCACAAGGAAAGGTAGCTATTTTTGGTAACAAGGTAACTCCAGAGCTTTTGTAATCTACAGTAGAGCACAGCAGGACTTAATAGTCAGGTAGCTCTCTAAAGGTTTTTAATCAAAATTAATATAAGAAGATGACAAATACCCAGGTTTCAGAACCAATGTCACATTACAATCAAGGGCAGAAAAGTGACTTATTTAGGGCTGAAGACTCAAAACCTCGCACCAGTCATCACTGCCTGATATTCTCAGGTGGTTTGGTATCGCCAAAAAGGGAGGAAAACGCATTTTCAAAACCTCAACTGCAGGTATTTGAGGGCGAGTCAAGGAAGGAGGGCAGATTCCAGACCAAGTTGTGAGAAAAAGGGCTCACGAGACCAACTTCATTCGGTTTTAAACAAAAACTAAAACCAGGTCAGAGCAAAAGTTTCAACTTCTCTGAAGACAAGTCCTTTGTCTCTGAATTATTCCAGGCTCAAGCTTGGTATCAACATTGCTCTTAGCAATCCTCAGCCTGGCAGCAGCTGTTGGAAACTCTCATCGCAAGAGCACGCTCAAACAGTTAACCAAGCTTACAGAAAGTCATTCAGTATTTTTTCAATTTGCTTTACTTTTAATCTTCTTACACCACAGGATTCTTTTTTCAAAATCCCCAGAATTCAAATCCAATAACACACAGCTCTAGACTTGTGTTAAAACCACACCAGACAGCTCACCTAACAACTTCAATGAATCTATTACCATATGTAAACCAAATTATATTTTTATCAGCAGCAGTCTAGAACTCCACCTCTTCATTACCTGGATATAAGGAGGTAAGTGACTACTGGTTTAATATAGCCTATACACGAATATAATGTATATACACATATGTACACATGATTATTTTAATGCCACATATTAAATTGGAGATTCCAATATTTTGCATACATTATATTGACACATTAGGTGATTTTAATGCATTACGTGTATACACACGTTAACACATATGCATGGCCATTTGACAGGAAATACTTTTTTAATTAAATCCAAATACATTTTTTTCAACTCCTGATTATTACATTCATTTTTTGAAGATGTGACATGTCAAAATGACATTCAGAGTATTCAGGACTGAGGATGTAAATTAAGCCTAGAGACACTACCTTAAAAACAAACAAACAAGAGCTTGGAGACCTGCTTCAAGCCAGAGGATGAACCAACCAAACTGTGGATGGAGCGGGCTGCCCAGCGAGGTTGCGCAGGCTCTGTCCTTGGAGCTGCATTTTCAAGACTCAACCAGAGGGATCCTGTGATCCTATCTACTCATTTCTTGACCTCGTCTCCACACCCAGCAACTTGTGTTAATTATTTAACTGAGTCACTAAAAAAAAAAAAAAAATAAATAAAAAAAAATTCTCATCCAGAGAACCACCTGCCAATCCATCAGGCAGTTACATGAAGTTACTATGCTTGAAGGTATTTTGCTGAGCTTCATATTGGAAAAGAACTGCCAATCAAAATAAATCAACATACCCGTTCTTCATAGAAAACAATTTGGTTTGTAAGTTTTATCCTCTACAGTTTAAACACATGCAAAGAGAAAGTCATAAAAAGCCATCAAAGACGATGTATACTTCTTGTAGGTTTGCATGCAACTCAACACTGCTCAATTAGAACTGATTAAGAAAAATCACTTGCGTCTGTCACATAAACAGCTCATGGAAAAAGTATCTAAATCTTGTCATCACCCTCATGTTTTCATACGCATCTTGTGAAGAAGCACAACAGCTGATCATTTTCCCCCCAGAAAATACATGTGAAGAGAATGTGAGTCTCAAAATTGTATGTTATTTATTAATCAAACAAAAGAAAAATTGGGAAGATGTTCTTTTTTCACTCCCCTAATTTGTTCACCTGACCACCAAGGATCCTGGCAAGGCAACAGTACCTACAGCGCCTGCCCTGTCCCACCGGCCCGCCCCAACACAGCAGCATTTTAAATAGGAAATGCCAAGTGACCCTTGAACAAATGTAATACCTGTCCCAGGGCAATTTGGGAACGGAACTGATGGGAAGAGGAAATGGAAGTCCCTAACAGAAGTGAAGGAGAGGCTTCCTTCCCCTTCCCACGTTGCAAAGAAGCAAGTATTTGGGGTCTTCCATTAAAAAAAATAAAAACAAACAAACAAACAAAACACGTATAAAGCACTACATTACCAAGTTAAAACAAAAAAAAGCTGTCAGGCAACATACTTTCTGTCAGCTAACCTTCTGAGGGTCAGCACATGATGTCAATGTCTTAACAACTTAATTTCAGTCAGGTGGTGCGAAGAGTCTCTTACAAACATGGAAGCAGAGCAGCGAGCAGAACAAGCACGGCTGAAGTCCTGGTAACCTCAGTGTGCTAATTAGAAGAAATCTTGATTTATAAACCAAAATCGTTCACACAAATTCACAAGGACTGCTACTGTCTGTTGCATTTATCTTCTGAAATCGGTAACTTAATGGAAAGAGATTAAATGGAAAATAAACTACTGAAGAATTTAATGATTTTGCAAATTATGAGAGCCCTTGGCCAATGGATTTCCTAACCCCAGTAACTATGATTCACACGAGTGGCAGAAGCAACATGGTAAGCAATTATGGCATCACCACAGCATTGCTATGGAACATTTCCTTCAAAGCGCCACAAATAAATATTCATCTACCTGTAATTTCAGAAAGGAATTCTCCATGTGTAATACAGAAAGAATTTATTTTGTTCCTGCTTTCCCTCTTCCTTATTCTATTAGCTCTGAAAGCAAGTACAGGTTCTTTGCTGCATTCCAGAAAGCATTTGTTAAAATGGCAGGAAAAAATGTTTCATTTCATAAGAGATCTAAAGAGAGTCTAATTCAAACATCAAAATTTCACACTTGAGCATATGAAGACAGTTCAGGTGCAGTAAATGCATGCATGCAATTCCTATTATGAAATATTTTAGTATTATAAAAGCAGTTGCTTCTTCAAAACATCAACCTTCGAGTACCAAGACTGATAAATACCTGATCACAAGAAGACCAGATATTAAAACCTACCTTGCTATCAAACACCAAAAGAAAGGATAAATTCAAAACCTCAAATGTTCATATGGAATGACAGAACGAGATTGAAAGCTTCTGCAGAAACAACAGTGCCCATTTAAGCAAACGTTTTGAGGCAAAGAACGTCTCTGAAAATTCTGGATATCGCTAAGGCAGGCACCATTGCAGAGGTCTCTGAACACAGACTCTCCCTCAAATGGTTTTGGTGCAAAATCCAAGCCCCCTTTCTTGGAAGCACCTGGACAGTGGCAATACCTACACACATATCGGTAGGGCCAGGGCTACAGGGATCCAACAGAAATGTCCATCCCCCTGTGGTCTATCCTGAAATACGGTCTCAATCGTAAAACCCCATTTTTTACTTCAGCTATGCACCCAAGACAGATATTTTCTTCCATTGCATTTAGATGACAAAAACGTTGCATCAAGCTGCTAAAACCCAAACGAGTTTTGTAACTGGAAGCTTCAAACCTCGGAGCACCTTTACAGCTGCTCGGCTTGATATACCCCACTCGACACTGGCAAAACCACGGCTGGAAGCGCGAGCTGGTGCTCGGCAGCCCGGGTGGCGGGGATGCAGAGCTGTCTGCTCTCAAACACCAGCACCAGGGTCTCTCCTGTCAAGGGCACCTGAGCCGCAGCCCCTCGCCCAAGAGCGAGTGCCAAGCTCCACGCTCTCTTCAGACAAAACGCTGTCACGCACCTCACCGCCACCCACCTCCTGAGCCCCCGCTGCCAAAAGGGGACGGGTATTACTAGAGGAGGACAAAAGCTCTGAGGGCCGAGGTTTGACAACCAGGGACCAAGGGAGACCGGGAGGTAACTCCCCCCTCCCACACTTTTTTTTCTTTTCTGGAAGGCAGGTGGGCGGGCGGAACGACGCCCACCCCTGCCGGCTCCTCCTTCGAGGCCCGGGCTTGCGCTGCCCCGCCGGGGTCCCCCCGGCTCTCCCCGACCCCGCAGAAGCCGCGGTGCGCTCACACCCCCAGCCAGAGGCGGGGTTCGAGGGACCCGTCCCACCCCGCGCCTCCCCCAGCTGGGGGGGCCGGCTGAAGGTGCCGCCAGCCCGGGAGCGGGCGGGCGGAGCCGCCCCGGGGAGGGGAGGGCAGGGGCGGCCGCGGAGGGGCG
>VWYH01003002.1:617996-788940 GCA_013399365.1 Pampusana beccarii
CCCGCCACCGCCCCCCGCCGCGCCAGACAGTTCCGCGGGCGGCGGCCGGAGTTAACGGGGAAATACCCCGGCGGCGGAAGCCGGACCCGCGAAGGGAGCCTGCCGCGGCGGCAGGGACGCTCCCGGCTGCCCGCGGCCCGCCGCGGACACGCGTGGCGGGAGCTGGGGCGCCCGCCCCGGCTGCTCCCAGCGCTCTTCCTCCTCGTCGCCCCACTCGGCGGGAGCGGCCCTATTGTTCGGCGGCGGGAGAGCGACGGCAGCCGGGCGAGGATCTCTCCCCGCTGCCCGGCTGCGTGACGGGCGCCGGCGACCCCCACCCGACCGCCCCGCCGCGGCCGACCCCACGCCGCAGGGGCGGCTGCGGGCAGACAAAGCCTCGGGGAAGCGGACGAGGACGGCGGGGAAGTCCCCTCCCGGCCGCCCCCTGCCCCGCTTACCTCAAGAGCCCGGGCGGCGCCGGAGGCCAGCAGCAGGAGGGCTAAGTGGGGCAGCATCGCGGGGGACGGGGAGGGAGGAAGGAAGGGAAAGAGGGAGGCCAGCCGGGGAGACGCGGTGGGGTCCGGCTGTAAATCCGCGGGACTGCGCCGCTGCCGGGGAGAGCGACTGAGCTGCGGCGGCACCAGCCGAGCGCCGCGGCGGGGCCGGTCAGCTGATGGCCCGGCCCGCCCCCGNGCGTCCCGCCGTGCCCGGCCCACTCTTTTTCCTCGCTGCCCGCCGCAGCGGTTCCCTCTGGACCCGGCCGAGGAGTCAGGCCCGAGCTGCGAGGCGGCTCCTCAGGCCCAGTCCCGGCGGCTCGGTGCGGTCTCGGGCCGGCTACCCCGGCCAGCCTTAGAGCGGGGAGGGCGGTGCGCTTGTGCGGGTGCTTCCCTGCTGCATCACCTGCCCCCTCAGCCGCTCGGGCTCCCGGGGGAGCCGTTCCCAAAAGGCGCCCTGCCCGCCGCTGCAGGAGGCCCCCGCGCCCTCGGGAGCCCCGGGGACTGGGTGGGCCATTGCCTTTGCGGGGTGTTGTGGACAGAAATGCAACCCCCACCGCTGCAAGGTGTTCACAAAAAAAAACCACCCCGACCCCAAACACAAGTGTGATTTAGAGGCTGCTTAACAAATTCTGCCTTTGCGGTTTCTCTCCAGGTGGAAGGTGATGAGTAAGCACAGCCGTGTGGCCCAGGGGCCGCACCCGGCACACCAGTGTGCACAGGCAGAGCCGCGGTCTCCAGCCTGGGGACACAGCCGTGGCCCCCGCGGAACTGCTCTGCCCGCCGCTGGTGGCGAGGTCTGCGCGAAATCTGTGTGAGTGCTGCTGATAGCAGAGGCACAGAGGAGCATCGGCAGAGCTGAGGCTTGTGACGGTTGAACGAGGAAGAAACCAAGTTAAAATGTCGGGCTTTGTCGAACAGCCTGTAATCAGGAGGCCAAAGCAAACTTACTTTCTCCTCTTCTCGGTAGCATTGTAATAATTGGTATAGTAAACCTGTAAAGAGAGCTAAAACTGAGCATTAAGAGAGTATCATGAAACAGCTGCTGTTGCAGCTGAAATGCAGTGTGACACAGCCTGACCCGTTCTGACCCCGACCTGCAGACTCAGTGGCAGCGTCTGCACCCGGCAAGGCTCCCAAACCAGCAGTCAATAGACCCACCCTGTAACGGGGACCCACAGCCAGGCCCCGTCAGGGGCAGGTGGTGGACATCTCCTCACTGTACAGCTGGGTAACAGGCACCTGGGCTGTGTTGTCCCGCCTGCCGCTCTCACCCTCATCTTCTTCCAAAGTCAGAACTGAATCCACTGAGACGCTTGGCCAAGGCACACAGGGGAACACTGACCAGGAGAGAGCAACTGGGGCTGCCACTGGGTCAGGCAGGCTGTAACGCGCAGTGAGAGACCTCGGTGCATTGCACCACAACAGCCAGGCCCCAGAACACGGTCCTCAGGCAAACATGAGTCTTCCTAAACAAATGAATGTATGTATGAATGTATGAAGGCCTTGGGGAATCGCTTGAGTCACACTTACTGAATTTGAGACAGGCAGATACTGAATCTGGCAAGCAGATAACAGATGAGGCCCTTCCCCCCCCCCCCAAAATACAGATGTGAAGTACATCCAACAAGTGCACTTAGTAGGTGCTGTTAAGAAACACACACCCGTGACACAGCACAACCTGTAAATTAAAATGAGTTAAACAGCAACAATGGTAGGCTTAGCTACAATAATTTAACACTGTCATCTGCTTGTCAGGGTAATGATCACATGGCTTTGAGGGGTTAGGGAAGGATTTGTTGTGCAAATGTTTCTAACCAGTTGGCTTCTAAACTCAGCTGCAATGGCTGCAAATAAGCAACTTCCTGCTAAAGCTGATGGAGGTCATTCAAAAACAATTCTTTCCAGGAACAATGGAGGCAATCAGAAGGAAGCTCTTTGCAAGTTCCCAGAAAAAGATTTGGCTTCCAGATGGGGTGGATGGAAGACCAAAATAGATTCATGTAGCCCTTTTGTTATAAGTTGGCTTGGTAGTTCTTTGTAATCACTTCTTCCTAGTGCTAAAATCTAGCAGTATTTCAACAGCTGCTTCTCTGGATGAGCCAAGCAGGCTTCCTTCCTGACGGTGGGCAGGCAGGAGGCCCCTTTTACCTGTGGCTAAGACCCATGGGATTGCTTGAGGGAGAGCAGGGAAGGCTCAAGTGAAAAGGTGGGAATAAGTCAAAGGTACAGGAGGACCTGTCAGGTAGGTGTCTCCATTTACAACCTGTCCTTTAATCTAAACCAGTGACGATATTTGTGCTAAGATTTCATTGTTAGCCACGCTGAAAAGTCATAACTAAAGACTCTTTTGAAAGCTGTTTGTAAGGTCTACAAAATTTGTAAATGACCTGCTGTTAGGAAAAAAGAGAGTGATTGTGTTCTATTTTCCACTATCTTCTTTCAGGATCTGTATAGAAGGTCTGAAATCCTTTCTTCCTTGCTTTCTCTACCTGTTGTCTTGGTACTGTAATTCAGTCTTACCAAAGGAAGCTGTCATAGCTGGAACACAACAGAGCCCACTGCCACCCCACAACAGAGTGAATGATGGAAGTCATCTTCCCGAAGAAGGAGGTTGGATCGTAAAATGATAGGGCTTACATTAGAATCTAATAATGCCAAACTATTTTCGGATGTGATTTTCTCTTTAATTGTGGAGCTTTGTTTTTCCATCTTAATGTGATAACTTTCAAAGTGACAACCAAGCATGCATGTCCAGTTTCATTTTTCAGCTGCTTTTGTGTTCTGCCTATGTATCTTTGTGTGCAAGTGGTGTCTATCATTATTTTACAGCCTTTTCATTTTAATATATTGCATATATGGAAGCATTTTTCAGCCACACGATTTCTCATTGAACACTCATGAAGCAAGTGGACTTTATCCACAAATGCTGATGTTATTCTACAACCGGCAATAAAACACATCAGCCTGCTTCATAACCTAACAAATTTCAGTGGTAAATAAGTGAATGGATATTTCACTCCATCTGTGTTACCAAAGCAGCATGTTGTCGAGTCAGATATATATTTTGTCCTCGAAAGGAGTCTGTTCTTCTGGTGAAGAGGAGAGAGGGAAATGTTTTAATACTCCAGCCCCCCTCCCAGAATAGTAGCTGATTGAAGATGTTTGCTAGGAGGGAGGAAAAGCAGAATTGCAGCACTTAGAACAGTCTTCAGTTAATTTCAAACAATAAACTTTCCCTTGCTACTCTTGTGGATGTTGCAGCAGAGAGTTGTGATGGGGTTAGTACATAGTTTCTGAAGGGGGGCAGGCAGCCTCTGGCACGGGCGCGATTACGGCACTGCCAGATGCCTGCAAGTATGTGCAAGAGGTTTTATAGAATCCATGCAATGTTCACTGAATTTCTGATCATGGAGGCTTATTTCATCCACATCAAGAAAATTATTGTTATTAGCACAATTCTCAGCTGTATTTTGTTGTTCTTAACAATGATCCCTCAGGCAGATTCTTTCGGTACAATTCTACACCCCGTGCTTTCACAGAGATGATTTCTCGGTTTGTTCTCAGCTCTGAGGAGAGGTCTCCAAGTTGGCAAACTTAAGTTTTGGTCCAGGCTTCGATGCTGACTCACTGTCTCCTTCTGGAGTCGCTTCATTTCACTGCTCATCATTTTCTTTACCATGGATAATACTGTTTCCTTGCCTTTGTGATTCAGAACAAAGCACTAGAGTTGGTATTTCTGAATGAACCTCTGCAAGTTAAAGATTTGGATCCTACTGAGCTGGCACCTTCTGTGCTAGTCCCAGTTATGGAGTTTTTCAGTACTCTGAAAACTACTACAGTGTAAATGACCAGATTCGTTTCAGACAACTCCAGCACAAATTTGTATTTTTGAATAGCACAGAATTAATTTTAATAGAAAACCTTTACATTTTATGCTACACCTTGAACGACTGCAGGTATAATTAATCTGCTTACTGTCATGCAAGTGTCCTCTAAAGACATTTTTTTCCTTCAGAGTCAGCCTGCAGCCCTGAGAAAGAGCCTCTCTAAATATCAATCCACGATAGGAAGAGAGAGAGATTGTACCTAATCAACCTTATACAAGTACGTGCTGTTAGCAGCAACAATGGGTGTGGATATGATTTCCAATAGCGAACAGTTGATCCTTGTCTGAATTCTGCGAAGCACCTTCAGTTTTGGGCTTTTACAGATGCAGTACACAGTTAGGTAGCCAGTAGCCATAGCGACCTTCTCAAATGCAAATGTTTTGTTCTGCATAGCACAGGAGTATTAAGAGTTGATGATATCTACTGGAGCAGGTACACAATACAAACGGCAGAGCCAAGCGAATAATGAAATCACAGTCCAAAATCCCCGGAGTGCTCAGCCAAGGAAATGAAATGGAGATGTGAAAAACAGTAATTGCTCCAGTGATTAGGATGTGAGCACACATTGACATCCCTCTGTACCAAAAAAGATACGGTATTATTATGGCTTCCCTCTTTGTTGACAGAAGCTGTTGTTGCTTGCTGATGGTGCCAGTAGAGAGATCTTCAGGATGGCTGCTTCTTCATGTGATTCTGTTCTCCTGATGTGGTTTTCCCAGTTACTACATAATGCAAATATTCCTAGCAGAATCAGGTTTTAACATTTAATCTGTTTTGGTTTGTTTTGTTGTTTTTTTGGTTTGGTTTTTGTTTGTTTGTTTGTTTGTTTGTTTTTTGTTTTTTGTTTCCTACTGCATGTACTGAATCCTCATAGATATTTTTGGCCTCATGCCTCCTGTGGTCAGTTTACTAGTAAAGTATTGTGTCGTTTTTTTCTCACTGTCCTATATGCAAACATCTCAATACCAACATGCTTCTCCCAACAAATAAAAAATGTCAGCCTACAGTACAACAGCCCAATTTCTTTTCAGGCAAGTCGTGTTTGGCATTACTCAGAGAACAATCAGCATTTCTGGATGATTAAAGCAAACCATTGAGAGCACCTAACTCCACAGGAACTCCAGAGCAACTATGCAAATGACATTTAGCTTTTTGCACCCTTCTAACTGAAAGTTATAATCTGCTTTTTACATGTTGTGAAGGCCACCAGATGCAATGGTTATGGTCTTCTCAGCCTTGTTCTACTATGATTTGTCCTCCCAGATAAAACAACATTGCAGTTTGTGGTGTGAATATCCCAAATCATTAATATTGAACAAAAATAGAGGCAACTAGCAGGATGCTTTTGATTTCTCTCAATCTCTGAGTACCCTAGTAAGTTTTTTGAGCACTATTTGAAAGTCATAAAGTAACATTTTTTGCTATTAAATATTAACTTCTTTTTTTATCCCCTCTTTTTTTTTTCCCCCTTAAGCTTTGCCCATCTCTCCGCAGACACAGCCACATCAGGCTCCCCTCCACAGAACCTGGCTTTTCTGTAGCTTTGCCCAGAGCTGCCCTGCTGTCTGACATCTGCCCAGCCCTCCCCAAAGACCAGAACCCTACAAACACCCCTCTCAGCTTTTGCGCTCTTGTTACCTCCTCTTCTATAGTATGGAACATATTAATACACACCTTATTTCTTTTAAATACTTGTACATGAGAGAAGGGTGCTGCTGATAAATTAACGACCTATACTTTGAGGTAGTGAAGTTATTAAACAAAAATCTTGGTATTTTTGAATAAGCTTCAACTTTTTTTTCAGGCCACACAAGCCTTCTATGGTTGTCTGCATGGACCCCAACATAAAATGAGGTTACTAACTGGGCAAAAGGAACTGTCTCTACAAAGTTAGACATGGTGCTTTGTTTCACCACTATCACAGAATCACACAGAATCACAGGATGTTAGGGATTGGAAGGGACCTCGAAACATCACGTAGTCCAATCCTCCTGCTGAAGCAGGAACACCTAGATGAGGTTACACAGGAAGGCATCCAGGCGAGTTTTGAATGTCTCCAGAGAAGGAGACTCCACAACCTCCCTGGGCAGCCTGTTCCAGTGCTCTGTTACCCTCACCATGAAAAAGCTTCTTCTCAAATTTAAGTGGAACCTCNGCTCATGGTCATCCTGCTGTCCACCAGGACCCCCAGGTCCCTTTCCCCTACACTGCTCTCTAACAGGTCGTTCCTCAACCTATACTGGAACCTGGGGTTGTTCCTGCCCAGATGCAAGACTCTACACTTGCCCTTGTTATATTTCATTAAATTTTTCCCCGCCCAGCTCTCCAGCCTGTCCAGGTCTCACTGGATGGCAACACAGCCCTCTGGCATGTCAGCCACTCTTCACAGCTTGGTGTCACCAGCAAACTTGCTGATAACACACTCAATTCTCTCATCTAAGTAATTGATGAATATATTGAACAATACTGGCCCCAGTACTGACCCTGTATCCACTAGATACAGGCCTCCAACTAGACTCCGCCCCATTGAGTTCCCGTTCAGTTCCATATCATGGAACTGAAATAAAAAATAGAAACAGGAAATTTAGCAGATAGTGTGTATGTATATACATAAAATATATTATAGATTCTGAGTTCATTTTACTGAAACCTTTTGTACAGAATAAGAAAATACGTTGCTATTTTGATTCTTTCAGCATAATGTCTCATATCTTAAAATACCTGCTTAATTGCTAACACAGCAGGTTGAGATGCTCAAAGACTCGTCCTACCACCTGTTGCTAGAAATACAATGCTTGACTCTATTTTGAAAGTCCCAGCTAGTTTGGAATAGAGGAATTAAAAGCTATAAATTTAATAACAGTAGCAGACCCCACTTAATACAGAACAGCTGTTTGTCAGGAAACCTTAACAAAAGCATCTCCATTACTCAGTTTGCTTGTAGGAGGCTTAACTCACTACACAATTTAGCCTTTCCTCAACTGTCCCTGAAGAAAAAAAATAGTAGCTTTTCTGAAGGCTGTGAAAATCTAAAGCAGTCAACAGAGGCTGTTCAGATGAAGTGAAGTCTGAGGACTTTACGTCATAGAATGACAAATTCAGCTGAGACACAACTCCACCAATATTCAGCAGGCAACAAGGAAGTCTCTTGAACCAAAAGCCTGCACTTCAAATGTGGACAAAAAGCACCCAATCCAAGAAACTGTTACATGGGTGCGGTGATTTCAGCAGCAGCTGGTTGTGTGGGTGGTGCGGGTTTGTGTCTCTTCACTCCCTACACAGCCATTTGAAAGACTAAAAGCATTATGCACCCTTCCACCTGCATGTGATATAGATAAGAATACAAAACATAGAGCATTGTGTTCAGTCTCCAGACCTCTGGACTAAGAACTAAGAAAAGCAAGTTAAAATATACTTTCATCTCAGTAATGTATACTTATGTCAGAAAATATGTAGTGGCCTTTAGAAACCATGGATACAGAATATTAAACCGATTAAGACAAAGGAAGAGAGACAGAACGAGTAGCTTCAGATATCTGAGGCCACATCTGGAGTACTGTGATGTCTGGAGCATCTTTAATATGAGAAGAGACTGAGAGAGCTGGGTCTGTTCAGCCTGGAGAAGAGAAGGCTGAGAGAGCATGTCATCAATATTTATAAATATCTCAAGGCTGGATGTCCAGAGGATGGGACCAGACTCTTTTCAGCGGTGCCCAATGATAGGATGAGGGGAAACAAGCACAGACTGAAGCACAGGAGATTCCATCTGAATATGAGGAGAATCTTCTTTATTTTGAGGGTGCCAGANTGGAAGACTGTGGCTCCAGCTGCTAAGACAGAAATGGGAGCTCTAAACAACGGTGACACTGCTGCGGCCGCAGATGCTCTCTCTGGAAGTGACTGGGGCTTTCATGCTGACAACTGCCATCACCCTCCACAGTGCTGCTACGTCTGCGTTTGCAGTGCAACCTTGCAGCAGCATTTGTGATGGGAGGAGTGAGAAGCAGGGGTTAAAGTGTGCCTCTGTAACTCTCTTAGCTTGTTGTTTGTAAATTCGTGTTAGGAGACTGTGAAAGAGTGTAATGGATTAGCCTGTGCAGTGCCTCTATGTGCAAGATTGTCATTAAAGTGGGAAGGAAAAAAGGAATCTTCCTTTATTCCTTTTACCAAAATCTGGTAGTTTTGCCCTCAGGATCTGCAGTTCAAACCAAGTGGTAGACCTGAAAGTAAGGGAAACATTTGTTTTAAATTAAAAGTACTGCTTCTTGTTGGCTTCCTATATTTTTACATGCTGCAGAGATTGCCAATGTCTCCTATGGTTATCATCCAGAAGTAAATTTACTTCACGGAATAAAATGTAAAAAAGTGGAAGAGGAGAAAGCTTCAAAATATTACATCCTTTGCTGATTCCTGTTATGAGATCTGCACACAGCTCTAATTCACATTTGCCAGGCAAGCTAACTTGGTATCCTTCTCAGAAATTTGCACGCAACTGTGGAATGTGAGGCATTTTCTCCTATATTAGCTGGTGCTCAAAATAATGCGTCTAGGCTAATATGCATGCATGAGGAAGTACTGATCAGATTGCTTGGTGAGACAGTTGATCCTGTTCTGGGACAAGGACTGGTATCATCTCATGTGGCCTCCAAAATTGGCTGTAGGGTAGCTGTCGGGATTTTGGGATCATGGACTGCTATCACGAAGGATAGTACGTAGTGCAGCTATGCAGATCGGGTGGTCAACAAAATATAAATGATCTCTTCCAAGAGATTAATTTCTGTAGACTCTCATCGTAAGACTGAAATCACTGATGGGAGGCCAGGAGCATAATAAAGCAGCTGCACAACAGCACAGGAACAGACATGCTCAGTCCATCTAGGAATTGCAACCATCTTTTATAAAATGCTCACAGTATTAGAAGCAGGAAAGTTTGATCACAAGCACATAAATCAGTGACTGCAGGAGCCTTGTAATGGATGTCTTTGTGCTGAAGAAGGGGGTGGGGGTGGGGGATTGCAATGAAGAACTGCAGACTGTTCTGTATACAAGAATAATGCTGTCCTTAGATCATCCATGTTTTGTAATCACCCTGCAATTTCTCTCAGCAAAAGGATTTAAAAATATTTGTTCAAGTTGATTTGGCATACATCTGCCTTGTTCCTTTACACACACACAAAAATGGACGCATCTTTCCTCGACTCATAGCGGAGACACAAAAACATATTGAGAGTAGGAGAGTAGGTGAAATTTCCTTCCCCCATAGCAGGATTTGTGAAAGGCACCCACTGGTACAGACAAAGCAAGCTTCATTGAAAAAGGCGACGAAACTAGACTTTGCATACTGGCAAGCTAAAGTAAGACTCCTCTCATCAGCTGTTACCACACAAATCCAGCATCACAACCTGCTCACACCGGGCGCGGAGGCTGGTGCACACTGTGCCCTCCTCCTCGTCACTCAGCGGGACCTGAGGGATGCAGGGCTGTCCCTTCATTGTCTTTGGGCTGGGGCTGGGTCCCAGGCACCCAGCACCCCTCCAGCTCACACGGCCTGTTCATTCAGGTGCCCATCGGCAGAGGTGTGAACGTCAGAATATTCAACGTAACAGAGGTGCTGGCATTGTTCTTTGCGTTTTTTAAATGAGCTACTAGTGAAGCGTTGAAAGTGATGTGGCTGCTTTTTTATGATAGCATGGAAATACGCGGAGTTGAAGAGGATCGGTGTCATGTTAGACATTTGAAGAACCATCTATTTTTTTCAAAACATCGGCACAGTGCACTAGAGAGAAGATATTCCAACACCTGCATATGGAAGCCTAGCTGTGTTCACAAAAGAAAGACCTCCCCGAGAACTAACTCCCAGTTCAGTTTATTGTGAGCTACTGCACTGTAATCATAGGGGGAATCGGATCACGCTGTAAAAGCTAATATCCAGTTAAAGCTCACAGAGTCCTATTTCTGAAAATGGTTCGTTTGAAGTTGACTTAATTTCATATAAAGGCCCTTTTGAAAATGTGTGAAATTACTCTGAAATCACTGAGGTTATTTCAAATACATCACCTGACATATTTTACTTACACATTCATTGCCCCAAATGAGGCCTCAATTGTTTTTCAAATTAAAAAAAAAACTAAACCACGTTTTTGAAAAGGTGGCAGGGGGTTGTACAGCAGAGCTGAGGTGGCAAATATATCTGTCAATTGCTCTGATTTTTGAACATAATACATTCAGAAAACCTCATGTAAATTCAGTTTTAAGAGACAGATGGAGAAATTCTTATAGCAGAGAAAATGAATAAAAAGTTATACTGGAATTTGCAGAGTCTCAAAACATAATGGGCAAATGTTTCTATCGTAATAGCTGTACAGTATATCTACTAAACCATGGCTATTAACCTAAATATATTGAAAATAATAAACAGATTAAAATTGTGATGTTCTGCCTCTAAAGTCTCAAATAAAAAAAGTGCAGGAAATCAAGCAGATAAATCCAGCACTAGTGGATCTAATTTCTAAGTCATTTCATTCAGTTTCTAATGCCTTTTACACCAAATGTAGTAGACCTCTTACTGTCACAATGTGAAAGTATCCATTTCTTTCCTGGCACTTAAACACTATATCTATACCCAGAAATTATTTATATACATAACTATTTTTAAAAATATATATCATATACACATATAAAAACACATATTAAAAATACGGTACGCTCACTATAGTGTATGTTTTAGGTATACATCTATTAAGGTAGTTATTGATGTAACTTTGTGTCTAGGCAAGAAAAACAGCCCTGACTCCCATTAATCATGTGGGCTGGTGGAAGCAACACGTTAGCGTTGCAACAGCATTGGCGACAATTCAGAACTGACCGAACCATCGCTAATCACTTATCTAATGAAAAATGCTTAAGAAAGCAGGACATTTACTGTTCTTACATGCTCATGGGCTGATCCAGGTCTCATCGTGATCAACAAAACCCCTTCTATTAACTAGCAGATACGAGACAGAATTTGAAGGGAACAATCCTGCAGTCTCCAGTCCACATCAAGGAATACTGAAAATATTCTGGTGCAATTCCACAGCCATTTAAACCAACCTGTGTGCGGGTGGCCTATGCCTCTGCCTTCAGCCAGGCTTTTCTACCTTCTGTCTTACTTCAGCACCAGTAACTCAGGTAGTGAGTCCACTCAGAACTGATTTGGCTGAAGTACACATTTTTTTGTAAGATTTGTTTGTGCAATTATCCCAATTGCCCAATTATCCCAACCTATAGGCTTCAATTACCATGGAACCACAGCCTCATTCTTCAGGAAACATCCTGAATCTAGTGTGAAAGGGGCATTAAAAATCAGTGTGCCGAAATTACCAAAATACATATGTCCATGTGCGTATCTATGAATGTAGATATATAGGTATAAATAGGAATTACCATGATTAAGGATGCTTTTTTTTCTGTTCTGGCAGAACTGCATCATCTACTGTCTTTAGTTGGATGTTAATGGTGTACTGCTCAAGCTCAAACGTAAATTACCTAAATTTCTTTAGCTATATGCATTCGAAAAAAAGAAACGAAGGAAAGGAGTGATGTGTAGCAGCAAGGATGCAAACAGCTGGCATATTTCCAACACTTCTCAGGTAAACTTTGTGAGCTATATAACGTGTCATAACAGCAGCTTGAATTAAGCAGCGGTATCCCCAGGAAGTATTTGACTATTCTGTGGTATGTCTCTGCCTGTGCAGACAAGGCACCCGTGTTAAGGGGAAAATGTGGATGGAAAATACGGTGACATATTCAATTACATGTTTTGACTTCATTTCTCCAAGATTATACCTGGGCAGCATTTAGTCAAAATGATGCTTAAGTTGTGCTTTTCAAAACTGTTCAGAGTTGACATAGTTTTACTCCCAAGTAAAAAGCAGTAGGAGTTTTACTGCTGACTTCCACAGAATATAAGCCAATGCTGAGCACCTCTGAAAATAGCTTTCCATCTGTATATTTATTTAAATGAATAGGGACTGTTAGTAGAAATAGGAACTGAAAAGATCAGGCTTTTAATTTTGAAAGTTAAATATAGGTTACTACACTAGAAAACTAAAACACAAGAAATACCCAGACAAACTTTAACAATTTTTTTCTCTCATTTATGGCAGGAGTGGATGGAAAATAGTTCCACTGCCCTAGGTGACACAGCCCCAGGATTTCCGGGGTCATTAGACACCATCGACTCTTTAGTAATGGCATTTCACGCTTCCATTGGGCAGATGAGGACTTTAAGAGAATTGTCCATAAGTTACTCCCGGGTAGTCAACCCCCCTAGAAGAAATTATTGTATCAGCCCAGGTAGTGGAACCCACCCTTTCCTACATTCAGGTAGACTTCTACTTCCCCTGTTCTTTTCTTTTGCTGCTAGATGTGGTTGCTTTCTTTAAAGGAATAGCCCTTCGTGACAAATGTCTGTTGGCTCCGATCCAGCACATTTACTGTAGTCAATATTTAACATATGAATGATCCTACTGACTGCGGTACGGCTGCTTGTGTGCTTTAATTTAAACAGCTATATGAAAACTCTGTTGGCTCAAGGCCTGACTACTACTGCAGGAGATAGCAAAGTTCACGATGAGACATTACAATACTGCTTTTCGGTACTTTGGTCCCCTTAGGTCTTTCTGATCTCACTGTGCTTTCGGAGGGCTCTACTGATTGAAAGGTCGTCTTGGGTTCTTGCTCCGTTGTGTACCACTATGGACAAGAGATCTCGTGGGCTAGAGGGCCAGCTGATGTATATTGGCAGGAGCCTTACCAGCTGCAAACTTAACTCTTGAAATCTTGAGAGCTCTGTTCTGAACAGCAGTGCCGTGTGGGAAGGAGTACGTATGCGACACGGACCTCCGGAAGGAGTAAGAAGAAGATGTGTCTAAAGGAGATGGTTCTTCATCTCTCTCTTGTCTAAGGAGTAAGACTGGTTGGTGCTGCTCTGCAACCAAAGCTATTTTCAATTGCTTTCAAATTCTGAGTAGACAGAGCAGAAAACTCCAAAACAAAGACTCTAAAGTCAGTGCAAGACGGCCCCAGGAAATCTTCTCAGTAATACCTGAATAACAAAAGCCAAGTACAGTCACAGTCTCCTGATTTCTGATTCTTAAGCTTAAAATACACCAGGCAATAGAGGAAATAACACATTTTCTACTTGTTTTCTTTCTCCCCCCTTTTTTATTTTCAGTCATAACTTTACCTTTAAGTATTGCTTCGTGGGTTTTATCTGTTTGTTTTTGATCTGGGGGGTTTTGTTTGGTTTTTGGTTGATTGGTTTTGGTTTGGGGGGAGTTTGTTTGTTTGTTTTGTCAGTGGGAAGTGCCTGTTGAAGTTCGTATTTTGCAAATGAGAGAGAAGCCCAGAGACTAAGAATCTGTCCTTAAGCTTTCATTGGATCCTAATGATGGAAGAAAAAAGTCAAAGCTACTCAGTGACATTCAACTTATGGGAGGTCAAACTGTGTCTCTGTTCCACCCAAAGCAGGATGGTAATTGTTATTGCCTATTGCTTTTGCAGCTATTTTGGCACTTGTTGCAGGTCAACAATTATCTGCTTAGAAAAGTCATAATTTCTCTGTTTATATTTGCAATGCGTATTCCTGTTCGATTTTGGTAAGACATTTTCTGAATTTACTTGGAGCTGGTTTTTGCCCTGTGTTATCTCTGACTTCGTGAGTATTCAAACATGCACTTAAACACAAGATTATTCGAAGTAATTAAAGTCTGGAATGCTTTAGTTGTTTTTCTGGTCAGAGGTTTGAAATCTTTGGTGTACTTTGTTATATTACCAAATTCAGATTTAAGTACGTTGTTTACTGATTTGCCAACCCAAGTGACACATCCAGTGTGGGGGTTTTTGTTTGTTTGTTGGGTTTTGGTTTTTTGTTTTTCTTTTCTTCGACTAGGTCTTTTAAGAAACCAGGAAGTCAAGGGAAGAGGAAACAGTACTTAGGAGAAGATATGCGCATCTTCCCATGGCACTCAGAGCTTGATGATCCCACATTTTGAGCATATTGCGTTCTATTTGTGGTCTCAGAAAATCAGTGAAACTCATTCCAAAAGCAAGGTCTGCAGAATGGAATTAGTTTCATTATGGATTTTTTTCACTTTGTCTTTATTTTTTTTTTAGGTGCTGTAAAGAACCAATACTGCTTTCAGGTTAGTCCTAATGATTGATATCTACCACCAAAGTACAGGAAGCCTTGTTTCTAATGCTTCACTTGGAATATTTTTGCCCTGTGATCGGTCTAAAGTTGACTTAATTCAAGTTGAAACTATCCTAGTCAAAGCTGTTAGATCTAGAACACACAATCCCATTGAGAGAATGCAAAAGGAAGTGCAAGGGTGAAAAATGAATACTGATGCAGATTTTAGTCGCTCCGACTTTCCACTGAATACTTTCTCCAGTTCTAGAGCTTGTCCCTCAAGCCAACACATCTTCTAAGTTACCCCAGTGCTCCCTGAGGTTATAGTTGAAGTTTGCAGTTCACAATCCTGCTTCATCCTCAGCAGCGTTCTCCCATTTGAGTGCCCCTGTGTTTAGGCAGGAGACACAGATCTCAGAGGCTGCTCTCAATTCGTTAATGGAGATTCCTCAGACACTCATATGACTTTATTCTGAGTGCTAGGAGAATTTCTTTGACCTGTCTTCATCACTATGTAGCAACCCGTAATGCATTCACACACACAAATCATTCCTAAGTCCCCCGCAGTGCCTGCACCGTTTACAGCCTGCAGAAAGAATCACATTTTGTGTTTGTAACTTATCCTAAGGAAAACAGTATACGAGCACAGCAGAGTAGAAGAAAAAGGCATCTTTCACTAAATAATTGCTCGTTTCTTCTCATCAGTGTCACTGGTCTCACTACAAGTGGACCTGTTTACTGACCTCTATTGACTAGGTAGCGGTGCTATGTAAACCTCTTCATCATAGATCAAATTGTTTATCTATGCACATAATTTCTGGCCATATCGTGGGGTGCTTTTCAGTCTTTTGCTGGGTGTTCTTTCCTAATATCTCCTATAATGTCCAGTAAATTATGAGCAGAGCTGGAAACGTCTATGTAGCTAGATCTACAGCACAAGCTGTTATTGTTCAGGATGCGATTTAATAGAAGTTCTGCTTCTCTAGTCTCATGCACACATCTGCCAAAATGTTCAATTTAAGTAAATTGCGTTAGGAATGAAGTCATGCTGTCATACAATGTAATAATGGAAAGTGGCTGATTACATTTTGTACTATAAAGAGCTGGGTCTCATCATAGCAGGAGATTCAGTGCCTTTTAAGAAAAAAAAAAAAAAAAAGACCGTCTGAAGTAATGACATTTAAATGTTATTTGTCAAGTAAGAAAATATTGGAACATATCTTTTTAGGCTCAAGTCCACATTAATCTCAATATTCAAACAGAAAAGAGCTTATCAACCTGAGCAGAACCTCCCTTTCTCAGAACACCAAATTTGAAGATAATCTTGTATATCAATTTCCTTACCAAAAAAAAGGTGTAAACATAACAAACCAAAAAATTCCCCTACCAAAAATGCCCAAGCACAGAGTTAAAATCAGAGGAAGTTAATGTTGGCATGAGCCAGTAAACATCAAAGGAAGATATGATAGACTCATACCAATAAACTAGTAGTGACGTAAGAGTTTTATGAGTCTTGGCAGTCCTGCTGGCCCAGACATTTTTGAAGGCATAACAAACTGAAGATATTATCTCTTACTGTTACAGAGATATGATTTAGAGCAATCGGATTTTTTTTTTGCTTTAGGACAGACTGAGTTCACACTGGAGCAGGTGCACCGTTGAACTAAATAACAGAAGTGAACAGGAAGAACAGAAACAAGCCAGGAAGAATGCATGTATTTCACAACTAATGAATCTTTTAAAATCAGTGCTTTGAACAGTGCTCCTGCTTTCTAGATATTCCCACCTACAGCTAGTTGGATCTAACTTTGTAAATCATATTTTGCTGTGATGCTAAAAGCTATGCATATAAAAATAAGTCAAAACGGACAAATGCAGTTGACGAACAAGGTTTTGACAATGAAAGTGAAAATGCCTATCTAAAGTGCTATGGAGTACCTTTGTTTCGTCGCTTTTGGAATTTGTATTGGCATCCAAAGATTTGTGGAGACATTTCTGACTGCTTGTTGAGACACTGGACAGCAAGTCAAATAATTTTTGTGAGGAGGAGTGCAGCCAAATAGGAAATGACTGAGTCAACCAAAAGAATGTAATCTCAGAGTTTTGATTCAGAAAAGCATTTAAGGAGGTACACAACTCCAAGCACTTGAATAAACCCACCGGAAAGAACAGCATCTGCTCACAAGAAGGTACCTATCTCTAAGAAATGAAACAATGAGCTTTGCTGGGCTCAGTAAGACTGCATGTTGGAGGAGAGGCAGTTAAATCCCCCTTCCCGAGCTTGTAAAAGTACAACTCTTTTAGTAAAAGTCTCCCAAAGCTCCCGCAGTTAACAAAATAGATGCAACATTTTAAAAGTTTTCATGAGGAACTCTCTCCTGATAATAAAACATTCTGGGTTGTATAACTTATCTAGCTATTGGATTTCTTTAGATCAGTGGCATGACTGAAATGATCCTGCGGAGCGTTTACAATCAATTGCAAAGTCCAGCTGAAAACCCGAACTTCCTACCCTGGCAAATCGAATCTTCCTTTATCCAGTCCGGTCACAAATCTTTGTCTATTTGACAGGTCCTTATTTGAAGCAGCACCATCTGCACCATAAAACTTCGTTGTGGTTGAATGTTGAAGTGGAAACTGATCTTTTAGGGCATTCTAAAAATGGACATACTTCATTGTTCCTATCAATACATGACAAATGCTGCTAGAGAATGTGAGTATTTTATAGGTTGTTCCAGTACCAGAATGGCAAACTTAAAGAGTTGCTGACTTCCAAGTACATCAGAAGTCCAATATTCAGAGTGAAAAATCTCTGGATGTCAATCTTTCTCGCCTTTTTTTTTTTTTTGGCTCTGTCTTTTTTTTTTTTTTTTTAAGTTTACAAGGGACAGTTGTATCAGAGGCATATGCATGGTAGGGATACATTTTACTTTGTCAGGTTCTGACATGCATTCTTTTGGAAAGTGATTATTGATTTTCTGCCTCTACAAGAAGAAATTACTCAGAAAAACATCCAATCTGAGAATATAAATCATGACTTAAGGAAAAAAAGAAACCCCCAGTCTTGCTCTTTTTAAAAATTTGTATGTGTGAATGTAAGAATGGGGAAGGACTTTTTACAGAAAAGAAGTGTTGCTCTGAAATAACACTATGCATTACTTAACTAGCTTGTAAGGCTTGGGCACTATCAGATGTGGCAAATCAAAGCTTCTTATTATATGATTTTCTTTAGGTGGATGCTAAGTGTTTGTGCTTAATGTGCTCCCTCTGACATCACACAATCATCTTTGCTATGGACTGTGTCTTTGGAAGTGAAACAAAAGGGCTGACTAAGTATGGGGTGGTAAAATTTACATTTTACTGTCTGTCGTAAAGATTTACAATCATGGCAGCCTTACAGTGTTTTAAGATGAGTTGTGTCTGTTCTTTGCTGTGGGTTTTGTGTTCCAGTCTCGTCTCAGTGGCAGCTGTGCTTGAAAGTGAACATGAAAAACTGAACAAGAAGTCAAGGTTTTGACCCTGTGGATTTGCATCTTTGGGGCAGTAGCATTTTTACGTTAGTGGTGACATTTTTTTTATATTGTAGATTATATTTGTTTGCTTTTTCTTAACTCCTTCCAGAAATATAACCAAAAACCAACTGAAAGAGAAAAGCACTTGAGGTTTTGTGGGGTTTTTTGTTTTGTTTTGGTTGGTTTTGTTTGCCAGTAGCCATCAAGGACTATATTGTTCTACAATGTTATGAGATACGATGAGGTGTTTGCTTTCTCTTGGTACATAATTTAGATCCTTAGTACACAAGAAAGATAGAAAAGAAATATTAAAAGAGGCATGTAGAAGGCTGAAATCAGGAGAAAGCTAAGAAATTGACATGAGCATGGAATGCAGATGGGGGAAAGTTACATGAGGGAGGCAAATAAGTGGGAGGAAGAAATGAGTAAGAAATAAAAAAAAATAGAAACAGCAGCCATAAAGCCTGGAAGAGTGAAGACAAGGAAAAGGTAGGATGGAGAAACCCAGATGGTATGGAAAATGGAAAGCCCTCTTATTACTTAGGGCTTTCCTTTGAGGTCAGGATAGAACTCCAGAAGGAGATGGATGAAATGTGTGCCTTTTCAGATTTCACTGAGAAGTTCCCGTGCTATTTTGGCAACCTTTTAAATACTAATTTTACTTTAAATATTTCTGTGCCCCTAACTCTCAAAGAAAATGTCAGCTGAGAGAGAAAAAACATAAAGTCTCATCCCAAACTGCTGGTAGTCAGGAAATGTAAAAGTGACAGGGATGACTCATATCACGTACATCAGCACACTGAAAACAGAAGATAGGAACAGCAAAATAGGAAGATGAGTGTCTTGTGGTCTATTTGAAGTACTTTAAATCTGTAGTTTATAAAACAGCAGGTGGGAATAGGTGTCTAGAAATAACTAGCCAATGGATAAAATGCCAAGGCATTTTTTTTTTTCCTCAAATTATATATTGCTTACTGCATAAAATACAGCTATTTTGTAACAGAGGTCCACAAAAATGACCAATAAAAATTTCCAAACCTCAAACCATTAAAAACATAAACTAGCTGCCCCCTCCCTCCTGGGCATTGAATGTTTTTCCTCTCCAGTCAAATACTAAACTTCTCGTCTACCACAGGATAATACTTTTTCTCATACAAATGCCTACAACACTGGTATTTATACCACTTTCGTCCTGAGAAAGAATGGCAGATCTAGGTTTTGGGGCAGGTCCTAGAGAAACATGCATTGGCCAGTGAAAGAGTAGGCAGAGCTCTGGACGCAGTGCTCAATCACAGAAAAATAACATCTGAAACTACACTAAGGCCATCCACTTTGTCTGCTCTTACTGCTTCAGATTAAGAGAAAATACCACAACTTACTGATTTATTTGGGTTTTTTTTTTGCATGTAAGAGGCAGTCACAGGAGTAGTAACTCAACTGGAAAGGGTAACATCAACTTAAGAGACAATTTTCCAGCATGGTCCTATGCCACTTCCTTCGTGCTGTGGTACAGATGAAGCCAGCATATTACTGAATCCACGTTTACACTGTCAAGCACTTTTCTGAACTAAGTGGTCCTTAT
This sequence comes from Pampusana beccarii, assembly GCA_013399365.1. Lineage (NCBI taxonomy): Eukaryota > Metazoa > Chordata > Aves > Columbiformes > Columbidae > Pampusana > Pampusana beccarii. The sequence continues at coordinate 637,628 of VWYH01003002.1, forward strand.
GAGCAAGGAAAGCTAGCACATTCACTGTGCCTTGTGTTCAACCCTACCTACTCCGTGAATCTCCAAATGAAAATAACCATAGAATGATTTACGCTGGAAGGAACATGTTGAGCACACACTCAGTTGAATTGTCCACGTTGTAAATAAAGCCATTAACAGCCTTGGCCATGGTATTGATCTCTGAGGCAGGGCACTAGTGATCAGCTGCCAGCTGGACTTTGTAGTGCTGATCACCATCCTTTGAGCCCAGCGGTTCAGCCAAATTTCCACTCACTTATTGTCCACTTATCCAACACAGATCTCACCAATTTGGCAGAAAGAATACTGCAAGAAACACTATAAAAGACCTCACTAAAGTTAAGGTATACAACACCCACTGCTCTCTCTTTCATCACATAGCCAGTGATCTCATCATAGCAGCCAAGCTGGTAAGGTATGATAACAAAATATTTCTTCTTCAAATAATCCTTGCTGCTTCTCTTCTTCTGGGGTGTAAACTGAACACAAAAACGTGCAAATCCCAGATGTAAATTTACCCAGTAAATGTGTATGCAATACATTGTTAGAGGCATACGTTCCTGTAACCGAAGTCTCAAGTTCAAACTCAGGGTGCTATTACAGAGACATGAAACAATGCTGCCTTTGTTCAAAGAGAACTTACAGCCAAGGATCAAACCTTAACATAAATGACTTGTTATTTCCTTTTGCCAGTGTAATACTATTTCTCTTGGGAACGATTGCAAAAAGTATTGCTTGCTAATAAAAGGTAGCTGTCTAACAGTCATCTTACAGTTTTGTTTAACTAAGAATTCACGAAGGTAAAAACCTTAGAAAGAATTATCAAAAGCTACATTTCCACCGTATATTACTATCAAGGGGGTAGTATTATACATTTTTGCATACCTGTGCAGTAAACATTGTTAGGCCACAACAACTTATATTTGAGGGACTAAGACTTATGCTTCAGGGAGAGAGGCTTGCCCAAGCTTTCCAAAACACAGAATCTACAACAGTCTCACACCTACAAGCAGTGTTTTAGAGAAGAACAGATTGTTTATCTGTATGATAAATGTATTCTGCCCTCTAATGAACACAAATCATTACCATTACTAATTGGGATGATCTCCAGCATACAGGTAGAGATCCATTCTGCAGAGATTTTTGTTGGCTCCATTGGCTTCTGGGAAACTCAGCACCTACGTGAGTGCTGAGAATCCACTGCAAATCCATCACAGTTAGAAAATTCATTGTAAGATAGCAATAAAAACAAAGAAACAAAAAAAGTTATTTCCATCTTTCTCATCTCAGAGACCACTCAAAACACCCTATAGAGAAAATGAGAGAAATTTGTTTTAAACAGCTTGTTCCTATAAATCATCTTGGACCTCAACAACAGAAGTGGACATGAAAATCTTTCAGAGTTTCCATGGACATGAAAATCTTTCAGACTTTCCATGGATATTAAGCTACTGCAGATAAATTCTGTGCTCAATCTCAGCAGAAATGTTTCTTGGTCTGTTTTGTCCAGATCATTCTGTATTCACACAAGTTTGGCTACGTCAAAGGTAAATAACTTCCAACTGTATCTGATTCTACCTTATAAGTTTCACACAGCTTCTGTTACCAGAGCTTAGGAGATGCATCACACAGAGTCATCTGCCAGGATGGACTGACAGCGATCTGAATCCGCACATAAATCGTGACTTATATAGGCACAAGCAAAACCAGGTCAAACTCCAGCATGCTCTTAAAACGGAGACATTCAGTACACTTGGTGCATCCCACCTCTCTGTCACGCAGCCTGGACGGATGAGGCCTAGCACTGGCCTCCACAAGGTATAACTGCCCACTAGTGGATGTTTTAGTTTTAGACCTTTCTTGGCAGTGGGAGCAGGTGTTGTGCCTGAGGAATGGCAGACAGGGCCTGGCAGGTGTCTGCACAGCTCAGGCTCCTCCAACGTGCAGGAGGAACATGGTTGTGACATGGCACATAACTTCCCAGCCTCCTCCTTTTAAACACGGCAACCCCACTAGACAGCTTATAGAGCTGGATGCAGAACTTTGCCAAATGGAGATAACCTCATTAGCCACCCGCTTGGAAGGGCTTCTGTGCTGGTTTGAGGGGAACTGAGCTGGAGCCTTTTTAGTTTTCAAAAAGAATGAGGGAGAAGTGACCCTGCTACCGTAAGGGAGCAGTGACAGATCAGGTCATCGGTTCTCCTTCTAAAGTTTTGGAAATTCAGTTTGCGAAATCATAGTCCAGAAGTACGCATTGAGCAAGTCCAGTTCTTCTGTAAACAAAACTGAAGTAGCAGGACATACTGAATCAGGCCTTTTCCTGGGCTATACCTGAAATAAAGTGCTTGTAAGCCTGTTGTAATAGGGGGCAACGTGAAAGATTATTCACTGTCAACAAAGTCTCGAAACAAACACAGCGATAACAGTGCAGATGGTTAGATAAGGGTTTCTCATGTAACATTGCCTTATGTAAAAGTGTTCTCCTCTGTCCTCCAACATGAACAGGAAACAGTTGTGTCCTTCGGCATGGCTTGAATATATTTTTGTATTACTACCCTGTGTCGGTGCTTTTAGATCTAAGTCATATGCAACTTGAGTACTCTACAATGATTAAGAAAATTTTCTTTTGACTTCATTCCAGAACAGGAAGACGTTTTATTTACTTGCTTAATACAGCATCACCATGACGAGCAGGATAACTTTCAAACTGCAAATGAAAAGGTTCGGAGATTAGAACTTTCCCTCAATGGATGTTATGGCTCATATACCAAACAGCCCTAAATGGAGACGCTGGAGATGTTTCAGACCTTAAAACTGTAAAACTGGGTGTTAACTCAGATGAGTCTCGTATTTTATTACTACAGATAAAACATACAATTTAATTAAACATGCACCTATAAAATGTAAGGTTCAGTTAACTCTTAGCTTTATTTTAATACAGCCTACACAGGTAACTAATGGTAATGTTATGTAAAGAATGAATAGCTTTTCAAGTCATAAAACACCTTGGAGCTATGTTGTTTTCTCAATTTATAGCAGCTTCAATTTCGAGCTCCATTTCTGCTCACATCATCACTTAACCCTTCATCTTCTATGCTCTTCCTCACTTGTCTATACAGTTAATCTTTAGACACTGTTAACACAGCTGTTTTCTGTAACAGAAATGTAAGCAAATTTCAACCTGTTTGTATCCAAACCCAAGGCTGAATTTTAAATAGCGGGAGATACAGTTTTTAAACAAATGCATATACAGTGTTAGAATCAGAACATCAAGAGCAGCAGAGCCGATGAACGTAAATTTGGGTGTGTTTTTTACCTGGCTGCATGTTTGAAAATCAAAGGAACTGAGTCACAGGACGTTATTTTCTTATGTGTAACCAGATGCCTCAAGGATTCATCTTGTACTTCGTTACCTAGTGAAAATTTGTTTTTTGATCAACAAGCCTGAGTAGAGTGCTTTTCATCCTGATGCAGATATGACTTATAACTTCTGTTGTCAAAATAAAATCTAAAGTATTGGTGCTGTGCAAACATATATTTGTATTCACTTAGCAAGGTCAAGAGACCTGACCTTCAGCTGGGATAAACAGAAGAACATGAAAATGCTACAGTTGTTCTGAATTAAATCAACTGATGATCTATCCAAGATCTCTTTACAGCCAGTAACTGTACTATTACCCATCTACCATATATTTAATGTACCTTTCCTGAAAAACAACCAGCACAGGGTTCCTTTCTCCAAGCATTGCTATTCTTTGCTAAGGCAGCCTTAGAATATCGCCTTTTCAGGTGCTCATTCTTCAGCCAGTTCTCCTCAGAAGTGTGATAGATCAACTTCCATAAATAGCATGAGAGGGGTCTTTTTGAGAAAACAACTGTTAGCCCAAATTCTCCCAAATTCAGTTTGGCATACTGAACACCATGTTTTCTGTAAAACAGGAACAAAATAATAGCAACTCTGCTCCTTGAGGCACAGAGTAGTACATTGGATGACAAAAGCAGTTTATGCTGTGCATCCTTTTGTTTGATTTAGGCTGCTTCCTAACCATATTCAGTAGGCATCATCCCTGAAGCATTCCTTTCTTCCTTTGCTTCTCTTACCAGTGCTTCCTCCCTCATGCCTGGCTGTTTTGCAGAAACCCTCAGCATGCAGATGATCAGCTGAGAGCCACAAATGCCAAGAGCAACAGAGGCAGAAAGTTCAGGTAGCACAGTACAGAAGCACCAGGCTCGGGGAGAGGAGAGCAAGGACAAGCTGGAGGACACTCTGACCTTCCTCTCCATGGTTTGGGGTGCCGATACTCCTCCTCTTGCAGCTTCCTTGCTGGGGATCAGGTCAGGGAACTCCACCTCACACATCATTATGGAGAGCCAGCATAACACCAGCGGCCTTAGTGCCCAGAGGAAAGCTCAGCACCACGTCTTTATCTTCCCTTCAGAGGAGATTTTGCTGGCCAAACACGTGCGTGCTATGAATCACCTCCTGCACGGCCTGGAGCTCACACCCTGAGAGTTAGTGCTATCCTCACACCCCTGCCTTCTTAATTTGCTCTCTTTCAGGGAAGTTATTCTGACTTGTGGCAGGGCTGCCTAGAGCTATGTCTCTCCCTTTGTGTCATGCAGAGGTGAGCTGTAATAGAGACCTAGGCAATTGTGGAACTGGCCTTTTGTCCAGATTTATTAACTGTAATTACAATGACATCCATCTTTTGGCTTTTATACATTTGTTTCTTGCTGGTTTTAAACACCTTTTGGTAATGGAATAATTCTGATTGACTCAAAGAACAGCTTATCAAATAATATTTTCTCATCTTCAGGCCCTCAGATTTCTTGTTAATGACCATATTTAATAAGTTAATCAGAAGTAGACTTAATACATTTCACATGATAAAAAGATGTTACTGCATTAATGAAAATGTTTTAATTGGCATTTGACAGATGGTAAATGAAATGCATTCCAAGGCTGTATTGCCTGCATTACTTTTCTATCCTGTAGAAAGAACAATCATCAAATTATCTGCTTTGTGACAGCAATAAAAATCTGGACCTTCACAATATGGGAATTCATCATTCCTTAACTCTTGCCCTGAAGGCACATCAATATCTTTCCTCAATCAAAATAATTGGTAAATTTTGAAAGTCATATCTAGAACCACAAAGAAGTTTGAAAAAACCCGAACTTTTGTGGTAAGCTGAAAGAAGTCTCGTGAAAATTTCCACTGAATTTTGGTTAGTGAATGAATGTAAAGACAAAACCTGCTTACTATCAGTTGGTGCTTTATTTAATTTCAAACACATGAGAACAGCTTTTACTGATTTATCTTCCCTCTGGTGTGCCTTACAAACCAACCATCCACAGACAAAGCACAGGGTTAGGGAAACAATTGTAGTATTGGATGAAATCAATGTTTTCCTCACCTTCTGCTTCCCGTTCCTCATCAGGCCTTACCTACCTGCCACTTTCCTAGCAGCAGGTGATGGGGGAATAAGAAATACACAGAATGAAGGGCAGATAGATTTTTCCATCTGAACTGGAAACAATTTGTTAGAGTAATCCCAAAGGAGAGATGAAATCCATGTGAAAAGCAGTCCTTTCTCCCTCAGTGTTTCACACGGATAAACAACATTTTCAGCCAGTTCAGTTCTAGCATGTTTGCACGTGTATGCTTAGAAATAAACTCAGCATTTGGTCTTCTGCTGCCACCTGCTCTCCAGAGCATCAGGTTTAGGTTAGAGAGGTACTAAGGTACAATACCTGGGAACAGGTAGCACCTGCAATGATCATAACCATTTATTTAACTGAAAAGGAACATTTTATGGTGTATTTAAATGGAATGGCAGAATTTTTACTCCTAAGTTTGGCTTAGGCTTTTGTTTGAATGTTGAGAATAATCTAAAGTTATTCGCTTTTACCACGCTTTGGTGGTTTAGTTTTTGTAAGTGCAGTCCGAAAATTAGACACTTGTTTTCATGGGAGTGGAGAAGGCTGACACTGAAGCCTTCTTCAAATCATCATGCTTCTAGAACAGGGGAAAACTTGCTGTCATCTGCGTGGTGCCCAGTGTCTGTGTCTATCCTTATCCTTTATTTTGCAAAGAACAAACTAAATCCTCTTTCCTTTTGGACAGAACTTAATCAGCAAGAGAAGGACTGTATTTTCTGAAAGCTCTAGCACAAAGATCAGAAAACTCAGCATAAAAATGCCTTCTTGGTGCTCTTATCCTGATCTCAACAGCTCTGTGTTTACACTAGATTTTTTTTTCTGTTTTTTTTCAGATTATCTTCTTCCACATTTCTTACATACATAAAGACAACTAGGATGCTGCTTGAAGGCAACAGTTTTCAACAAGATTTCCTCTGAGCCAGACATTTATAGAAGCCCTAGTGAAGTTATACTCAAATAACTTCATAAACATTTGCACGAAGAGGCAGACCATGAGTCTGGTATTGAAATATATTGGAAGTGTCCAAGGATCTAAGGCCTTTCTAGCAACACCTCCCTCTTCTGTTTGGTCCGTAACAGAGATGTGCAAAAGCTAGATTTATTTTCAGTTGGACAATGAGAAAAGCAAAAAGTTGCATGCACATATAATTCAGATAAAATTGAAGATCTTTAGATCTTTGCTTTACAGGAATGAAAATCTTCTGCAGTAAATTTAAATTCATTTAAAAGATGCCACTGGATTCTGCTTGAATGCCCAGGTGACTGGGGATGGTACCACTGACTCTATTACCTAGAAGCACAGCGTTAGAACATTCAGAGGGAAATTTGAGGCACCGGAGGGAAAGGCAATACCACTATTTCCCTCTGGTCTGTGAATTTAGTTCCTCAGTTTTCCATTTCTACCCCTCCCTTCTGCCTGCGACAAGCAAACTATTTTGATTTGGCTCTAACACACAGCTCATTTGGGATAACAAAACCCAGGTATTTCACTAGATTCATTCTTCACTGGAAAATATTCAGCATCTCCTGGACAGCAGTGTGCCAAGACGGGCCTCCTTGTCAGACAGACTCAGCACAATTTGCTTGGATACAGAAGTAAAAATACTAAATGCCCTGATTTTACAGCTACAGATCAGCTTGAGGAACAGGAAACAGCAGATGCAGCTTATGCCTCGACTTGTGTTCCCAATACTGGTTAAAAAATAGCGAGTGTGGCAGCTGGCCTGCCAGCCAGTGCAAAGGGGTTGACTTGCTGGCTGAGGGGTTGAATGCACCCACCACACTTATCTGGGCAGAGACTCTCTGCAGGGGAAAGAAACAGCACAAATTCATGTAGCTGGGAAGAATGGCAATCCCGTGCCAGGTCAGCGGGTGCAAGGGCTCATGTAGCAAAAGTCATCCTCTCTCACATGAGCCGTACTTTTAAAGGAGGTTCATGATATTTTCACTGCAGGACTGTGATTCAGATAGGAGTTTCCTGAAAGAGCTCAGCACAGGGTTTCTGGAAACAGCCTGTGTAGAGAGAAAGAGAACACTGCCTGCAGGGCTGTTGGGTGGCTCCATCTTCACCACTTCAGAGCATCCCTCTCTGGGGCCTCCTGCCTGTATCATCTGGTTCCTGCTTGCCATCCAAGCCCAGTGAGGACAGATATGGCAGCTCTAGGCTTTCCTCTGACAGTCTGGGTTTCCTCTCCGCCAGGACTGGCGTAGGTGGCCATCCTGCTTGGATAGAGATATGGGACCTCAACACTCTCAGTGGCATTGTGGCTCAGCAACCCCAGGCCTGTGCCATCCTGGAGGGAGGACCACGCTTACTACAGCACTAGCCTCAGAAGAGGTTTTCCTACTCCTGCCTGATATCTTTTCTGACAACTGTCCTGGTGGGATATGAGGCTTTAAGTGGTCCATGAGCTGGCATCTGGAGACCACAGCCTGAGCAAAGGCAGGAGTGGGCTGTTCTGAGGCCTGAGGTCTCTGCTTGGATGCCAGAGTGTCTCAGCTTTGAATGAATAGGTGTCTACTTTTTTTGTGGGGATCCTAGCCACTTAGGACAGATGGCCACCAGCACAGGGGACATACCACAGCATGGTCCTGGACACTTCTAACCCCCTCAACCCCCACTGCTTGAAAGTGAGGAGGGAGGGCGAGACAGGTTTGCAGTGCATGGGCAGTAGGGTACAGTCAGATCCTCATGGGGCCCTCACCATGGGGCTGCCAGGCTGGCAGGGAAATGCAAACCCAAGGGCAGTAGCTAAAGGGGAGCCTGCCTGGAGGTAACTAGGTGGGACTTTAGGGCAGGGGTGGTGGCCTGAGAGTACTTTGCTGGAGTACACCTAGTGCTTCCTGGAGGCTGTGTGACAGACACCTGGAGTGCTCAAACCAAGGCAGCCCTTAATAATTTAATAGAACAGTAACGATGTTATCCAAACTATCTTTCTAAATTCATCATTCCTTGCTTTCTGCTCTCTGGGTGTGTATCTAATTATACATCATGCTACTAGCAATCGTAAAGAGATTGGTATCTGCCCATCAATATCAGCAACGCACCTGCGTGTAAAGGCACTTATCTCTTGTCTATGACACATCTCAGATGATTACATGCCTAGAATGCATGTAATGTCCTGGCTAAGATTTTCTAGGCAAAAGACACTAGGCTTCCGTTGTTTATCGTGGAAAATGTATAGCATACCTAATCTGAAAACCCAGAGCCCTGTGGCTATGCTACAAGGCAGCAGTTTTGAACTTCAGTAGAGTGCTGACAGTAAATAGAATGTCACTTACAAGGCCTGGGCAGCAGCCACAATTTCGTAAAGAAAGGTTTCAATTCATTAAAACAAAATTTTAAGTATGAAGGTAAATTTTGCAGCTGCTAACTAGCATAGAATTTTACGAAAGTTTTTTTTAGGTTAAGAATTAAACAGTACACAAGAACAAAAGTCAACAGTCACATTTTCCTTGATTTCACGTACAAGTGCATTTACACAAATGATGGAGTCATTTGCGTCTCTTGTAAGTAGTATGAAATACAATAATTTACTCTTTTCACAGAATCATAGAATGGTTTGCATTGGAAAGGACCTTTAAAGGTGTCACAGTTTGATTGCAGGGCGACAATAAACCATGGCAGATGTTTTGTTAACCCACTCCCCTATCCCTCCCCTCCAGCCTCCCCCTCCCCACTAAGGAAAGGCAATAGGAGGGCAAAGAGAGGCAAAGAGAGGGGGGAGTTGCAAGTTGGAAAAAGTTAAAAATGTTTTACTAATGCTACTAATAAAATAGAGAAAATGCTACAAAATATAGAAAACCAATCTTGAATTCCCCAGCACAGCTCAGCACTGCTCTGGCACCTGCAGGGCAGGCACTCAGAAGCCCTGGGTTGGACTCTGCAGCAAACCAGAACTGGATTCAGGGATTCAGGGTCTGTCACTCGGCCTCAGGTCACAGGGACAGCAGACAGGGTCCTCCCCAGATGCTGATCATAGTCGAAGAGAGTGAGACCCTCGTGATCTCCCATTTTTTATGGTGTTATGACGTGGATGGGGTGGAATACTTAGCTGGTCAGTTTTAGTCACCTGTTCAGTTCGCTCCTCCTTGCTCCTCTCACTTACAGGATGTGCATCCTTATCAGCGACCTTGCATTCCATTGCTATGTCTACCAAAACATGTATCCAACTTCAGAAGAGTGCAGTTACTTAGAAGAACTTAGCTGAAAGGAAAATTCACTAAAAGAGAAACTGGTCTTGTTTTTAACAAAACCAGGAGAAAAGGTCACCCATCCAACCCGGCCTTGAACGCTTGATGGGGCATCCACAGCTCAGGGAAAACCTGTTCAAGTGTCTTGCTACCCTAATAGTAAGTAATTTCTTCCTTATATTTAATCTGAAATTATCTTCTTTTTGTTTGAAATCATTACTACTACAGGCACTGGTAAAAAGTCTCTTTCAATCTTTCTTGCAAGAAATCAGGCTGTTTATTAGGATGTGGTAAACAAACCATCCTCAAGGCCCATAAAGAGAAATACCCATGTATTTATAATACAAAAATAGGAATGTTACCACCAGTTGTAAGGAAAAAAATTGACAAAACAAGTGCATGTAGGAAAAAATAAGAACAGTGTCCTGCTTTAAAACTCACTAGATCAAATGAATTATGGATATAACTTTATTAAGATCAACTGAGTCATATCATGGAGTGGTTAATTGAACAGAAATTATGAGGAAAAATGAGGTCTCTTTTTTTAATGAAAGAAAAAAGCAGACTATCCTAAGTAAAGAATGAACAGAATAAAGAAGTTAAGAGGGGGAAAAGCTTATTGCTTCTTTTTTATTGAATGAATAGGAAAACAGATTAATTCTGGGAGCTGGTCTTGGTATGACCTGCTTCCTTATGCTTCACAAACCCTGTGTCCAGGGGAGCCTTGATGAGCTCTCATTAGGTAGCTTATCCACTCCAGTGTATTCCAAAAGCAGAGGTGGTTGCTTGGAGTCTAGCTACACTGAAGCTACTCAGCTAGAAGGCACCCTCCTATTGTCAAAGGTTATAATCCATAATGAATCATTGCAGTAATGTGATCGTGAGTTACATCACAATAATTTTATGTGCAACACCTGAAAACTTAGGTCGTGAGAAAATGAAGTAAAAGTAAAGTGCAAGAGTCAGGAGCTGAACAGCTACTCAGGCTCACTTTCTTAAAGCAAAAACAAGCAGCTTCGTGAACGTTGGAAAGATGTAGCATGAAAAAGCTATCGTATGACTCATCGTTGTATGGTGCTCATCACACGTGTGAATAATTTTTTAATAAGCAGTGAGAAATCAGAGCAGTAACAGTAAGAATCCAACAGCTGCACCAAGCATAAAGTTTCTGTACCTTGCACAGCATACAATTCAGCAGAACAAAAAGATTCTGATGTATACGGCCCTTAAATCTGTTGTGTCTCACCCTATCTGCTAGTGCAAGAGCATACAGGGGGCCTGAGGTATTTTTCTTCCTTCAGTACACTGGTTACACATGTACATGGTAGGACACATGGTAGGTAGGAGGCTCCTCTGAGCTGTTTCATCCCTGTCCTGCACAGATGAGTATACACAAGTGTACTCACAAGATTATAATGAGCTCTGTGCTGATGCAAATCTTAAACAATGTGAAGACAAGGGCAAGCTGGAAAAACCTTGTTGCACAGGTGTTAGCATCATTCCAACAGACCTCCACTCTTCAATTCCTGAATTATTAATATTAAACATTTAGAAGTGTGTAACAAATGAAATAGTTATTTGCAAAGTCTTTTTTTTCCAGTTAAGCAATTTATTAAATCAATGAATTAGCAAATAGAAGGAAACAGAAAATTAATTAGAACATCATACTTATGTTTACAGTAAAAGGTCACTTGCATTTAATGCTCATAGCTGGTTTATCGAAGGGCAATATCCTAAGATTCATTATACATCAATATTAATGAACCTTTTGTCCTTTAATTTCTTTCTAGAGTTTTGCCCCAGTGTAACTTGAGTACAGTTTTGGAAGATATTTCAAGAATGTGAAGGAGCTGAATCAGGAGACTATTGACAAAAAGGGAAGAGTATGTTACAGAGAAGATGTGTCTCTCTGTTTGTAAATAAAACCACACAGTTAAATATCAGTACAAGTTATTTTACCTACTGCCATTGAATCAACCATGAAGTCAATTGTTACTTGCACCTCCTGAAACCCATACGCCAGAAGACACTCTCAGAAGGCACCTGACAACCACTGGCAGATCTGGATGTGTTAAGAGACTGTAGTAGTGGCTGCAGGCTTGGTAGAAGAGGTGATGTTGCTACCATCCTCTGCTATATAAAATATCAACCCCCCCCAGTTCTGTTAGGACTTGTTCTGCCTGTTTACTTCAAGTGAATGATCTGACTACCAGGATAATGGCTGTTGTCCATGGGAGAAGAATGGGAAAGAAACCTTCCATGAGGATTCTCAAGGCCTGCCTGGAGAAAGCCCGGAGCAGCCTGGTCTGATCCCAGAGCTGGTCCTGCTTTAGACGGGAAGTTGAACCAGAGATTTCCTGAAGGCCCTTCCCTCCCGAAAGATCCCATTAAAAAGGAAGCATAGGAACAAAGAGTCATAATCCCTATCTATTTCGATGGAACTGTGAAAGATCTGAGAAAGCGAATAATATGTTCAAAATAGCCATCTCACAGAGAATGAGGAGGACCCACATTCCAGTGTGTGTACATTAACAAAGACTTCCTACACTCATCAATTAAAACTTGCAATGGAATACACAAAACCAGTTCCTGAGTGATGTTTTTAAAGAGAAAACAGTCCTTGATCTACCCTTGCAAGGGGACAAATAAAACTACTATTAAACGCAGGTACTGGAGTTGGGATCCTAACTGGAGGAAGACATGGAGCCACAAGTAAACTCCAGAGTCCTGAAGAGGCAGAATATGAGATGCCTCTATCCTCATCTTCTTAAAGGCTGTATTTAGACAGAATATAGACTACATAGTTTTTGGATCCTTTCCGTGGTACCCACCTCTTCCTGCTGCATCATGTGAGAAACCAGCACACACTACTACTCCACTGAGATCAAGCGCCTGGAAATTCCTTGTGGTAGTATCCAAGTTGTGAGGAAACTGCAATCTCAGTGTGTTCCTTCCTCTCACTTGCAAAAGTACTTTTTCAATGCAAAACAGCATTCATTTATTCATTTCTAGTATGCATAGTTAAATTAGAACAGGAGCTTTATAATCCCAGTTTTAGGTTGCATAGAACAGCTTTTAGGCAGCTAAATTGCATTCTGAAGTGCTAAACATTGCAATGTTTTTCTCATACAGAGGCTGTACAGTTTAATTGGATTCCCTGTGCTACAGTAGCCTAGCTCTGGAGTCAGAGGTGACTGCTGTTACAACATCAGAAGGTAAAGCAGTTTTTCTATATAATATATAGTACCCTCAGTGATCTTTTTGGTGGAATGAGATATAAAAAGACCTATTTAACTGACTCATATCATGTATGATAGCTGAAGCTAGAGAAATTCAGGCAAAAAAACCCACATCTCACTAGATGAAGGGTATTTATTCTCTATCCAAGCAAATCTATAAATCAACATTAAATGCTTAGAAGATACATTCAGGCAAAAGGTAAGGGTTTGATGTAAAAACATTTTGTAAAGGCATGGACTGAGCTCTGCAAGATGGCAAACTATTTCAGTAATGCCTTTCAGAGCATTAGTCATTTTGCTAGCAGCGGTGTTACTACCACCAGGCCCCTACCATTAAAACCTGCATGAAACAGAACTTCAACTAGAAACCAATAATCAGGCCTTTTCTTCACAGACTGATCTGTTTTTCAGAACCTAATCTGTGAAACAAACAGATCAAATCCCCTCCTGTTTGATCCTTTCTAAAACCTCTTTTACTCATGAGGGGTCCGTTCGCATTCGCTCCACGAACATCTCCAAATAGATCTCCTAGCCAAGGAGTACAAATACCCCTCCTCTACTTTTTGTCTTTTATTTTATGGGGCTGTGCGCTGGCTTTTTAATTGAGATCCAGACTCCCTGCAGACTGTCACCTTGTTCCATAAATGTTTGCCTGAGCAACCTCTCATTATTCACAGCTTCGAGTAAGTCCGTCTCCATTAGTGGCTTCTAAGCCACAAAGAGGAACTTTAACTGTTGTATGGATTCTGTTTCTCTAAAGTAGTCTTGGCATATTTTGGCACTTTTGTATGCTAAGGTTAAATTCTGGTTGTGGGACAGAATTACCCTGTCGTAGAGAATTTTGATTGTGTCTTGATATTTTTGTAAAACAATCACTGTGTAAGTACGAAAGATATCAAACTTATCAGTCCTGTTTTAACTCAGGGTAAGACCATTGCTCTTTGAAAGCTCTTCAATGCTAGGAAGAGACATTATGACAGTAAGAAAAACTCTTTGAAATTACCACAACATTTGGCCTCATAGAAATCATTCATTTGTACTTAACTCTGAAGAACTTAGCCTGTGTGTCTCTGTTTCCTAATGTAAAAACTGGAGATACTTGGTACAGACTTTCATATCCTGTTACAAAAGGCAGTCTGCAGTACTTCATTTAATTCTTTTACGTTTCTACTTTCTTCAAGAGTACTTCCTGCTGTCCCATTACTTCTGAATACAGAAGAATTGTAAGTCCAGCTCAGGGGCTATGCTTTGAGTTTCCTTGTTCATATATCATAAGGTAAAAGTTAGAAGCTTCATGGATATGCTTTGTTTAAAACTGTTAATGTTATAGGTCCTAGACAATATGCAATTTTAGTATAGAAGACCACAGTAGAGATTTCTCAGGATGTAGACATATGCATATATTTTCTTCAGTAGTGTAGTGGCCTGAGGTGGCCCCCAGCCTTCTCATCTCCACTATCAGTTCCTGTTCATGCATAATGGTTTACCACCATCTCAGATATAGCTATGCAATACAAGGCCTTGTTGTAATCCTGATAGGCACAGCAACCTACTTTTTATGGAAAAATGCTGTCTCTTATGCTGGTCTCCAACTGGTTGCCATGGCATACCTGAAAGGGCAGTCAGCTTCAAGAAAACACACAGAACAAGGAAAGGCTTAAACTTCTTCAAACTGTTTTGCCTCCAGAGAAAATGGAGTTTTAAAAGATGTGATTGAATCTGAATACCTTACATATGGTGTCTCCAATACTATGATTCAGCTGAAAACATTGAAAATAAGAAGGTAAAATTAGAGTTTAGAAATGTCCAGTTCAATAATGGTGTTTACAGTAGATGAAGCCACCTCCTTTATCCCCATTTCTGTATACCAGTATAGCTGCTGATTTAGCAAAATAGTTAAACCGTACATAATTTTAAACATGTGAGGAGCCCCATTGGATTCAAAGAGATTATTCATATGCTTAAGTACATTGCTGAATCAGTGCTAAAATGAAAATAGTTACATAATTACAGAATTATATGAACATAGAGTTGTAAATGGAATGTTTAAAAGAGAACGGCTAATTTACAGGATGACAGGAACATTTAATTGCGGTTTAGAGATGGAAGGAAATCCACAACCATAAACGATGATACAAAACACAGCATGTCTTTTACAATCACTGTGGCATCTTTAACTTGGAAAACTTAACCTGAGAACCCAAGCGGGTGCATGAACAGTACAGTGCTGCAAACAGATTTTCACACACAGCCTTTGTATATTCTATTCTGTACCTGCACAATTCTAGATACAGGTTTTTTTTATTTTCAACAGTCTTGGGTTTTTCCTCTAACTCTACACCAATTTCACAGTAGTGTAATACTCAGGTCATAAATCCGAATTATTTCACAAGCCATTCTATTATCCAAGCCATAGAGAAATAGAAACCTCTAAAAAAAAATACTATACTGCCTTTGTTGTTGTTAATCATCACTGATTGAGCCCAGCATCTATATCCATACCCACAGATTTTAGGGACTTATTATCCAGAGTATGATCCAGAGCTAAGCACCAAGTCTACCAATGGTTGCAGTAGTAGGTCAGATGGATGCCCCCACCTGCCCCCAGTACCCTTCTCTTACAGGTTTCCACTTTTTTCCCCCTACAGGGAAGGACAAGCTGCTCATGAAGCCTCTGAGCTTCCTGTACTGCAGATGGGAACACGACAAAACCTTCACACAAACTGTTTCAGGCCTGCACAGCCTCCATGAAGCGAGGACAGATGCATCATCTGCTGATCCAACGTAAGCTGCCCTGTTGGCAATTTAGAACCTTCAAAGGTGGCCTAAAGATCAGAGCAGAAAACCTTTGTGTGCCTGAGTCCTCTCCCCCTCTGGATTTCACATCCCTGAATTGTGGGTACAGAGAGGTTTCTCCCTTTCTTCTGTTAATAATCCACAAGCAGCTTCTGAAGGGAGAGGTCCACAATTATTCATCGAAAGAATGGGCCTGGCCTATCCTCTGAGTCATCTAGCTGGCCACATGCTGTTTGCAGTCATATCTAGTTAAGTCAGTGACGCTGCGTCAATGTAAGCCTCCAATTTGACCTCAGCTGTGCTGTTGTGCACACCCAGCTTCCCCAGCTGAACAACTGGTGACTACAGAGGAGGTCAGCAATGTCTAACAATGTTAATGAAACTGGAAGCTGTAACTATATATAACAACTTTGCAAAGCTTTGTTAGCACAGCTGTTTCCTTCCTCTTTAAATTTCTCGCCCCTGCATAAGACTGATGCTATTCTGTCAGATACAGCATTTTTCCAAGGAGTGGCAGCTCAAATGTGGACAGGCTGCTGCTCTGCTTTGCAAATCAGTACAACTTGGAATAAACTTTGATGATACACGTCTGTGTGAGGGTAGGATAGGCAAAGGCCACAGGAACAACTGATGCATTAAGAGAAAGTAATTGAGACACTCCTTAGTTTGGTTAGCCAGTAGAACAATTTTGGGGTGGTTTTATGAGAATGCCTGATGTATGATACTTATTTTTATTTGCTCTACAATTCCATTGAGTGCTTGCTGTAAAAGAACACGGGGCTATCAAAGCAGCCCCAACCATTGAACTAGTAACAGCTTCACAATAAAGACTTTAAAACCACATCAATACGAAATACACCTGCAGGAAATCTTGGTAGTGTTAAGCTGTATCATGCCTCAAAATTGTTTCCCAAACATATAAAATTGTGGAAATACTAGCAAAAACCACCAAGATCATCTGAAGTTGAGATAACTGTTTTCTGTGGTGAAACAGAAATACTCAAAGCTTGTTGACAAAGAACATACTGTGCTTTGTGCTTTACCCATTAGAAGAGTGTAGTGTTGACTTTCCACTATTTAAATAAAATGTTTTGAAGAACAAAAGCCTGTTTTCAGAAGACAGAAACAAGTCACTAGGTTTCAGGGTACAAACCTGGCACTGAAAGTTGCACTTTCATAGTTCTTGTTACACTATTGTGACTCCAGTGCTTGGTATCCTCTGTTCACGAGATGGAGGATCACATTTGTGTCTGGGAGTTTCTGGAGTTACAGACCCATGACTGTGCTATAAGAGTGAACCCTGTGCTTGATACTCTTCACCTCACTGTGTCGTGTAAGAATAGGTGATTGAGGGTGCATTTAATCTAGTCAATGTAATCCCAGTATCAGGAATGTTCGTGGGAATTTATGTCTGCCGAAGAGTAAATCTGGGAATTCATGTATAGCTGGCTTTTTGCTTTTTCTCTCCTCCTGACTTACCTCCACTAAAGCAGTGCAAACTGATCAGTTTCGTTATTAATAAATTGCCTACTATGCTTGCAGAAAAATCAAAGCCAGACTGGAGCAGCAGGGGTTTCTCAGCCAGGGAAGGCTGTGGCTGCAGGGGACACTCAGCCCAGGCCTCCTGCCAGAACCCCACAGCAGCTCCCCGAAACAGCCAGGGATTCCTCCAGGCACCCCTCCAAACACACCAAGATCTTTATCTGAATGTGACAAGACCCCTGCTTACATTTTAAATTTGCACCTTAACCAAGAAGTCTTAAAACAGCCTGACCTGCACAGAAAAAAAAAAAAAAAAAAAAGAAGATATAGAGGAGTTCAAAGGAAGTGATTTTCAATTTTAAAAGAATTTCTAATCATCTGATACTCTCCCCAATGGAAACACAGCAGCAGCACCCCCCTCGTTGTGACTACAGGAATCAGTACTCAAGCAGCTGGCGAAAGAAATAAAATGTCATTGTCTGCTCAGTCAGGAAACAAGGGGAAAGTTTGAAGATCAATCACAGCTAAACTCTGCAGCTCAAGTTTAAAGCACTGAATAACAATCCCCTGCAGCCTGAGGTCTACAAGCACTGAAGAGAATTAAAAAATGAAAAATAGTTCACTTGAATTCATTCAAGCAGGCAATTTCTTTTTAAAAAAAAAGATGTAATGCTTATGCTTCATGAAAAAAAAAAAAAAGAGAGGGAGGAAAAACACAATTTAATGAGCTTTACTTGTGAAGTAAGTGTGATTTTCACATCGTGAAGCCAAGCATACTATGCCTTCATAGGTGGGGTCTGATGTCAAATATTCTCTTAGGCCAGTGTCACTGTTCTGCCCTCCCAGAAACATTCATCCCAGTGAGAACCTTAGCAGCTTGGTGTTTCAAAGGTGAGTTGCAAAAGTTTTGTGATTTTTTTTTTCTAATTATTTTCTAGAAGTTGAAGACATATGCTAGGTCTTTATATGGTAAGAAAATACACCCTTTTAATAATTATATATTTTTTTCTAGTGCTACCTTTTTAAAAATTTGAAAACTATCAAAGCAGTGGTTTTAACAAAAATCAACAAATTACGAACAAATCTCAAAGCTACATATGTTAAGCCAAGAATATGTACAAACATCATAACCCTGTAATTCTTTGGTTTATTTCAGTAAAATCTGATTAAAAGCTTCTTACATGTTTTAAAGTTGTGAAGCACTGGAACAGGCTTCCCCTGCCCAGGGAAGTGGTGGAGTTACCATCACTGGAGGTGTTTAAAAGATGTGTAGACGAGGTTCTTAGGGACGTGGTTTAGTGCTAGAGTTAGGTTACGGTTGGACTCAATGATCTTAAGGGTCTCTTCCAAACAAAATAATTCTATGATTCTATAATTGGCTAAAATAGTTGTGGAACAGCCCTAGCCCATTTGTGCAGTCAGATATACTGGAAGTCATTTTTATGACAAAAGTGTTAGCTGAAGGAAAAACAGGAAATTCACCACTTGAAATTTTCTTGCTCTAACTTGGAGATACCCTTGGTACATAATCCCATCAACAAATATCAACAATCTGATTACTGAGCACCAAATGTTCAACATAAATTGCCTTCTTTCTGCATAAGAGTTAGGTTTTCTCCTCTGGGATTAGGATAAATTGTTTTTATAAAAAAGAACAAATACGCTTTGCAGAAAGTCTGACATTTCCATTTTTAGTGAGCTGTCCTCATCCTAATGAGAATGATTTTGCAGACACCGACTGCAAAAGCATTTAACCAATTATCAGTGAAACCCTTCTAACTTTGCAATTACCCTTGATTAGCAAATGGCACTTTAGCAAACATGATCACCAGCTTTGCCTAGAAATTTTGCTCTAGATTTCTTCATGAGAGAAGTGAGCAGTGCACCAGGAGCTCAAGGGTAGCAAGGGAAAGCACTGATTAAAAAATTGTTAGTTCTCATAGTCCTTTTAAAATTGTAGGCTGTAGGTAGGCTGGCTGTCTCCATTCTTATATATCTGCTTTAAGAGAAGATTAAAATCTTCATGAAATAAGACCTGATGAGAAGTAAATAAAGCCCTTTATCATCTCTGGCTACATCCTGTCTCCTTAATCATACTTCCATTTTCAGTATACATCTGCCAAAGAGCAGCTGCTATCTCAGCAGATTAAAAAAAGCAGGCTCCCAAAGCCAACATAGAGCGGCTGATCATGCCAGTTCTCTCTATTTGTGGGCTGCAGTGAAGTTTTCATCCCCAGCTTCAACTGATGGATTAACCGCATTTGCTGCAGGGCAGTGTCAGACCAGGCATCAACAGCCAGCAACATCCCAGAGTGACATCCCAGGGCAAGCACAACCTGAGCATCTCCCAGGAAGAACAGATGATGCTTGTGACAAACCTCCCCTCAGCAAGGTGCATCCCAGCAGCCAGCAGCTCTCCCTCTGGCAAGTCACAGAATCCGTCTTCTCTTCTTTTTGACAAGCTATCAGCATTCTTCCAGCCTTGTTTTATGTTTGGCTGCGTGGCGGCATCTTTGGGAGTTCTAGTCAGGAAATAAATGGTGCGTGAAATGCCATAAAATCTCTCATGAACACACTGATGGGCCACGCAGCAGGTCTATCTGAGCAGCAGGTGAGAGCCACGAAGGATCTTGGTATTCTAGCTGGAGACTGACCAAAGTTATTCACTTCAATCCGCAGACCTCTGGGTGTCAGAGGAAGCTGAGGTTCTGCAGGGCCTTCTTCCAGCTGCCCCTGACTGCACTTCGGTGACACTGTTCACATCCAGGACTTGCCTTTCAGGACTAGTGACATAACTAATAGGTAAAAATGATACAGTATATGACCAGAGATTAGACACTACTACAATACACTTCTGTTCTAGATCAGCTCTTTGACGTGCTTTGGCCTTTCCTTCCCAGCCCCTCCTCCAAAGCCCAAACTGAAATTCCTTCTCTGAAGCTTTTGTGGTTCTCTCCTCATTCCTTTCTTCCATCAGGCCACGTGCTGAAGCAGCTTTGCTTGCCAGCAGGAAGTGGTGTTCCTCAGTTATCCATTTCACCTGGGATTTCATTTAGGTGAATCTTCCAACAACTCCAAAGAGCTCACTCTTGGAAGAGACAGCTCTGTCTCTCAAAATTTGAGTGAGGATCGCTACTCTGTTTTCTCCATCAAGTTCTCTTGCAAAATTATAGCATGGTTTGCAGTTAAGTTTTTTAATGACTACTGTTTTCTTAGGCATGGGAGAAATTTCAGAATGAGAGAGATGTTAACAGTGTTTCCTTGGTTATTACGGTGACAGAAAAACTACATAGTCTGAGCATTTATGTATCACAGGATGTTGTGGATTCCATACCGCTCTACAATATGGTAAATTGAGATTATCTAATATTTATTGCCACTTAGAAAACCTATGGATTTTGGAAGCTTTATGCTCCCCTACAGCTAGATTAACCATGCCATCATGCAAAGAACTAGAGTACTTTTGTGTGAAATGTCCAACTTCAGCGAAGGCAGGGAAAGCTTTGGAATCTGGGAATTTTTCGAACAGCCAAGGTTTCATCCCACTTTGTCCTCCCATCAGTATAGACTAAGACGGCGTCAGAACCAGCCTAACTCCGTGCTCACATATTAATACAGGACTGTCCTATAAAAGCAACATGCAAATTGGAACATCCCACAGACTGGCCATAAAGAAAAAATATTTTACTCAAGTGCTACAAAAATCAATGAAGTAACATTCATAGAAGTTCAGTCAGGTTTCTCTTAAGGTACAGGACTGCAAGTTTGGAGACTCTCCTTTTGATGGCTAATGAATACAGATTTCCAGGAACACGAAGTCACATACCCTCTTGGTTCTTGAACTTTCTTCACTACAAGCTGTCGAGAATCCCCACCTCACAAGCACAGTGAGAAACTAAACTGATTTTTTGAGTCACAGAACAGAAGGTATACACGTGCAGCAAGTTAGTTCATGCAAGCTGAAAATGGATATTATGAGGTTTTCCTCCCTCAAAAGTACCCAGCAACTTAACTCAGCTTGTGTCAACCCTAATTCCATGCATATCAGATTTTTCTTTGCTGCAGCTTGTAAAGAGTTAACAGTTAAGCCAAGAGAAACAAACACTGAGAAAGAATAACACTATTATGGCTATGTTACATCTTTTAACATATTTTTAGGAGGCTGAGCATGCATATTTGAAGGAATAATTTTCAGACCACTAAGTACAATGCCTTCCTGAAGAAAACATTTTTGCCTGATCACTTCTAGAAATAGTTGATATCTGAGGCTATGAGAGCAAATTGCAATGGATCAGGTTGAAGTAGGTCTTGAAACCAGTCCACTTAGACTAGTGAAAAGGGTATATATTCACCCTTATTCTGAATTAGTGTTTGTTTTGTGGGTTGGCTTTTTTTTTTTTTTTTTCCTTAAACATAATGGGTTGAAAAGTCTCTGGCCCTTAGCAGGGAGATGTCAACAAATCAGAAATGCTAAATGTAAAACATTTAACTTATAAAGTAGGTTTTCTGTGCAACACACCAGGTATAAAGTGTTGTATAAAGTGTTATATAAAGTAACATCAGCTTGTGTAAGACTGTTTGGCATTCTGAGTATTTTTTTACATTATGGTATTTGGGAAAAAATCCAACAGACTAATTTAAAAAAAAAATGTGTAAGAAGGGCTAGCACACTAAATACTTCTTTTAGGTGTTGTTTTATAGAATTCATCTTCTATTCAATTTTATGAGTACTACTGGAAAGCTGGATTTTGATTTTGTTATTTCCAGACCCTCAGTGTTTCCTCTTTTCTTCAGGATCATTTTATTTGCAATGAGAATTCACAAGAGAAAGGTCTCAGTAAAACTGACATTTTCAAACAGGCAGGTTTGGATCCTACAAGGCCTTTAGCGGGCATCTCGCTTTCCAGCTGAGCTCAGGAAGAAAGCTGCAGACATGGTCAGTGGGAAGATTAATGTTCCAGGAGACTTATTTTTAAAAGGAATAAGGCAAGATACTGGCACACGTTTTGTATCTGTTCGGTTTAACAATTAAGATAAACTGAACAAAAGCTTATTGCACCATATGCTTCAAATGAAGAATTTAGTGTTAAGAAAACTTGATGTTTTTTCAACAGAGAAAGCATATCCATCTCTGTCACTGCCTTCTATGCACGCACATGCAGAACACAGATCTAATCAGTGGCTGAAGTCATGCTGTGTCAAAAAGACTAAAATATTACATTTATTAGATTTCATGGATGTAGCAAAGGTTCGTTTTTCTGGGGAGCTATTTGTAACATCTTACAATGAAGGTAAGAGGTTCCCTTCTCTGCGATCATGAAAATATTCCTTCAGGAGGATTAAATCCTGTGAATTATAACTTGGAAACACTAAGCTCTGCTGCGAGTTTGATGGCAAGCCTGGCTCTGAACACACTGCTTTTGTATCTCAGTGGAATATGTGCATCAGTCACATTTGTACCTCTGGCTGTCTTTAGGGTTTCACAGTTGGCTTTGTGCTTCCATTAAACAGAAGTTGTGGGTTTTTAGGTGTCTGACAGCCGCTTGAAAGCCAATTTGTAGTTGTTTATGCCTGTTTCACTAGAGCTGCTCCTCATGGTATTAGCCAAAGGGACGGCAGCAAATGTGTAGCACAACATTTCAAGTGGCCCATGAAAAGGAGGTGATGGGGAACTTTACAGCTGTCACCAGCAATCCCACATTTCTGCTTGGCAGGCCTTGGATACACACAGAGGAATTCATTTGGATGTGGGGAAAAAAAATAAATAAATAAAAAAAATAATCACTAAGACTGGCTTAGGATTCTCTGGAAGATCATAAAAAATAAATCGGCATCCTGGATTTATTCCTAAGATTCAGTCTGTTTCACCTCAATACTTAACGTATTTCAGCACTTACACATTATTCTCCTTACAGTTGTCTAGCCACCCGCATTTTACATTTACTACATTTTACCTTCTAGGGATGAATCAAAACCAACAGCTCTGCCTCTTCTCCTGCCTGTAAAGTGAAACCCCAAACACAGTTATAACTGCTTTTATCTTCTGAGTTTTACCTATTGTATCCTTTTCATTCCCCAACAACACACTTTGTTACCAAGTCTGGGGGGATGCTATATTCAGTGCCTGTTATCATGAGACTTCATGCTTGTAAAATTTGCTACAAAATCCATTTTACTTCTTGCCAATGGAATACACTGTAGTACACAAGCTGGCTTTAATTTTAAGTTACATTTCTTGTCTATGCGGTGTCAAGTAAACTTAAAATGGAATAGCATACACAGATGTAATGATTCCACTGAGCTCGTAGAGAGGCTGGAAATTATCTAGGGTAAGAAGCAAGCATTGACCAATTAACTTTACAAAGTCAAACCAGCAATTATGGCAAGTTATTCTAACTTGAAATTATCCTTCAGTCCCTTTCCAAGCCTTATTTAGCTATTCAGTTTGACTTTCACAGAACACAAAGTGCATTATCTGTATTTTGTGCCTTTTAACGTCACCCACGCAGTCCACGTGGGAGATGATGTAACACCGACCCAAAAGCGGGGAGGAGATAGTTCTGCGTCTCAAGAGAAGAATGTCTCAAAACAGTATTAAATACACTTACATGCCTATGGACCCCCTTGAACTACAGGCCCTACCGGCTGGAACTACACCCAAGTTGGAGGGACCAAGAGCATCTGCTGAGCCCTGGGTTTGGATGCTCGCCCCACTTGCATCCCATGTTCATCACGTATGTTAGACCTCAGTGTAGATGACTGAGAAGACAGGGAGAACAACACCTCTGTGCTCCCTCACCTCCCCCTAGCCCCTCATTCGGCTTGGGAGTAAGGCTTGAGGGTGAACTGCAGAGCACAGCTGTACCACCATGTCAGCATAGATTTAATCTGCCTCTAGTTAAAAATGTATTAGCCCATCAAAGTCACAGAACCTCCTCCTACTATCAACTCCCACAAAAAAGGCTGAGCAAAATAAGTCATAGTGGTAGACAGACAGAAGCAAATTTTTTGCATAGAATATGAATATCCCAAGTGGATTAAGATGAAATACAAGTACATTTAATGTAGCACTGTGGTACACATAATGAGAGAGAAGGTAAATCAGCCATTAATTAGCCATCTTTTATCATTCCGAAAGACAGCATCTAACATCAGTGAAAGCCTGGGGTAACAGCTCAATAGTATATCAAAGCATCACATATGCCATGCTCAATTTCTGCCCTATTTACTGAATATTTTAACCCAGAATCCAGATGCCACAATAGCAAATCTCACCCTCACCTTTCCAGCAACTGGAAGCTCGGCAGCAAATAAAACAGTAGCATTCCTGAGTGAAGAGTTATACCAAGGCTAAGGGATACAACCACAGTCTTGCCAAAGCTTGATTTGGGAGTATTCAAAAACAAAGCTTTATCTCTAGAAATATATCTGTCATCCAAGATGGACTCAGATTGTCTAAATTATACTCCTGCTTTTAATGTGCTTCTAGAAGATCCAGCCTCTAAGATTATTTTGAATGATTTGTTATCTTGGATGTAACGTGTTATTTTCTCTAATGACTGTCCTACTAAAGGGTTGGGCTTTCCTCCAGGCACTTGCAATTCAGAATTTTCTTCAATATTTAATAGTTCTTTCAGCTTAATCTTATATTTCCTCTTTTTCCAAAGCCCCACTTGCACTGGAAGGGTAAACTTCAAGTTCAGATTCAAAGATACCCTGGTTTTGGCTGGGATAAACTTAATTTTCTTCCTAGTAACTGGTACAGTGGTTTGGATTTAGTAGGAGAATAACGTTAAGACATTGATGTTATAATTGTTGCCAAGCAGCACTTACACCAAGTCAAGAACTTTTCAGCTTCTCATACCGCCCTGCCAGTATAGGGGGGGGCTGGGGGTGCATAAGAAGTTGGGAGAGGACACAGCCGGGACAGCTGACGCCAACTGACCAAAGGGATATTCCATACCATATGGCATCATGCTCAGTATACAAACTAGGGGGAAAGTCAGCCTGGGGGCTGCTGCTTAGGAACTGACTGGGTATCAGCCAGCGGGTGGTGAGCAATTGCATTGTGCATCACTTGTTCTTGTACATTCCTTTATTATTATTCTTATTTTCTCTTTCTGTCCTATTAAACTATCTTTATCTTAACCCAGAAGTTTTACCTTTCTTTTTTCCCCCTCTTTCTTTTCTCCCCTGATTCTCTCCCCCATCCCATCGAAAGGGAGCAAGCAAACACCTGTGTGTGGTGTTTAGCTGCCTGCTAGGTTAAACCACAACAAAAGTCTTGATGGTTGGATGTGGCAAAAAATAGGGAAACCTTCCCCAGTGCCAGGTCAACATCCAAGCATGTACTTTGATTAGATTATTAAGTCTCATTAAGGTCTGTTTCTCTGTATAGAAATAATGGCTCAGAACATTTCTGAGTTAAGTCCTTCAAACCAGCATACTGGCTGCTTCTCTTCTGCTTCTAAGACGACATGTCATGAAGTACATTTGATCAGTACATCATATGAGATATAGATTTAGAAAGTCTTCTTGACACCATCCTTTGCATGAATTGTGAGAACTGAATCCATGTGACAAGACTTTAACCAGTGTCTGGGAAAAGAGCCACCCACACACTCACACAAAAGAAGAAAAAAAACCCTAAAAAATAAACAAACCAACAAAACACCACAAACTTTGATGCCATACTCTTACTCAAACATGTACAGTTGGAAGTTTATTTTTAGAGAAGAACAGATTTTTCCTCCAGCCATACAGAAGAATCCTTAGTTTTTGTGCTAGGATAGAATTCAGACACACAATATACATATTATTAAACCTAGCCATGGTTATCAGCAATGTGTATAGGCAGTATTTAGAGGGTGTATTCCCATTTGTTTAAGTACTCCAACAGCTGTTTGCATCGCATCCAGTCACAAACAACTTTTGATGTACAATTGTTAGAAGTGAGATCTCTGTACCTGTGTCTTTTATGCCTATATACAAGAGACATCCTACAGGACATAAGGGGCTGGACTGGGTCTCGTGTGTTTTAAAGGTGGTTAACGGTCTGTGGATCAGAGCCCATTTCAAGACAATTTCAAATTAGGAAGAAATACATTTGGACTAATCCAGTCTTTTGCTGCCAATTTAGTATTTGAAGTAGTCATTATAAAGGGCTGAAACAGTGGAATGCCAAACACAGGGGCCTAGAAGTAAAAGGCCACCTTTAACCAGAAAGCGTCCTGAAAGGATGACCAGAAAACAGCAGAGGCACCCCAGAGGGCATCCCCCAGCAGTTTGAGACAGCCAGGTAAGTGATCAGTGACCTTGCGGGTCTCCTGCAGCCCCCAGCTGTGGGGGAGCATCAGGCAGCCAGGGCTGGGGACAGGGACCCTCAGCGGCCCTGACAGAGGGAGAAGAGGCAGCCAAAGGAAAACCCATCAGGACCCGAGCCACACACACCTCTCGCTGCTTCTCCAGCAAGCAGCAGGGATGACTCGGGACAGGGCTCCAGTGGGTTGGGGCACCTCCATGGAGGCTGCCTCCTCCTCCTCCACCTGCAGGACTGTGACCCTACACTTCAGGGTGC
Source organism: Pampusana beccarii (assembly GCA_013399365.1). Lineage (NCBI taxonomy): Eukaryota > Metazoa > Chordata > Aves > Columbiformes > Columbidae > Pampusana > Pampusana beccarii. The sequence continues at coordinate 664,377 of VWYH01003002.1, forward strand.
TGTCAGCACTTTGACAGTAATGGGGTGGATACTCTTGGCTGCTCACGCATTTTCCAGAATAGTCACCAATACTGAAAACTCAGTAAGTATGATTTTCATGTCCCTGGAAGATTTACCTTCTAGTAATGCAAGCTGCAACCCAGACTCATGTACTCCAGTAGTTATTTAGAAGAACTCACTGGACAAACAGCTGTTTGTCAAGAATGGGAGGAAAGGCACGGTCTTAAGATATACTGTAGCAAACACAGTCTGGTAGTTCAGAGATGTTTTAGCAGTGAGAGGTTTTGCTAGCTGTAAAACAACTTATACCGAGAACATCTGGCATCTGTAACAAAATACTTGGTATTTCTCCTAACTGATCTTATAATTAGGCCTCATTCTTACATGAAATAAAGTGCAAAACACTAATTACTAAGCATTAATAAAACTGGTGGTGCTGAACGCCAGCTGACACAAAGATATGTCCTATTTGCCTTCCAGACAATGCCTCAAAATACACTGACAATTATCGTATTGCCCTTTTTTTTTTTTAATTCATGGGGGTAAACCTCACTGTGGAAGAGCAGTTTGTGCTCTAATGAGCAGGTGAATAAAATTATTATCTATGACTTTTCTACTTGAATTAACATGCCTTTGCCTCTGGAATGATAAGGTTGAGCGATTAAACCCAGGAAGTGTTTTTTCCTCTTAATCCCATACATACCGGAAACACCAAAACAGCAGTTATCATGCACTAACTGGCTTCCTGAAACACGACAGATCTGAAGCCTTTACACCAACTCCTAGCTAATCAGAAGAATAATAAGTGGAAGATGAAAGGTTTCCATCATTGCTACTGTTAATAAACATAATATTAAAAATACACACGTATTGGAGACGTATTCATGTTTCATCCTTGAAATACAAACAACAATTCTAGTTACCACAGAGAGATTACGCATTCGAGAAATGTGAAGTGCCAGGAATTTAATCCAGAGTTTATTTTAATAGATCCATTGTTACCTGCAGACATAGACTAAGCAAACGTTTCCTTCAGCAATAAAGTCAAAAGCAGCCTTTCCAGCTGCTGTAATGACTGCCTTTTTTGACATCTCAGTTGATAGTTGTCTGTTCCATATTAGCTTGTTGAACCAACACCCACACAATAACAGAGAAAACTGAGAGTTTTAATTTTAATCGCCACACTCTGAACAGATGAGCAGTTTCCTCACATATTCATGGTATAATTAATAAGTTACATCAAACAAAATGTGATTATCAGGCAGGGAACTGAATTACCCAGCACTTCAGAGATCCATAAGGCAGAAGGCGGGGATGGCTGGGGACTCATCTCTGTTCACATCCACATTGGTTGTCTGCAGCGGGGCACAGTGCTTGAGCTCTCTGGAGGTCATCAGAGTTTTGCCACACGGTAGATATTTAACTACAAAAATTGGGCTATGAGTGTATTAAGGATGTTCAGGGGCAATACTAGGGAGTTGAAGACTTAAGGAGGCAGGGAGAAGAAGAATTCTCACAGCATATATCTTCCTGCCCCGTGTTTTTTTGAGATAGTACTGGGTTTATCCCACAGTTATCCCTTCCTGTGATTTTTGTTTGCTCTTTTTGTCACTAGCATTGTTTACATCAGAAATGCAAAACCACGAAAAAAAAACATTTCAGGAAAAGGTACTGATAGCATCCCGTGGTTTAACCCGAGCTAGCAATATAACCATGATAGCTGCTCGCCCACTCCCCTCAAGACCCCTGAACAGGTGAGAGAATCAAAAGGAAAGGGAGAAACCCATAGATTGAGATAAACACAGTTTAATAAAATAACAAAGTAACGCTAATATACTACTTCTAATATATATAAAATGGAAATAGAATAGAAAATAAAAAGGTACTCAATGCAATTCCTCATGAACTCTGTCTGCACTAAGCAGCAGCACCCTGGTCCCAAACAGCCAATCCTGGGGAGAGAGGAAAGAAAAAAGGCAGAGAGGCCTCTGTAAAACAGCAGGATGGCAAAAGGCCAAACTAAAGGAAGTCCCAGAACAGAACTCCCCAGAGCAGGTCTCCATCCTGTCTCCAACACTTCTGTGTGACCTTGCTGGAGAATCCCAACTCCCCTTAAATATGAACCATGACCCTAATGGAATGGAATACTCCTACTGATCAGGCTGGATGTCAGTCAAGCTCTGCCCTATCTATGCCCCACACCTGTGGGCAGATTGCTCAGAAAAGTCCTTGACTTCCAGGTAACAATAACTAAACATTAACTCTGTCCCAGGTTGTTAACTTCTTGTTCTCAAACTAAACCAAACCAACAAACATGCTAGCTAGGAGAAACAAGCATTTCTAACTGCATGAAGAAAATCAACTCATTTTCAGTCAAACCAGCACACAGCAAAAAAAAAAAAACAAACAAACAACTTCATCTTCTCCACACCTTTAACTTTTTCTTATCCTTACATGCTGGAGAAAGAGCAGACTTCATATTATGTTCTGTGTCTTACAGGCTGAGGATTGTTCTGGTGAGAAATTCACCTCCCAGCTGTAAGGATTTTCCTGTTCGAATTTCTGAGGTGTTATGATGGGGAATCACTTATTCTCCTCCTCACCTCCATTCTCCCTGCAGGATTTTTACCCACTCATACACAGAGGTACCTGCTTGCTCACATGCACATATACAAATTTGTGCTCACACACAAAGCAGGTCTTGTTCCTGTGGCACTAAAGCAGGAAGATTCTGTTACATGTCAGAAAACAAAACCTGGCAGGCAATTATAGGTCTAAAGCTAAATGAATGACTTGCTATACTAGTGTGTAAATAAGAAATCTTAATGGATACCACAGCCAGAGGGTATGTGGCTGAGAAACTCCAGACACAAAAGTGCAGATTGGCAGGATAGTGTCTTTGCTCCAGCAAAGTGACAGACTTAAAAAAAAAATTGTTGCTTTTTTTGAAACAGGAACTGGGAACTCAATAATTTCATCAGTCTGAAAATCTTGTCTTTAAAATGGTGCCAGAGAACCCCCACAACTTATAGATATTCCCCCCTCCACTTCAGCTGATTTCAATGCTGTCACAACAGTAGAGCTCAATGATGTTACCCGAAGCTACAGGGTATGCTAAGAATGACTCCTGAAGTTGCCATAATTCCTTGTGGCTTAAAGCTTATTTTTTATCACATAATGAAAGCCTTTTCTCTGCATTGAAATAGCCAAAAGAGATTTACATTGCTTTTCTTGTCTTTCACTTGAAATTTCAAGAGCTGCTGATCTCTTATCAAGGCATATTCCCCAAGAGCATGCACGCAGAAACCAGGGGAACACTCCTCTCTGCTGTGGCATTCTAAGTATAATTCCATAACAAAACCATAAACATCTAGTATCATCTGGGTGCCCCCAGCCTAACCTACCTGCTACTTCAGAAGATGTATGGATCCACCAGCTCTAGATCACCTCTGCCAGCCTCACACTGCCCTTCCAAGGAGCATAAAGAAACTAAAATAACACGAGGACGAGTATTTAAGCAACTGAATCCTGTCCCAGGTGTTTAGATTACATGTTTTATCTAGGATCCATCTGCAGGCAATGAAGAGAATGAGGTGTCTTTAGTAGGTGATTAGTCTAACTTAACAGGTATCTAGCATCCCTCCTGTAATGGGTAGCTCCTTTAGGAGCTCAGAGTCTCAGCTAGCCTAAATAAGGCATTTTTAAAAAGAGATGTGCCAATACTTGCTATTGCTATGAAGATCAGTAAATTTCACATTTCTCTACCTTAAAGATAGTAACAGGAGAAAAAAAAAGAACAAAAATGCCTAAGCAAAAAAGCCCAGACCCTCAAAAAAGCAGGGCATACTTTTTTTTTTCAGATAATCTTTTTTATAGGCAGTATTGTCCTCTTCCTAGAAAAGTATTTAAGTCAGAGACCAATGACAGCATAGGTTGTCAGGTATCTGATACACATAATCACTTCTATGGTCTGGTTTCCCTTCTCATCAGTATAGTTTAGGCAACTTGACAGATATAGCTTTTATTTGTTTTCTTGTTTACTTTAATGACATCAGTGACATGTTGCCTGCATGAAGGTCATTTGATTGGCCTTTAAAAAAAAAAAAAAAGCAAGGTGGCAAATTGACAGTGGCCTGAACAAAAGGCAGTAACCAATTATTCTGCTACCAAGTATCAAATTAGATTTTTGTGATCATACACCCCTGGGTACATAAACCTCAAATTTTGTGGAGATTGTCAAACAAAGAAAAGAAACAATAATCCCTCTTTGCTCCAGTGCATGTATACACCAGAGAAAAGGCCTGCTACAGACCCAAAATCTATGGCAGCATTTGAAATCAGCACCAACACGCGTAGCTTAGAGGCGTACTAGTAACTCAGACCTACCCATGGCTGTCCCCTGGCGCTGGGGCCAGCAGCCACAGAGCACCCTGAGCCCACAGAGCACCTGAGCCGCAGCTCCCTGTGTAGCCTGGCTGCTGCCATGCTGTTGATGAGCTCTCTGGTCCACCCTAACTCCTGTGGTCATACCCAGGAACTGCTCACCGGGGCTGGTGTGAAGCTCAGTGCCCTTCCAGCCACCGCATTGAAGGAAAGGCTGTGGGGGTGAAGAGGAGCCAAACTGCTGGCATTGAGCCCTGGTGCTGGCAGGCCCGCTCCCCACGAGAGCTGGGCCTGGGCAGCAGCAGTGAGGGAGCTGTTGCAGGAGCATCTGGAAACAGAGCAGTGAGATTTTCCTGAGGGAGACGAGGATCCAGTTGTGCAAGTGGTAGAGAGCTGTATGCTGTGGAAACAGGAGGCTCTTCACACGCTGAGCCTCAGCTGGGTGCTACCCAAGATCTGCGTCAGTATTCAGACTTTCAGTGCTGGCTACGACTGAAGATGAGGCAGCAAAAAAGACCTCAGACACTGCCTGTGCTCCAAGATGACAAATGAGATAAAGTAAATGAAGTTTTGAACGAAATCTGTGACTGGGTTGAAGAAAGACCCACATGTTACTCTTCAGTATTTTCTAGAAATGCCAGTATCTCAAGAACACCTTTAATTGTTTTAAGCTTTTTTGTGAGGCTGCTTCTCTTATTTAACATTAATAATCCCAGGGTTGTTCAACTCTTGCTGTAGGCCAGCATGAAGATACTAACCTAAACCTGCAAAAGAATTTCGTATGTGTGAGCCGTACTGACTGATCTTTTCCTCATTGAGGCTGGGATTTGGGGGCAAATGCTGACTAACAAAGTGCTGGTTTTAGCACAGATGATGTTCTATTTAACTAGAAAATGACTAAGAAAGAGCCAGTATTATTTTACAGTACTTTATCCCAGAATTCACAGAAACCATCTTCTTCTAAAACATCGATCAATTCTGCAGTGTCCCATGAAAAGGATGCCTTCTTCTGCTGTAAATGTGAAATCTTGCTCAGAAAATAGGCCCAGTTATTTATTTTAGCAAGATAATACAAAGCAAAGCCTCACCAGAAGAGCTCTTGGTACCTTGGGCTGCTTACTTAAAACAAGGCTTACAGTGTAAAGGGAGAATATAAAAATACCTATGTTTGGAGTACAACTTCAGGGAGGACAGAGAACAGCAGGATCACTTCTAATAGTGTTTCCTCTTTATATGTGCCTTTGAAAATGTAGTAAAGATGTCCTGTATCTTCTTTCTCGAGCAGCTAAGGGAACTATTTTGGGTCATAGCTACTCAGATTTTCAGCATCCATTATTAAGCAAGTTGAGACATGCATATTTACAATGATTCTACTCCTCTAGGTTCCAAATGATTTATTTATCACATAATCACTTATGGCTAAAAAAACTTAGGTGTTGAAATTAAATCATTTTGTGTACAGTGTTGTGAATATAAATGGACACTTTGATCACTAGCTGACACAATGGACTGTCTCCCTGAGACTAATTTGGGTATTAGACTTATGTGTGCTTGTCTGCCATCATGCCTATAGTAAGTTAAGCTACTTAATATGATTATCTTCCAAAATGGAATTTGCTGAATCAGAGAAGACAGGAGAAAATGAGGGAATAATGTTTTCCTTACTGCTGAGTACTACAAATACTGTATGTCATTTCAGCTATGGGACTCCGAGTTTTGTCTTGTTTTAATTTATGGCACAGAAGTCACATAAACGCTGTCTTCTCTTCGGATGACAGTTGAAATGATAAGGTATAAGAAGCTTAAACTTAGATTTAGTTTATGAGAAAATAGTTTCACAGAGCAAATCAACTCTACCAGAGGCATCGTACAGAGATCGAAGACTGTCAGGGTCAAGGTTGCTGAGTTGTTACAATGAGGTCCATGTCTTCTGGATCCACAGAGATAAATCTGAGACCTGGCTTTTGTCTCTGGTTTAGTGTGAACTAGGATCTTGTTGTATGTCTGTCTTTCTGTAGGGAGGACGAGACGTGGCTGTCCCTATTTCCCCAAAGAAGCAACCTTCTCTTCACAAAAGTACTGACACGTTATAGTGCAGAGGTCAGCTTGATGCAATTTCAGAGAGTCCAGACATGAATTTTTGGTAAAGGAAAATAAAAGACTTTCAGGTTTGATGCAAAGGGAGGTTGTAGAGTCTCCTTCTCTGGAGACATTCAAAACCCACCTGGACACCTTCCTGTGTAACCTCATCTAGGTGTTCCTGCTCCGGCAGGGGGATTGGACTAGATGATCTTTTGAGGTCCCTTCCAATCCCTAGCATACTGTGATACTGTGATACTGTGAAACAAAACAGGGAGCATTATTAACTTTAGCCACTTCCATCGGCATGAGTGGTATTAATTAATGTTGCCAAAACAAAAAATTGATCTTAAAATCATTGTAAAGTTACATGAGTAGCTTCAGTGTAAGCAATGTCCTGTTCAGCTGAGTTTTTAGCGGTTTAACCTCCATGCAGCACACAGTAAACATACAAATAAGCCATTTAATGACGTTCAGGTTAGTGAGGATGTAAAATAAGAGGAAGAAGTTGAATTCTTCCCTAGCGTTACCTGGAAGGCAGCCTTTAGCGTGGAAAGGATGGGGCAGACCTGTACCGAGAAGGCATTTAGCTACAGGGACACCAGCTGAGCTGTGTGAGACTGTGCAGGTCTGACTCTGGTTCCTGCAGTCAAGAACAAGGAAGCTCAATTTTTCTTTTTGAATGAAACCAGTTCTGAGAAAAGCCATCAAACTAGCAAGAACGTAAACTTGTTGAATCCCAGGGAAGAAAGTTTTATGCAAATATAAGTCATGTTTTACTTAGAATTGAGCTTCTGGAGTTATTCACTCCCTGATTAAACTGTGTGAAGAATTAGGCAAATTAAATGGAATAGACCATAAGAGAGAATTTTCCTGTCATAGTGTTTTATCTGGGGGCTGCTTGTGGCAGTAGCATTTCAAGTAGTTGCAAACTTTTGAAAAATTTGAGTTTATTTATTCATTCTTTCAGTCTCAACAATCTTCAGTTGAAGGCAAACGGGAGGTCAGGGATACACAGATGCATAATAATCAAAAGCTTTCAGGAAAGCACTGAGTTTATCCTTTCTTCTGGGAAAAGCAGACAGCAACCCTTTATTTTTACCAAGACAAATACAATTCCTGCAGTTTTGTTTGTACAGTTTTATTGGAGATTCTTTTGAAAATCATAATAGGAGGGAGAAGAAAAGATGGCCTTTCACCAAAAGCTAGGAGAACCTGAAAAAAACCTATTACTTATGACTGCATAAAAATAACACACTGTTCAAGAGATGTCTGCAAGCTGGCCTCCAACTGCTTTGAGCCTAATTTGGTTGGAGAGAAACAGAAAAGTAGTGGCCCTTGAAAACTTCACATTGCACTGCAAAAATCTGGTCTAATGTTAACATGGACCTTCAGCTGCCATTGCCGCAGTCAGATGGCTTAGAAGTGTTGATTTTCTTGTGCTGATGATAAAATGTTATGAGAGTGTTTGTCCAGGGAGTGCTTAGTAGCTTTTTTTTTCAAAGTTAAGTACATTATCTCATCTGTTTCAGAACATTTTTCTTTCAGAGAAACCATATGACTTTGGACTGCTGTGACTATGCCTGCCTGCCAAGTCTCCTTGTCTCTTCAATAATTACAAGTCCAAAGAATGACACAAATGTAGGAAACTGTACTCTGAAAAGCTCTGCAAACTGCAAACCGTTTTTCTCAACAAGGAGAACAAAGTCAGAGCAAGGTTTTTGGCCAAGTCAAAGAACGAAAACATTTTTTCTGCATTTATATTCACTCTTATTTTCTAAGCTGTTAGCTGGTTACACCGGTTCTGCCTGCCTTCCACAAATTTCAGATTTCTTGTTGAGAACATCCATCTCAGAAATGAGGCCCCATCCGACCTGCACAGCCACGTGACTGTGTGACATGGCTGGAGGTGTATGTAACTGCACCTCCTCAGTGTTACCTCCCTCACAGAATCACAGAATCACAGAATCAGAGAATCAGAGAATCAGAGAATCAGAGAATCACAGAATCACAGAACGGTTGGGGTTGGAAGGGACCTCTGTAGATCATCTATTCCAACCCACCTGCTAAAGCAGGTTTCAGAGCAGATCGCACAGGAAGGTGTCCAGGTGGGTTTTGAATGTCTCCAGAGAAGGAGACTCCACAACCTCTCTGGGCAGCCTGTTCCAGTGCTCTGGCACCCTCAAAGTAAAGAAGTTTCTCCTCATATTCAGATGGAACCTCCTGTGCTTCAGTCTGTACCCATTGTCCCTCATCCTATCATTGGGCACCTCTGAAAGGAGTCTGGTCCCATCCACCCTTGAGATATTTATAAACACTGATGAGACCCCCTCTCAGCCTTCTCTTCTCCAGGCTGAACAGACCCAGCTCTCTCAGTCTCTCTTCATAAGAAAGGTGCTCTAGGCCCCTTAATCATCTTCATAGCCCTCTGGTTCGTAGCCCTGTGATCTCTCTTCTCCACCAAACTGCTGAGATTTGCTCCCGGAGCAACCTCACACTTGTTACCACTTTGGCCGTGCTGCTGACATGAGTGCGGTGTCTATTCACCGGGCTGATCCAGAGGATCTGCGTGGGTTGAGGCATGTCCTGGTCCTCCCTACAAGACCCCACATATGGTATGGTAAAACTCAAAGAATCGTTTCGAAAAGCAGGATCGATCCATTTTGATACACAAAAATATGTGAGAACAAACCGTCCACATGAATCGCTCTCTTACATTTAGAAGCTCATCATCAGGTGATGCACCAGTCTGGTCCCTTAGCTGATCACCTTCCTCGAGAGAAGGTGAATTTTTAGCATCTGTTAGAACCCTCATATTCTTCCCTGCTTCTCTTCTCTGGACCACGAATGAATGAGCTCCTGCAGGTTCAAAAGGAGACTGAACCTGAATCTAAAGGCTTTTTTTCCCCCCTCCCTGCCTGTTTCCTCAGAATCTTTAAGTGATTTAAGTCAACACAGTCATTTAACAAACCATTTTACAGTGCTAATACACAGTTACAGACCAATCCCCAGCTCATTAGGATGCATGTCCCACAAAATACAGTTTTATGATTATTTGCCCTGGCACCATTTATGCAGAATGCTTTGTTTTTGAAGGAAGATTACAGACAATAAGAAAATTAAAATAATGATGTAGAACTAAAGTAAGGAGGAAAATGTTTGCCCCAGTAGGACTCTTAAGGTCAAGCAAAACAAGGATATCTCTGGTTACACTCCAAGTGATTCTCCCAAAAGGCCCACAAAGCTGTCCCATCTTTTGTTAAATCACCTATGTTCATACTTTTCATAGTCCTGAACAGTAATTTATTCCTGGATTGGCTGAAATATTAAGTCCCTGGTGTTGCCACTACGATGCTCAGGCAGAACAGACCACGAACGTGGAAGGGCAGCTGCTTTTGTGTACAGTTAAGTATGCCAGAAGTGTTGAGAAGGAGAGAAGTGCATTTTGAGGAGGCACATGACCATATTGATCTCAAGTGAAGTAGGAGACAACTCACCATGGCAGGGACTTAACCTGGCCCAGGGAACTGGCCCAGGGGAAAGAAAAAAAAATCAGCCTTGCTGGTGATGGATTTCCTTATGCTATGAGCTCAACCCAGTTTTGCACAGAGGGGAGTCTCAGTTATTTCTTCCAACACAAGTCTTTTATTTTACTCTCTACACGGCCAGCCTAGGCAAGCCTTTTTAGACCCAGGCTCTCCTAGTCTTTGGGCATGTCCGTCATAGAGGGGAGTACCTTGAGGCAAGATGGGGCTTCAAGGGATCTTGCAGAACGTTGGTCAGTTTTTGCTGGAGAACACTATTTCCTCTGTAAAAATTCTCCACCATCTAATAAGCCAGGGCAAGGGAATTCACACTTATTTTTTTGTCAAAAGCAATTCTTAAAAATTGTCAGAATCATTTTGTCTTTGTCTATACCCACAGGCAGATTTCTACTGAGGTTACCCACTATTGTGATTAAAGAGATAGGTCTTTTTTACTTTGCAAAGGTCTCTATACGATCTGTCTTTCATGAATGCACACACAAACCTCCACAGCCCTGTTTCGCTGCTTGTTATAGGTAGCACAGATGGTGTGAGTGGCAGTCTCCTAAAAGCTCTTTGGTTAGCAGACAGAAGCACACCACTCTGTTAATCTATTCAAGTTTTTTAATGGCCTCACCAGAACCGTACCTCAACCACTTGCCGACTTCAAGTGGTTCCGTTTTACAATGTCCCTCTGAGACAGAGAAATGTCATCCCTACCTCAGAGACAGGGAACTGAAGCATGGCAAAGATCAGATGTCAAAAATAACAGCTGCAGCAGAGCTATGAGCAAAAGCAAAGTACATCCTAGGTGAGTGTCCTATTCATTAAACTATCCTGTTAATAGTTACATATTTTGAAAGGAAAATGAGGGTAAAATAATGAGAGACGGAGACATTAATAGAAAGAAAGAAACCGCAGGAAAGCAAGATTTATCATCAACTAATTTTACTGTGTAATCAGGCAATTGCTCTCCATTTTAACTGCTTGAGAGTGTCCCCTGTCGCATAACTAAAATGGCATTTGGGGCAAGTTTTCATATTTCATTTAGTGCTGCTGTGAGTGTGGGATGCATGGGAATGAGAAGAGCCACTGGATGAGGGAGCGATATCTCCCCAGGGAAAATAGAAAAGAGAAAAACAGGACAGTGAGAAGAAGAAAACCTCTGGTTAGTGGTTTGAGAAAGCATCCTGTAAAGAGGTTAAGCGCTGATCATTGGTCAGTTGCTTCTAAACACTGCAAGCGTATGCAGCTCTGGGTACCGCTTACTCAAACTGAGGTGCTTGGAGTCAGATTTTCGGTCTGGGGAAACGGCTCAGAGCTTCAGGCACTCGAGTTTCAGAAACTCAGGCCAAACTCGATTTGAACATTTAAAAAACAAACCAAAAAAAAGCGCAGAAAAATAAGAAAAGGAAATCCAGACATTCTGCAAAGTGAACTGCAGCCACTGCCGCTTGGGTATCTTATAAACAGGGTTATCAACAGATACTCACCTTTGGGAAGCTGTTTGCAACTCAAACAAAGGCTGTATTCAAATAATAATATAAACTATACTTTTCTAGACCATTCCTGCTCCCAATTTAATCAAGTTTTCTTTTGCAATAAGAACAAGAAACTAGACATTTAACTACCATCTCCCAAGACAACGCTATTATTATAAACGAAAAGCAGATTTAGAGAGTTAATAATAAAGTATAGATTATGTTTTCTTGAGCAAAAAGAATCACTTCATAATATATTGCTCGCAATAAAGAGTAAGCCTTGGATTTCATGCAGCAATATTAATTACTAAGGAGAGAGAATGAAAGAAATCACGTCAGATTAAGATTCTTCTGAATCACACCAGAGAAGATAGAGTGCATCTTCTGAATAAACAGATTACGTTGCAGGGAGCAAAATTAGCTGGCAATCTTCAGCGATGCCCGCCTCTAACAGTTCTCCATATGACTTCTTGTGGGCAGGCCCAAGGGACAACAACTGATGGCAGAATGATTATTTCAGCTTCCCGTGTTATTATTCTGCAGCCTTTCTCAGAGTGAGGGGATATTAACTATTCCACCTCTTCTCTGTGCTGCAGAGAAATTAGGCTTCACATCAGCATGTAATGCATGTGTAACAAATAATTGCTTATCAGAAAAGCTTTTTGATCTGAAACGGTGAGAAATGGCATGCAGAAAAGAAAGGACTTTGTGTGCTACTGCTGGAGGAATGATACATTTCAAATAATTGCTGTAAAATAAGATCGCCATCAGGACAGCAATGTGAAAACCAGAGGTGCTCATACGTGAAAGACCAAGGTATGTGCTACACGTGTCGCAGTGAGAATATTTCCACTAATTTTGGTGGACTCAGCCATTCTCCCCTGCAGACCAGCATACTGCCCTCAGCAGTGGAGCCCCCCCAGGGCAGCACAAGCCAGCGTCACCAGGGCTCACTGCCTAAGAGCTGGTTCTTTAATTCACATATACACATTGCATCCCTAATGGAAGCAAGGTTTGTGAAGGCCCTGGGCTCTAGAGGAATTTGTTGCAGGCTGCCTCTGGAGAAAGATCTGTTTCCTGCCAAGGTGACAAGAAAACTAATAATGTCCATTGTGCTGGAGCCTGCCAGTCTGCTTGTCTTCCTAAGCCTCTCCTGAAGTCACCAGCAACCCAGTACTTACCCCAGCTTCATGCCTTTGAAATGCCTCAACCTCAATACTCTTGTCCAGCCTGCTGAGGAGAGCGAGGAACAGACCAGAAATCCTCAGAGGGGTCCACGTTGCTGAGACACATCCTACATAGGCCGGAGCACCCAAAGGACTGCGGGTGTTGGGGCAATGGCCCAGCGCCAGGGTGGTGGGAGGTGGGAGAGATGAAGGACACCTCTTCAGGCTGCTCTCGGAGGATGGGGTGCTGCATGGAAAGCGGGGGCACCAGCAGGACCACGAGCAGGCCGGGCAGCCCTTGTTACAAAGCTAGCTCAGTGGCAGGGAGGAGCAATGTTGTCACCAGAGCTATCACGTATCAGGGATGGGGAGATGAGTACCACACCACCAGCCTGCCCTGGATGCCAAAAACTCTTGCCCATGTGCGCTGAGCCAAGGAAAGCCGCCATTAGCAGTTTACTTGCAAGAATGTCTCCTATCCTAGAAACCCTGTGGGGAATCCATATTAAAAAAAAAAAAAGAAAGAAAAAAAAAGAAAAGAAAGCTCTGAAATACAAGCTTTCTTCTTAAAATGCAGTGAAGTTACACCACTTCATGCCTATGTGGCATTTTAGAGAAATGTGTCTCCTTTTCGTCTGCTGAAAAACTCTTTGCTTTGCCGAGCTCTGCAGAGATCCTGAAATGCATCCTTGTTATTTGGTGACAAGAACAGGGTCTGGCAGGAGAGAAGCTCTTCATCCTTTAAACTTTAGAGGTGCTTTTTTAAAGCCACGGAGTTAACTGTCCCTCCTAGAAACACGACTACGATAAATGTACTAGGTTTTTATTCAGAGCCAGTGGGTAGACTATGCTATGCACTCTCTGCCCTGCAAAAGGCACCCTTGTGGTGGGCAAGGCTTGCCCATGCCCATTTATGACACATTTAAGAAGTTCTATTTAGCCTAAGTGTTACTCCAAAGTTCCATACAACAGAGAAATAGCAGCTGCCTAGAAATAATGACATAATATCTTGCCCTTTGGGAAATACCACCTAATAAGAATTTACCTGCTCTTTGAGAATCGGTAAGAGAATGTTTTTATTTTCTTTTAAAAAAAAAAACAAAACAAAACTTTAAATTCTTACTAAGGGAGAGACTGGCTTATACTGTGCTTACAATAGTGCCCCACCTTGCATTTGGGGCAAGATATCATCTGGTCTGTATCAACCCAAAGCCACCGGTGGCTGAGCTGGCTCTGGAAGAAGATAAACCATACAAATTTGAACTCCAAACAAGGCCAGCACCTCTCTGGAGGACTGGAGGGATTCTGCCTACTCACCTTGTCTCCCAGCACCACTGTGCCTCAGGAAAGGCCTCTCACAGCACTGCCTGGGAATGGGGACCTTACAGAAAAAAATCCGCAATAAATTGCTACTAGTGATAACAAATACAGTCCTTTATTTCTGAAATTCTGTGATAGTTCCTAGTTATTTCTTCACTGTTTTCACCAGAAGAGTCGAACAACCTTTAAGGCAACGAGATGGCTTTTCTGCTAGCTTGGGTTTTTTTAGATTTGTGTCTGCAAGGTCCCCAAAAGGGGAAAGGGCTCTGCCTTGGAAAGTAATGCAAGAGGGATGTAGAGTTTTCTTGCCTTTCTTAGCAGCATTTATTAATACAAATAAATGGTAGTCAGTACATGTGAAACAGTACAACTTTCCTTTGTTGTAGCTATGGTATAGAGTACTTAATTCCCACACAGTTACTCCCACCCAGGAAGAACAGTGTGACGTAGCCAAATGAGGCATCCTCATGCCAATACGAACTCTAATTATATGTCAGGGAGTGGAGAAATGTGGAAAAATATCTCAGTTACTAAAGCAGTTATTAAAATAAAATGGGAATGTTTCAGCTCAAGATGAAGTATGACATCAGAAAGAAGATATTTGATGGCATGGAGAACTGAATGCTGGATGACAGGTATCCCCCAAACCACAGACCAGTGGTCCCTGTTCCGCAGAGGAGGAGAGCTCTTTGCTAGAGCAAACCTGTGTTAGCTGTTATTTCTTCTGGGGATTGCCATGATTTGGGCTTGGGCACCCATGAGCAGACTGCCCAGTGACAGCAAATGAGCACAAATCTCAGTGTACAATATTTCCACCTGCAAGGGTTGTATTGGTATTTTCTTGTGCTTGCTTTGATGTGACACAACGAAGGATCATAACTGTGGATGGTCCAGCTATCTTGTGTTGGGATTTCACCTGTCAGTGCACTCATTGTTCTCTCTCAGAAAAGAGAAACAAAGGGCTCAAAGCTGCTGCTCACCCTACTGAGAGAAGGAATTACATTCTGACCAGAAGAGCTGGGACAGGGGGACTTTTACTCCTGCAGTCATACTTTTGCTCAACAGGCAGCTTTCAGAGGGAAGGAAGAGGGAACTGATGCGTGAAAACCAACTACGGACATAAAAACATAATTTACCAAACTACCTGCTGACTTCAGTCTCATTAAACTCACATTTCCCACAATGTTTCGTGAAGAAGCTGGCATATCCCAGCTGGATACGAGGTGCCAGTTGCCAGGGACGGAGGCAGCCCAAGAAAAGGGGCCGGCGGGGGCACCTAGCCCGCCCCATGGCTGCGTGACAACAGCACAGACCAGCTCCACCATCTCCCCCTGCCCCGGAGGGTCCCCACCACATGGGGATGCTGATGGGACTGTCACAGGGAGCGAGGCACTGGCACGCTGTGCCTTTTTGCAACCAAGCAGCCATGAGGATCCATCCTGTTTGGTGCATAAATATTGAATTTACAGCTTTAGTTCGGGATTAAATGGCAAGGGAGCTTTTCTTAAAATCATTAAGATTTTTAAGACTGTATCTTCCCTATGTGAAAATGGGTATTTGCCTATTTTTTTTTTTTAAGCTGTGAGACAGCTAATTATCTCACTGAAAAATTGTGTGGGGAGGAGTGACTCCTGTTGGTTGCAGAGTATGGCTGAGGAAGGTTGGAAAGGAAAGTTGCTGTCAATTTTAAAACAACCAACCCTGACTTTTATTTCCACTTGATTTTGCAACAAGGTAACTAGGACTGGTTCTTAGCTCAGCCTGTGGTAAAACATCATTGTGGTGTTTTTTTTTTTTTTTTTTTAAATCCTTTTCTTTCAGCAACCTTTATTTAAGCCCGGAGATTGTGAAATATGAATGCAAGCACAATAAATCTGAATTTTCTGGAAAGTTCTATGAAGATGCAGTAAATCTATTATATGTCAAAGACTAAATTAATTTACCACAAGGAGCAGGCAATTGGCAGCAGCTGAGCCGAAGGCCCCTCTGCCCCTTCCCAGGCCCATCAGGCCGGCGGGGAGTGTGTGCGGCCATGCTGCAGGCCGCAGCATTTCTGCCCAAAAAGTGACAGCCTTCCTGCCTGGGTCTCCTGTGTGGTGGCTCCGATTGGCCTGCTGCATATTCCCTACAAAACCCTGGAAAGTCTCCAAAATTTGCCAAGAAAAACCATCTGAGTGTGTAAGGAAGACAGAGGAAAAACCCACGAAAACTTGGAGAAGAGGTTGTCTTCACCCAAGCGGGCTACAAAACCAGAGTCGATGAAAACTTTCCTATATTAGAGTGATTTTGTTGCTTTTGCCTCCGGGTCATGAAAGTTCATTTGGCATTCAACAATCATGCAAAAAACAAATGGGGGGAAAAGCCCCTTCTTTTCCCAAAGAAATGCCAGTTGCTTATTTCAGGCTAAACAAACAAAATTAAAGAAAACCATCCTATCCAACTCATATTCACCCCTCATTTATCAAAAGATAACCTTCTAGGATGCCTGTCATAAGTAAATTACAACCTACAACACCATGTACAAAGCTGAAAAAAGAGGCACCTCCCAACCCCTTGAGAAGGTTTTAAATTCCTCCTTGTCTTGACGACACCCTTGCAGCGCGCACAAGGGTAATGATGCCTCCTTCCATCAAGGGGCTGAGGGCAGGTGCAGTGGCCTGCAGTCACCATAAGAGCTGATGTCACTGGCATGGTCACAGCAAAAGGTTTAGAATCATAGGATGTCCTGAGTTGGAAGGGACCCACAAGGATCATCGAGTGCAACTCCTGCCCCTGCATACGAAAACCCCACCATTCAGACTGTTAAGTCTCTGTATCACACTTCAGCCCAGGAAAAATTAAATTTCAAGATCAGCGAGGAAAGCCAATGATGAGCCTTAGTGAAGCTCAGCAATACCACACAGGTAATACGAAACAGATTAATCACCAGTTAAGCCAAATACACCACGGGAGCTTTATCTTCCATGTAAATGGATGCTCAGACCAAAAGGTTTCTTTAAAGGTCATTACCTCTCCTACCATACTCTGTTCTCATGCTGATATACTTCGTGGGATATCAGATTTCACTCAACTCACCTCAACACACCCCACTCACATTTACCAGGAATGACACGAGTAATGGCACCATCAAAGACGGGAAGGCAAAGGGCTTACAGCAGTGTTCTTGGGGTGTGGTGCAGCCTCTCCAGACCCCTCTGTACCTCCCCATTGTGGGTCGGACTGTTGTGTCCTCCCTGCTGCCCTCCCAGGTGTGCTACAACAGGTGACAATCACACTCCCATGTTATCACAAAGACCTATCCTGAAGTCTTGCCAGCACATTTCAATGAATGACGCTAGCAAGACACTTTAACTGTCGACCTTGCATTCAATATTTCCCTGGGCAAAACTGAATATTTTGTCATGCCTGATTACATTTCGAAGTTCAAGTGTTCCCTCAGACCCCAACTAGATGTTGAGTAATTTTCTTCCCGGATTACACAGATACCAGCAAATCATACATAACGGAAACCATTAAAAAAAAAAAAAAAAAGCTATAATTTAATTACAATATCAAAAAAAAATAAAAAAAAAAAAAATAAAAAAAAAAAAAAAAAGAAGCTATTGTCTCTAATAAATAGAGACTGTGAAAACGTATTATGCTCACTATCAATTATTCATATTTCCAACAAGTAACTGACACATCCTCAAGTTATAACTTCCATCCACACTGGCTATAAAATACCGTTTTCACTGTGATTGGAATGGCTGTTACTGGCTGCCAATTAAAATATATATCATGTACCAGGCAATAGAAGTTGACAACTCCAGGAAGAAATAACACTTGACAGCCACTTGGGGAATATATAGGCAAGAGAAGACCGAAAATTCCTGAAGATCTTTATCTATAGCTTCTTAAACATTGACCTCCACGGTATGAAGAACAGAAAGATTTATCTGCACTTGGAAATTTCCCTTACCTCCTGTTGTTCTGCTTCCATTTCATAACTAGGAGAAGTGAAATATTTCTAAATTAAGATTGCATTATGCATATTTCAAAGAAATAGCAACGAAGCCACTCCCACTGTCCAGCATGAGAAATTCCCCTTAGCAGAAATCCTTGGCTGTCATTTTCCAGCCCTTGCACCCAGGGTGGACTGGAGCTAATTACCTGAAGTGAGGAAGTCTTCAGGTGAAGCCCAGGGAAGATATATAATTTGTTTGTTTAGCCCTTAGATCCACTGGAATTGGTCTTTCATAGCAATATATCATTCATACAGGAAGGAGGATTTTTTTTTCAGAAGCTGGAAAGTCAAAGAAAATATTCTCAACTCTTGGATAGGAACCCAGATAGGGACGACTTACGCAAAGTAGCTATGCCATCTCAAAAATTAACAGTCTAGAGATTGCAGAGTTGGCCATATAATCACCCAGCAGTTCCCAAGGCTGCATGCAGATGGTCAGAGCTGTGCCTGTTCCCTCCATCCGTGCTGTCACTGGGGTCCACAGGAGGGCAAAGACCTGCAGAGCTACTGCCAGAGGTCAACCTGGACTCCACGTTCTTACTCTCGGGGCATGGAAGAAGCAAATGGCAAAGATTTAATTGCCTTTTTCAATTGCAAAGATCAAAATCACCAGCTCATCAAATTGGCATAAAATGAGTATTTCTGGTTCGAGATCTCACTTTGCTTAATCCAACTTCATCATGCAAGTCTTATGTGAGGGTCATGGGGAATGCGGCACCAGGTGAAGCACACACTTTGCTCTGTCTAGACCAGAATTATTCTTCCATCACAGACAGAACTGATCACTGTTGTCCTGCTTTATTTATGAAAACTCATCAGATATCTTGACTATCATGATCAAAATAAGCCTATTATCCATGGATGGAGAGGTGCTTTAAAACTTCAGTGAACCTTGGGCTCCAACTAGTGGGATGCTTTGTTTCCCCTCACTTCCCACAACTAAGACCTGAATCATTCCCTTTTATTATCCTAACTGGTGTCAGATCACTGTCCATGCATACCACTGAGCAGATAAGGCTTAAAAAAGAAATTCTCTGCACTCATCAGCTAGAGAAAGAACATATGTTGGGCTCCTGATCTTTTTCTCTGTTTTTGCTAAATGAATATGTGGAAAGCATAAGAACATCAGGATGCAACTCTTTAAAGACAAGCATCAATAAACTTACATGTTAATGTTGTGACTTTTCCCAGGTTTCTTGATTATCAGGTCAATCTTACCTTTCTGCATGACTTCAACCCTTCAGACATACAGCATTCCCTCTCCGCACCACATCACTAGTCACAGCTTGTTCTCAATTTCACTCACTGAAGCTGACCAGAAATTATAATCAGCAATAAACACCAGCAACCAGAAGGATTTTCATGATTTTTTTTTTTCAATGAAATTAAGTATGGGCTCTTGCCAAGCTGACTTACTGCTGTGTCCCCTATTTGTTTTGGACTCATGGCTGGGGAGAGGGAGCCCTCCCCAGCAGGGAAGGATGACTAAGTGCCCTAGTTTGATTGTATCACACAGTGAGAGCTGGTGGAAGCTCTGTTTTACCCTACCAGTCTCTCAGATGTCTCAGGGACCATTTATACCTCGCTATAGACTCTTGCAGATCGTGAAGACGAATATACAGCAAAAGCACAGCAAGGACTGTGGCAGACCTCTTAAACATAGGTCCACAGTCTGTCCATAAAGAGCCCACATCTATCACCCAGCTGGGGTGGTTTATCTCCAAGTTCATCACTATGTGCACACACACGCATCAGCTGATTTTCCAATCCTGAATCAGAAGGCTGATGCCTCACCCTCCACCTCAGAGGAAGAGCACCACCAAATGAGGAACAGCAATGCAGCACTTTTTCTTTTTCACATTCTTAAATCTCAAGAATTTGTCTGATGAGGTCTCAGCTGAGGCCCAGCAGCAGAGACTGCACTACCACAGCACTTCTTTGATGAATGCCCACAAGAGCTCTGCCTTGGTTTTTAAACACAGAAATAATGATGATGATAATTGACAAGGGCAGCCTCAGCTGATTTATTAAATTCTCGTTATGTGAGGTAGCAGGTACAGAAGAAACCTTGTCTCCTAGCTGTCAATAAATGGCAGGTACCCTGGTACTCCCTTATGCCTTGGCAAGTAATCAGCTATCCCAAGCCCATTACCATAACAAAGCATCTCACTGCTATGATAATCATCCTCAAACAAGGGCCAGGCACAAGTATATAGATTTATTCCACATGCATGTTCTGCATATCCTGCCATACAATCTATATAATCTGTAGTTGTTGAGTTATTGTTCACGTCCCACGGTATAATGAAAGAGTTTGAATCCCACTACATGGGTTCACTGGATGCTGAGCCATAGATTAAGCACAGCCTAATCACCATAAATTACAAGAACAAGGGACCTGAGATATCTAAAAATTAAGCCAGGAAGTATATTATACTTCAACAAAAAGGGTTAAAAGAATTTCCCAGTTGAGTGATTGCTCATAAAGGTCTGGATGCAAAGCAGGGGGCTATAGGTACCAAAATCACAAGGCAGCCCCAGGGAACGTTTGGGCTTTGCAGTTGCACAGATGCCCATAGCTCACCCTCCCTTCCTGCTAAAGATGCTCTGAGAAAAAGAAAACAGAAAAGAGACAAGCTATCAGCTTGATCGCTGGCAATACACAGGGAAAAAGACATCCCTCAGAGCTGAGCTAAACCAGAAAGCAGGTGTGGGCATGACTTCTTTTTCCATTTCCCTTTCCTCTTTCTAAGCTTACTGACCACATTTGGATTTTTGTAAACGGAGAGAGAGAGAGAATGGAGTTTCATTACAAACGAAGCTTGGGCTGAGGGCGACCTCAGGATAGCTGCCGAACAGCTGCTCTCCGTCCCCTGCAGAGGAGGTGACGCTGACAAGCAGGGTAGGGATGACTCTTGCAGAGCTCAGCCCCCCTGGCAGCTCCCAGCAGTGGTGACGCAGAGGGGCACAGGAGAAGGGTCTGCTTGGAAGATGTTTTCCTGTCATCAGCGCTCTTTGGAAAAGCTCTTTGGCAAGCAGCAGTGAAATAAGGATGCAGCCCTGAGGGATCTTGAGGGAGCATGTAAAATAAGGGCAATGAGATGAGTCACCGGTAAATGTGCTGCGATATAAAAACAGACAGTGCAATTTGGATAAACTGGCGAGAGGCCGTACCAGTCTCCAGACCAGTTCCTGTAATGGAGGACTTCCCATCAATGCAACACGGGATCTACCGAGAGAAAGTTGGGAATTGCTTAGTGGCCATGAAATAATGGTTTTGCTCATGTTCTTCAAGACAAACATATCACAGATGTCTTGTGAAGGCTATGGACCAAGATAGCCAGCCTGGCATTTATGGAAGAAAGGAGAACCTCCATGAAGCCTCCCTCCTGGCAGGTGGGTGAGCAGAGGGCTCAGGTGAAGACTCAGGCCTGGGGACAACCAGCATCATCCACTTCCCACCGCAGCCTCCTTCCTGCAGGCTTCAGCTGTTTAAAATCAGCTGCTTGTGCTGGCAGCAGGCCAGCTCGCCTCTGTGAAGGAACCAGCTCCATATGCTGTGCTGGCAAAAAAAACCCCACGCTTTCTTCAGAAACACCTAAGTCTTCGGCTTTCCTTTTGTTTCTGTTGGCTTCAGACCATCCTTAGTCACCACCGTGATAGCAATGGCGTCTCAATGCTGCCCTTTTCTAGTTTCCACTAAGGATGCAAAATACTTACGGTGCATAGCTTAACAAAAATAATTAACATTTTCTGTTTGCACTGCTGTGTGAATATTGACCATCGAATCTTCACAGCACACCAGACAAACGTTTCTGCTCCAGTTATTGCCTCAGCACCTTGACGTCCATGATCCCTTAGCCAGAGCTCCCTGGATCCTTCTCTGGGCTGTTCTCCCGACTCCCTGGCAGCTCTTCAGCACGCTCCGTGCTCACCTTTCTCCTTGTCCTACAGTGACGGTCACCAGCAACAGCACCAGCAAACCATCCCTGTAGGTCATGCAAAATCAAACAGCCTTGAGCATTTAGGTTTTCCCCACCTCTGTCAAGTGAGGGACCATTGCTCCTCCTTTCTGTAGTCCTCTGTTTGTCCATCTCTTTTGGCTGCACACCAAAACCATGACAGAGCAGGAGGGGTGCTTTTAGAATGGGTGCACTGCAACCCAGGCTTGGACTGGGGATCTGCTTTCTGGACCTCAGACATTGCTGCAATATAAAAACCAGCACTAGACTGGCTGTACACGTTAGAAAATAATAATAGGGACCACTTGACAAAAGGTCCTGGTTGTTATTTTCTCAAGGTGTTTTGTCCAAGCACTGACACTTTTGTGAAACTGAAGAAATATATTCAGTTTCCCTTAGTTCTTTTACCTCAAGGTGTTACATACTATTACTGTGTGCTGTTCAATACCTGTTGCATTTTATTCCAAGGTGACTACAATAATTATTTTTCTAGTTACTAAAGCATTTGGAGAGCTTCCAGGATGAAAGTGAATACAGAAATGACAAACGTTTACTATTCTAATAGATAGCCACCAGTGCTTTATGAACTATCCCACTACATCCAAAAAATATCACTGTGGCTTCACAAAGAGTCTTGAGAACATCTGCTTTAAATTGAAGGCTCTATTTCTGCTATAACAAGAACATTGTTAATATCGATCCAGGTGCTCTATGGAGCAATCTAGTATTTTCATTGTGACACTATTGAAAATCCGGTCTAGTACACTGGTAAAACGGCATCATTCAAAGTTACCAACATTAAAAAAGCAAATAGTTACATTTTTCATTAATTAAAAAAGGCTTATAACAGCATTAACGATCCTTGCATTGGAGTGTATCATTTATGTAATGGCAGCCTAGCACATTAACTTCCCTTGGCTTTGCCTTGGCCTTTTAACTCCTCCAACTGATTATTACCTAATTTGTAAAGTCTCCCAAATGGGTCATTAGCTCTTAAATACATTTCTCCTGCTGTTTGGTGTATACCCGAGAAACAGTAGGCTGTCAGAGAGATAACTCGTTTGGAAGTAGCTCCTTCTGGGGGAAAAAAAAAGTTAAAGAAATGCCAGATGAAATTAAGTTTGCGAAATGAATCATAGCTTGAAATATCCCTGATACACGATTAACTAAGACATCACACAGAATTCATTTTTTTTTCCACAAAAGAGGACTGGCATCAGAGCATCTGCAAGCATAGGTGCCCCTGCAAGCACCTGCAACTCCTGCTGCTCCTGACCTGTAACAGCCCTGGTGCAACCAGGCAGTCAGCTAACGTGCTAAACTAGGAAACCCAGCAGAAAGGCTTACGGGACCAGCTCCTGTGCTCCCACCTTCCCGCTCTGCCTCCCCAGCTCAGCCCTGAAATCATGAGCCAAAGGCAGAGCAACCTCAGACCACAAGAAAATCAGTAGCATTTGGTCCAAGAATATGAATCCCCCAGGGCGACGCTACATTCACCAACCAAATTAGTGATAACGTCCACTGCCAAGCTAGAAAAAAAAAGATCATTCGGCCTTTTCCAGCCATAGATAACATTTTCGTATTTTTTCTCTTACTTTACAGTATGATGTAGGGCATGAGACTGAAATAAGCCAGTGTGACTAAGTAAAAACTCTTTGTACTAACCCACTCATCTGAAACCTATTCATGGGAAACAGAATAAATGACTGTTGGCCAGCAGCATCTGCACTGCAGGAACTTTGAATATGGAGGTGTTGAACAAATTACATGATTCCCCACAAAGAAAATAACAATTAAGGTATAACAACACTTTAACTTTTGCAACTAAATTCAACTAATAAAACCTCAGTACTAGCAAATGCTCCCACTTGTTTATGCGGCAACCTCTTTTTTCTATTCTTTTACTTCTATAGATCTTTCTGGCTTTCTCCTCCTCTTTGGCTCTCTCAGTTTGCTCGTTTATTTTCAATGCTATTATCACCTCTTTCTGAAAAGAGGCTACTCTCTACTAATCTTACCCGGTTTGCTGGAAGGGCCACACCCTCATATTCTATGCCTTCTGCAAGGACGAGAAATGTGGTGTCCTTCGGGATAAAAATTACTGTCTGCTATGGCCCAATATACATGGATCTGCAGAACATAAATTAACATAACAAAATCAACACCGTCACCAGTGTTTTCATAGCAAACAAATAGCTTTCTCTCACTGTGAAATTCTCAATTTGCTATTTCCACAATTTTCCCCTGGAATAAGCCACATATACTTCGCAGGCACTTTGGTCACCATGACCTTTATGCAATATCATCAGAGGCAACATGCAATCGCAAAGCTGAAATACAGAAGACTCTGTGATCAAAGACTTTCGTTTTCCAGAAATGCCTTTTTATTTAAGAAATCTTCTTTATAACTTGTTCTGACAAATGTCACAGCTGGGAAGCTTTACGATCTATAGGATAGTTTTCTTTCTCTGTATTTTTCAGGAGGCTGGATTCATCAAATACAAACTGCACTTTGATTTGTGTGTCTGCATGTTCAGCACAAAGAAATGAAATACAAGAATGGGAAAAATGACAATCCTCTTTATCTATAGGTAACTTTTTGGCACAGAAATATCATCCGCTGTGATCAACTGAAAAGTGCTGAGGTACTAGCATAGAATGATGTGGAAGGAACAGGATTTCCCACAGAGCAAACTCTGCTTATTCTGGTTTTGTACTGGCCACCACGTTGGCAAGCACGTCAGTACCCCAGCAGATGGTTTTGAGTAGGGACTGCCAAATCACTGCATGCAGAAGGACGCCCTTCAGGCGAGGATTTCAGCTGAGGAACATCTCGCTCTTGAGAGGTCACGGTACCAGCTGAAACATCGCAGGGTATAGTCCGGAGCCAAAGTAATTGTAAAGATAACATGTTCAGGACAGAAATGAGAATACAACTCCTTCAGAGTAGACTTCATGGAACCAGCAGGAAGCAAAACCTGTGACGCAGCTCAGTTTTCCTCTGACTGGGTTACAAATGCCCAGGTAGAGCTAATGGGCCTGTGACTTGAGGCTCAGTTTGGCCAAGGGCCACAACACACATCTTCTGAACTTAGAGTGGCAGGAACGGAGGCGATTTGCACTTTCAAGTGGGGTTTGAAGAGGATAAGCTTAGTCAGCCTGGAAAGGACAAATAAAACTACAAAATGTGAGCAAGAACAGTCAATGAGGTCTTGTTTACAAGAAAGCCTCTGAATAACTCGTGTGCTCAAAGTTGAAAGGCTGCTTGCGTTCTTCCCTGAATCAGGACTGAATGCCAAAAAATAGTAGATTTTGGGAGTGTTGAGAGGTTGGCAGTCGACTTCATGGGGATGTGGCAGCACCTTTTGCTTTTTTATTCATTAATACACTGATAAAGCTGAAAAGAAGATGAGGACTACACTGGAAAACATTTACATGTGATCTGATCTCCAGGAATCAGCATTTACAGGCACCCTCTTCCTCTGAAACAAACCTGATGCCAAGGCTGTCCTGTGCTGCATTTTTGTTACTTTCTGCAATTTTGGCTGTAGCATTCTTAAACTGGCCAGCCACCCAACTCAACCTACGGGCGTTCAGCACTTTTAAATCTCCGAAGAGAAATGCTGTCTTTGTGGTTCGCATATAAAACTGAGAAAAAAACTAGTCTCACCATTGAGGGATGATGCTTTGGGTCATGGGACAGTCTATTCTGTAGTCAAACAGTGGCTGCTGAATTACAGTTAGCCTCATAAGTATCCAGAACATTTTAAATCATAAAGGTCTTTACTTCACAGAGTAGAGATTAAACAATTTTGAACACTACACGTGACAAATGCAAAAAGTATTTGGTGACTTACAGTTTTAAAATTGCCAAAGACAACATTCAAAAGCAAGCTGATGTTCACAGTCTCTATGCTCATCTCTTTGGTTAGGCTGAATATCGCTATTCCTGGTAAACAATAAGTTGTGTTTTGTTTGTTTGTTTGTTTAAATAGTCTTTACACAACCCAACTGAAGACAAATCTATGATGTTTTAATATTTGGTTTATATTTCTTCTCTTATTTGTGAGTTTTCCCAATTCAGTATTTTTTAAAAAAATCAAAATATCATTTGCTGATAAAAAAGGCATTGTAGCATATTTCCAACATACATAGTATTTAAGTCCAGGTAAATCAGCTATAAATTAGTGTATTTCACATATACAGATCCTCTTTATGTTTACATTTTAGGCCACAAACTAGTCTCAAACTGTTTAAAAGTAGGCACTTCAAACAACCTGCACTTTGCCAAAAATAATATCCATCATTTTTTGGTTATTGAATAACTCTGACAGCACTTCTCTTTGTAACATGCTTGTCAGACCAATATGCACAGATGATCACTGGCTATTATCAGCCTGAAGCAGAAATTGAAAACAGCTTCAGTCTTCCTTGTTCCTCCTTCTTCCCCTCATTTCAAGGAAAGCTGTAACACATTCTTGAAGACAACAATCCGAGTTTTTCCCCAGAATAAGTCCCAGCAGCTGCTTCTTGTGCTTTCAAAACAGCTTCTCGAACCACTTGCACCACTCGCAGGTTCTTACATGGGAAGACCCCCACTCCCAGGCGCTGTAACAGGCTGCAGCCGGAGCGAAGCACCAACGCCAAGCGCTGCCCACCAGGCACTGGGTCACAGAACTGTTTCTTTGGTCACGCACTGCTTAATCCTGAAACGTGATGATCTGGAGCGCACAGGACTTTTCTTCATCCTGAGCCATGGCAACCTTCCCAGGTTATTTCAACACCTGGCCACATGTGTTGATGCAGACCCCTTCCTGTTTGTCCCTGAGCTGATAACATTTGTCCCAACGGTGCTGGCTGTTTCAACAAGCAGTTAATATCTGTGTGAAGCCATGTAATTATTTCCCTGAATATCCAGGGTATGGAGGGGGTGGGGGATACTGTATTGAAGTCTGTGGGGTTGGAGTATAAGGTGGAGGTAGGTCAGCCGGGTACTCCATTTCGTATTCGTAACTGTATGGCGGTGGAGCCACTGAAAGGGGAGAAAAAGGAAGACAAAGTTAAAAATCTTTTTTTCAGATGCAGGGCCCCAAGTATTTGCTAGTCGACATTCAGACTTCCACACAACAGATGTAAAGTCTCCTGGCAATGCGCTCGCTTTTTTTTTCAGACTGATATTATACAATCACTTTATGTCAATGCAAGCCCTCGCTTATTGCCCTTTCCTTCACTGCTTAGCCATGTGCCGACTGACATGTTGTGCTGGGAGGCGCGTTTGAGTGGCCACATGGCATATGATACCAGGGTGATGCGGCAGAGCTAAACTTTTTCAGAGGAGGAAGGCTGGGTTTTTATCAGATCCATTCCCTTCCACCTCCTTCAGCAGCAGCACAGATTTATGTCATCCAAAATGACAGGGTAGCCAGGGCTTTCCCTGATCTTCACAGACCTCTCAAACACCCTCTGCATCCCCAGGACATGTGTGACATGCCACACCATGCCAAACACTGCAGCACCAGAGCCCCAAGGGCAAATGCTGAACATCTTCCCAGGATGTTCCCAGGGTTCAGACTGAGGAAGAACAGAGTTTTTGCCTTGTTCACCCCCCTGGAGACACCTGAGGAGAGCCCAGTGTTTGTAAACTGCGTCAGGCATTTAGGAAACAACAAAAATATGCACAAACATCTGAAAACATTTTCTCAGCTACTTCCACTAACCTTAGAGAAGAAGTGATCAAAAAGACAGTAAATGCTGCAGAATGATAGCATGGTAGGAACTGAAGGCTCCATATCAAGACCCCATTAGAGTAGTCTCTACAAATTTTAAGGTCCAGAGTCTGCTCATGTCTCTCTTCATGTCACCATGGATGCTTTCCTATCCCCCCGCCAGGATGTCCCAAGCACACTGGCAGTGGAATAGAGAGGAAACAGAAACCTCAAATGCTTGTGATGGGGACTGGAGAAAATAATCTATATGGGAATATAGCGGAAGAATGGTGAGGAGGGTCATTGTAAATAGGCTCAAGCAACTGCAGCTGGGGTGTAGAAAAAGCACATACGTCACACTAATTGTTTTACTGACCTTGTGCGCTTAACAAGTAGAACCTCTGTGTTAGGTAAATAGGCTCGAGAGAAAGTCTAAGGCACCTCATCATTATGTCTGAGATTCCTGCTTTGTTGTGAGAAAGAGCGAAAGGCTGCACCTGCTTGAAGCCTTTAAATACATGTAAATGCAGCAGGCCCAGTGATCTTCTACCAGAGCTGAATTCTGCAGCGCTTGCATCTCCGCTCCTATCACCTCTGCCTGGGAGCTTAGGTGCTGCTTTGGAGATCCCCCAGTAGAGAGGTAACTCAAATAAATTTGCTCTTTGCAAATGCATTTGTGGCCTCTGGCTCTTCTTGCGACGTGCCTGCATTGGCTCACACGGAGTCAAATCCCAGTGTGCCGTGAAAAGCACTCCCTGCTCTCTGAAAACCCAGCTGCTGCTGTGGCTGAGGCCAAAGGAAGGGCAGCCCCGCGCTCACCATTCCTGTCCAAAACAGGTAATGGTTTGGGGAGAGCTGGTCACAAACCCCGCAGCCAAAGCCAGGTCAGTCGTTACTCCAGAAGTGTTCACGACAGAGGAGAACACCGAAATAATTTCAGAACCTCCCCACCCTCCAGAAAGCGGCTGCTGCTGGGAGGAAGAACGGCTGGAACCGATGTTTGCAGGAATGGGGAGCGTGCAGATTCAAACTGCCTGGAGCTGGAGAGAGAGGGGTGGGTGAGTCATTGCAGGAGCAGACTTGGGGAGGAAGAGGCTAC
The DNA here is from genome assembly GCA_013399365.1 of Pampusana beccarii. Taxonomy (NCBI): domain Eukaryota; kingdom Metazoa; phylum Chordata; class Aves; order Columbiformes; family Columbidae; genus Pampusana; species Pampusana beccarii. The sequence goes on from VWYH01003002.1 coordinate 693,099, forward strand.
AGCCCCCGGGTCTTCATTTTGCTCTTGTTTTCACAGCCTGCAGTGACTATCAGATTCTGAAGTAGCTCTTCAGCAATTCACGGTTGAGAATACTGCAGTTTGCTTTCATTACTCATCTCTCTATGCAAAACAATGTTGGAATGATAAGGTTGATTATAGACGGGTTTAGTTTAACTGGAAAGTAAGAGCATGAGGGAGAAAACATACTCAGAGCAGTGAATGTGTTAAAGGAACAGATAATAAATATTGCACAGCTTGCCTATGAGTGTACATAATGCACCCGTGGTTTGCTGCAACCTTTTAAACAGGAAGGAATATAAAGCCAGGGAACCTCTAAGAGTGGGATGAAGGCACTTCATCCGTGAACACCATCGCCGTTTATTACAGTGAACTCTCAAGTTATCTGAAGGCAATTGTTCCTGTATTTGTAATTAACAGTGTCACTGAAGCAGAGATGTAGTTGCATTGCATAAACACTGTTACGATGCTTCCAGGGTCAGCTTTGCTCTTCAACAACGTGGTCACTTTCATGTGACGGGGAGCCCAGACAAATAAGCCTTGCAAACCCCAGCTGGCTCCGTGCAGACCCACCTTTGGGGCTCCTGTACCCCAATTCTAGACTAGTGGGAGCTGACAGGATGATTGGTGGGCTATGAAGACGATTAGGGGCCTAGAGCACCTTTCTTATGAGGAGAGACAGAGAGCTGGGTCTGTTCAGGCTGGAGAAGAGAAGGCTGAGAGGGGATCTCATCAGTGTTTACAAATATCTCAAGGGTGGATGTCAAGAGGATGGGACCAGACTCCTTTCAGTGGTGCCCAACGATAGGATGAGGGGCAATGGGCACAGAGTGAAGCACAGGAGGTTCCATCTGAATATGAGGAGAAACTTCTTTACTTTGAGGGTGCCAGAGCACTGGAACAGGCTGCCCAGGGGGGCTGTGGAGTCTCCTTCTCTGGAGACATTCAAGACCCACCTGGACACCTTCCTGTGTGATCTGCTCTGGGTGAACCTGCTCTAGCAGGTGGGTTGGACTGGATGATCTACAGAGGTCCCTTCCAACCCCAACCATTCTGTGGTTCTGTGACAAGTGTGGTACAGGGAGTGCCTCTGCACAGAGCTAGCTCAGGTACAGCCTAAGGTACCAGTTGCCACTCACTGTGGGCATATCTCCACTGCAGTAGACCTATCAGGGGTCCCTACTGTCCCCTGGGATGCCCCAGAGCCTGTGACAGCTTATAAACTCAGTGCCAGTTCTGACTTAGGCTCTGTGCCTCCCCTGCTGCTGCCCTGCACCTAAAACACCATTACACCAAACCAATGTAAACCTCCAGAGAGGCCTGTATTGAGCAGGTCCAACACTAAGCCAGAGCTAACAAGCACTGCCAGATCTCAGCTAACTTTGACCTAGGCACAACAGGCATCTCTGCACCATTCCTGTCAGTTCAGGCATGGTGCCAGGCAGATGCAGAGAGCTAGCTCGGGTCCAGCGGTGCGTGCCAGCCAGCGGTCCCTCCGGGGACACACAGCAGCGAACGCACCGCAGAGATGCCTCTGTGCCTCTGTAGGAGTCATCCGGGATCCCACAGCACCCAGCAGTGTCTGTGAGCTCAGGACGATCACCAATAAGCTTGGGCTGCGTTAGACTCCACATGGCACCACTCGAAGCCTTTCTGCTACAATCCACAGACCTTATTGTCCAGGTTTTCCCCTCGACGTGGTATGCCGGGCCCCCATTGTATCGGGCAATGAAAGGGAGCTGACTCTACATGAACGAGAGCAAATACAAGAACCAGAACACAAAAGAAGAACAACTGATCTGCTGCCAGACAGCCTCTGGCGCAGGGAGAAGGTCTGTCCTGCACAATGCAGCATCGCCCCGAGCGAGGTCTCAACGTGCTGCTGTGGGCACCACCAGCCGTACAGCTGCGTGTGTGTGGCACCCGGCCAGACCTCATTAGCCCACCGAGCAGCTGAATCAATTAGCCCAGGCAGGCTGCCGCACTGACGAACGCTGCGCACGCTGAGCTGCCTTGCGCTTCTCAGCGGGGAGTCGTGCCGATCCCCTCCGGACTGAGGAGAGCTGCCTGCCCTATCCACACCCCCCATTCACTGCGGAGCCATCGCAATCCAAAGATACACCCCTCCCATGAATGCAGGCGCCCTTGCAGGGGTGTCATTTCGCTTCCTTACCTGGGTACGTGCTGATAGTGTTGATGTGCGTAGTTCGGATGACCCCTACCCGAGTCCCACGGTTGTTCTTCATGCACATGCAGATACAGATGGCAATCCCAGCAATCACTCCCATTATAAATACTATACCGAAAACAATTCCAGCTATCGCTGTGCCTCTGCAAGGGGAGTGAAAACATGCAGTCAGTCTCAGCCAAATAATATTTACAAAACAAAATCCTTTTCTCAGGAGTGGCTCCCATTTAAGCAAAAAAGTGCATATTGATCACCGAAAATGCTGTAAATTTTGATCCATCAGGGCATCTGAATAAAAGAAATGAAAGATCTCTCAGACCAGAATGAGAAACTCTTTCAAAGTTGCCTTTGCAATCGTGCCAGCTCACACTGCTGATTTGCCCTATCTTAAATCCTCCCATTCCAGGGCCTTCAGAATTTAGCAACTTCTAAATATTACCAAGAATAATTTATTCTTCTTCCCCTCATCACACAAGATTTTTTTTCCCCTAAAGGCATTGGTATGACTTTCTTTTCAAAAGAAAGACTGAGTTATCCCCAGTAATATATTCCAGAAGCATCCTGAAGCGCCTGCATGCTGTGCTTCCACAGGAATGGTTTTGTCATTGTTTTATCTTAGGTCAAAAAGTCCTTCTGCTGTGCTTCTGAGCCCACAGATTAAGGAGAGCCTCCTCTTCTTGAGGATGAGCAGCAAGAAGCAAAGCAAATGCCCACTCTTTCACACATCTGCTGCTGCAGCCAGCAAAAGTATTTGAGGCTTAAATTATTTCTTTTAAAACGGCCCAGAGGAAAGAATTTAGCTCAGCCCCTGAATTAATAAATCAGACTTTCCTTGAAATCATATAGAGAAAGGATAGGAAGCCTTATTGCCCTGACACACAGGAAAAAACCTTACCAAGAGGCACTGAAGAGCTCCCAGTAATATTGAGGGCAAAATCAGCCTTTTTGATGAACCCTAGTTCATTCAGGTTTGTTGTCAGGCATTGGCAGTGCAGCATATGTTATATGAAAGATGGTATTTATAGCCTGCCCTTTTATGAAAAAAAACCAGTGACTTGCCAGAAATATTCTTACTCTGTGTATCTCTTCATCTTCCAGCAAAAATTTCAAATAGCAACCTTGCTGGCAACTTTTTTACTGGACATTTTAATCAATCCAAACTGATAGTTTGTCAACAAGAATAAGTTTCACTAGGAATTATTGCAAAGCGGAAAATAAAACAGGCACTATAATACTACAAAGACAAATATGAAAAGGAGTCTAAAACATAGTTTGGCTTCCCCATACAGGCATGGGAATAAGTAGGAGGCCTGGATTTCAAAACACTTGTAGCCCCCTGGCTTCTAAAGAACCAGCAAGAGTCAGGATGGACTCAATACTTGAAAAATCAGACCTTCTATTTAGGAACCTAAACATGAATTTAAGAGCTTCTTTTTAGACCCCAGCTATTCAGCAGCTTGGTTAAGATTTGCAGTACAATTACAGAGTTACATAGCATAAGTAAACTGAGACAATTCGCTGTCTTACTAAAATACACTGCCAGGGAGCTAAATTGCTCTCTGCCGTTATGCAGCAACGAGTGAAGAGTTTGCAGGGAGAGTAAACCTGTTAACATTTTGTAAAATATATAAAGGCCTAATTTATGAAACCTTAACTCATGGCAGCAAGCACCTGGCCATAAAGGCAGTAACTGAAAACACTGATGTGATCAAGTGGTTCAGTATTACCCACCATGAGTAACTGAGAAACAACCTCCCTACCCTGCTACGTTCCCAATAGTTTGGATCTAAAAAAAATATAGTCTGATGCTTTTGGAAGCTGTGACAAGAGATGTCCGGTTTTGCCATCCTTCTCTCTCTGGGAACATTATCACTACCTTGAGAGAAACTACCGTATGATAAAAAGGTTCGATTAAGCAGACATTTTAACACAATACTCTCTTCATTCCAGAAAGTTTCCTTATAATATACCCCAATTTAAAAATCAGGCATAACGCACAGTACCCCAAATATAAACAATTGCTTCCAGAAGTGGGCAGTCAGATGCCATTCAGTCATCTGAATTCATGCCCGGCGATGGGTTGCACTCTTCATGCTCCAGTGCCTGCCGGACACCCCAGCCTCACACCCAAAGCCCGCCCTCCCCTTCCGCATGAACAGGAACTGCTCCAAAGCAACACCCCTCCACTAATTTAAGTGTTGGTTCTGTGATATTTTGCCTAAGAAGGAAGACTGTTCACAACGGAAAAAAGATGACAAAAGGTCCGATACCATCTTCAAGAGGAGCTTCCATCTCTTCTCAGAGATTAAGCAGATCCTTACACATTTGCCAGACTGCTTTGGGTGACAGAGCTGAGATCTGAGGACTTACTTGCAGTCCTATAGTTTTTCCTAGTGACCCTTTGGAGGTGTTGGCTCAGCAGCACTGTCTTACCTCTGCAAAGAAACAGCAGCAGGGCAAGACACAGCTGCAGAAAGCCCCTCTGCATCTGCTTGCATCTGCCTGCCTCTCAGTCTAAACACAACTATACCAGAAAGCAAAAACCATTTCAGCCAGGCTAGCAAACCTAGGTCAGCAAGCAAAATAACAAATATCCACTAAAGCACTCTTTTGCCGGTCCCCACCATAGCTCCTGCTACTACAGCCACGAACCAGAAGCAAAAATGGTCACCAAAGAAAATATTCACCAGCTTTAGCTTTGCTGACAAAACTGGCAAGTGCAAGCAAGGACAAAAAGCAGTTTAAATAGCTAGACCCACCGCTGCTCATGGATTCAGGTTTTCACACTGCAGTGATAAATTTAGGCCACCTATGGATGGTTACGCAAAGAAAACCTGTGATATAGAGCAAAAGATGTAGGTCACTCTTTAAATCCAGTTGCAGCCTGACCGAGTACCAGCAGAAAAGCACTTGCTGGCCTCAGCGGGCTTCAGACCAGACCCAGTGATATGTATGTGAAACTGTTCCAGGCATCAAGTGTTTGAGTTGAAAAGGATCTGTTTGAGAGGACTTCAGGAGATGTATCTTGTCAAATATATATAACAGAACATATGTAACTTTATACCACTCTCTGACGGTGAGTTAAAGCCTAAACCCACCCAATTCAGAGACCTGCAGCCTCTGCCACTCACAGCAGCCCCCAGTAAAACGAGGAGCGCTCTGCCTCTGAACATGAGGCTGCACCTTCTCAGCACCAAATCCTGGCAGGACGACGGTCATGCAGTAGCTGTTCTGGGCACACAGCACAAAAAGAAATAATTGTTCTTTTTGTGGAAAGCTCGTCGTATGACTAGAACTTACAAAGAAGAACAAGCATGTACTTTTTTATGAAATATGGCAGAGTTTCTCTTTGTGCTATTATGGAATTTCTGAAAATAAATATCCGATAAGCAGATATCCCTTACTTTATACTTAAAAAAAAATGCTTGCTTTCTCTCTCTCTCACTGATATTTTAGACTTCTGTATAGAGACACAGAGGGATAGAGTGATTTTTCATGTTATCACCACCGTAGAGCTGCTCAAGGGAAAATACCTAAGAGAAAAAGGGTACTGTAAATCAAAAGAAGACCTAGAAACCACACAGCAGAGTCACATAGCAACTAGGAAGTCTGAAATAAAGGCAAAATTTCGAAATGCAACAATTTGAAAGAAAACATGATGCAAAGTCCTTTACAGGAGCAAAGACAATGAAGAGAAAAAGGCCGCCACAGAAAAACAATGCACAGAAAAGTAAAGACAAAGAGATGGAAAAGTAATTTTAAAGCTGCGGAAACGTCAAGAGACATTGTCAGGGTAAAACTCAGATATTCGAAGAAGCAGCTTTCCACCTGCTTTTAGCAACATTCCCCTGGAAAGAATATAAATCCCATTCACAGCTTAACATTTCTGGCCCAGCAGCGGCCCGTGCAGGGGATCAGGTCCTTTGCTGGGTGGCACCGAGGCCTTGGTGATACTGGAGCCAGGCAGGGCTCGCATTGCTCTTCAAGCCAGCACACCCGAGGTGCCCAGAGTCAGAAGAATTGTCTTTCTGGGGAACTGGTAACTTGGGTGTTTTACACAAATGGTAGAAGCATCACCAGTGGTTGCTCCAGCCTGTGACGGCTAGGGTTGAGATGACTGGAGAAAAGGAGAAAGACTGAAGAACAGCCCTGCTCCTTTGGGTCTTAATGAGTGGGAATGGACTTCATTCAGAGCCTCTTCCCCTTCCAGAAGGTTACTAATTTGGGATTTAGGCAAGTAAAGTGGATGTCAAATTTGCTCAAGACTGATACGGCCTCTGCAGTCGTCTCTAATTCAGGAGTGCTGGATCTCAGAGGCCTAAAAATCTTCTGGTTCAATAGGTCAGTGTTTCCTGGAGGAAGAATGATTACTGAATAGGCACCAATTTTTAAATGCATTGCCAAAATTTGGGAGCCAAGTATATATATATACGACCTTCATGGCTGTATGGCAGGGACTTTGTAGTCCGTTGGCCTTTGTTTTTCCTTTTTGGGTTCTGCCCTAACTTCACATGTGGTATGGTGAGGTGCATAAAACTTGGCTGGGGAGCCTGGTTTATTAGTAGAAAACTGCAAAGAAAAAAAAACCCAAACCTTTCAGCCAGCTTTTCCAGAAAGCCCACAGACTGTAATGCAAACTTTTAATCCCACCACCACCAAGACAGTCCCTCCTGAGTCTGCCTCCTCTGCCCCTGCTTCCAACCCAGGGATCCCATCTCCAGTGAAGTGCGTGTCCCAAAAACTCACCACAGCACTGCGGTCGAGGGATGCTGTGCAGCACGTCCCCCTGCCCTCCTCCTGCCTCTGAGGTGTCCTCAGCACAGGGATGCACACAGGTCTGGCTCCAGGGAAGGGACAGGGCAAACCAGGCGATGCAGAGCAGGAGAGATGCCCGCCAGCCCAGCCTTGCTGCACCAGAGACCTCCAGCCTCGTCCTTGCATCCCAGTGCTGCTTCAGCCTCTCCCCAAAACTCTCCTGCTGAGGCGCGGGTTGCCCTCCTCCCCTCATATCTGTACCCATGCCTCCACACTTGCACCTCCTCAGTGTGCTGGGACAGCCCCAGCTCCTGGCGGCGTTCTCCTCCAAGGGTGCCACGGGGACAGTTTCCATTTGCAAGTCCCCACCTGGCAGCACCCCTTGCCCCCTGGGTGCCTTGGGGGGGAGTGGGTGCTGCCTCGCACTCTGCTGGCTCTCCCCGCACCCCCAACTCTTCAGCTTTGGGTCTTGTGACCCTCACACTCCTGCCCATTTTGCATTTGTTGTCCTTTACAAGCAGATGGTTTCTCTTGATTTCCGTTTTCCTCCCTGGAACACCTTTAGAGGCTTCCTTTGACTGGGGACGCTACTAGGGGCGTGTAGCCAAAAAGATGCCTCCTGAAAAGCGTAAGAGAGAAAACTTTCTCTCCTGACCTCCTTCAATGTTTCGCAGCTCAGCAGCTTTGTGACCCAGAGAGGTTGGTTTGTCTCTTAACTGTATCACTCAGCAGACTTCTCCTCTGCAAACCTGCTCAGCCTCATCCTGAGCTCATGCAAATTTTAGTATCCACAGCCTCATGTGGCAAACAGCTCCCCAGCTTAACTACCTATCACTGAATCACACAATGCTAGGGACTGGAAGGGACCTTGAAAGATCATCTAGTCCAATCCCCCTGAAGCAGTGAATCTGAAGAGCTGTCTCCTCTGGCAGGTCATGTCAGCCCAGAACCCATCAATCCATGTGGGAGTTTGGGTTGTTTTTGCCTGTACACATCACGTAGCGTTTATGGGCCCAGGATCTCTTGCCTGGACCCATGTTCTCCACTGAGGACAGAAGCTAAAGCTCTAGCACAGGGGAACTGCAGCCACCGTTTTTTCCAAAAGCCAGCTCACTCCAGAACGCTGTATCAATTTAGAAACTATCATTGCAGAAGTCGCAGAGCTCCGCACCAGAGAGGCATTTATATTGGCATGAAGCTCTTTTCATCCTGTAATAGCTCACATTAGCAATTTTACAGAAATTTGACCGAGTATGGCAAGAAGTCATTAGAAGCACGCAAAGATCAGTATTCCCACTCTGCCTTCGCTATATTTCATTTCCATATTAGTGCAAGAAAGACGTGCCACTCTCAGTCTTCACTCTGCTCGGCTGATCTCTTCCACCTCATCATCTTTCCTAATTTCCAGTACTTTTTTAGTTCTCCAATTAATTTATTGCCAAGTCTCTGTATCTATGATTTGCTGGCTCTGCATCTCTGGAATAATATTAATAACAAAGCATGCAATGCATTTTGGAATACTACTCCTAATACTAATAAACATCCTTTAATTTTTTCCCCTTTCAGGCACTCAAAAACAAGCTGATAAGGGATTCTTTTAAAACTCATTCTCTGAGATAAAATTTAAAAAAATCAATGATCTTTGATCTTCTGATCCAGCCACCGACATTTTGAAAAATGTACTCTTTGGATTCTTAATCAGACTTGATGTTACTTGGAGGGAGGGGGTGTTGGGCTATTTATTTAATTTGATTGGCAAACCCTGGGTTACTTGGACCGTCAGCAGAAGTGCAGCTGGGTTGCGCCCCGTTTTCTCCTGCCTCTGCCAAGGCGGGCAGACCAATCCTGGGGCGTTCACTCATCTCTACAGTTGTCCTTTTATTTTCATAAGGACAAAAACACACAGTAAGTGATCCACTAAGAGACTGGCATTGCCATCCAGGGCATTTTGGCTTGGCAGCTGGGGTACCCCATGGCAAAAGCTGATGGAGGAGTGACTGAATCAGCTGGGGTACCCCATGGCTGAGCCAGCAGACCCCTCACCACTAAGTTTTACAGTCCTGGAATGCAGACATCAGGGAAATGTTAACTGAAAACCCGTTCAACTAGGGAATCAGTTAAACAGTCAGCTAGCTGCTGCCTCCTGGTTTAAATTAAATAATTAGTTTACATAGTAGCAACTCAAATGGACCAGGCTTGACTTTGAGGTTTTACTTTGCAAGGCTTGCACCTAGACAAAAGTCCTACTAGTACTTCCTTTAAATACACGATTTACCACAGGGAGGATGGAGATGATTTGTCTGTTTCCGTAAACAAATCCTGCCTGACTGTTAAAACTGGGTACCGACTGTACTTAGACAATACTTCCCCTCTCTTGCTCCTACTTGGTTATATTCAAGGTGAGCTGTTAATGTTTAATTCCTTCCTCTGTGCCATTCCCTCTCTACCTTGTTATATTTGAAAGATTATTAACTCAAGCACCAAAATATCCTGAGTAGCAGATGTACAATGAAAAGGTAGTGAGTAATCACCCCAGTTCCTGACCTCTCTCCTCCCAGCTCTTTGCGGACAGTTCATCACTTTGAGACTCCTCCATGATGTTAAGCTACATAATCTTGCAAAGAGTTAAAGGATCATACGTTCTGTCTTTCAGTATTGCCAGTGCCTGAGCAATAGGGTATCTTCTACAGCTTGTTCAAATGCTGCTGAGCTACCGAAGCATACTGTGGCACACTTGCAAAACCGGAGAGAAAATCATACAAACTGCAAACCAAAAGGATATATAATTACAGCTTGTTCTGGTTTGGGCTATCATCGGACAGACTTGTTAGACAATTTGCCTTTTGAGAAATATGTAGACGTTTTATGCATACTTCCTTTATGCCAAACCATACGCTTTTCTCCCCAGCACACTGCTGGAAATGCCTCTTGGCCAGCAGTGCTGCAAATTGTTTCAAATAAGCAATGCTGGGAAGGCCAGTGGAGCTGCTACAGTAAAGAAAGTGGGCTCTTCCTCTAGCTGGATCCCAAACTGCTTGTGTGCAACAGGCCTGAGATCCTCCCATTGCCCCAGACAGAGGGGGTGCAGGGAGGGATGGCACAGCGTCCACCCTGTTTCAAACTCAGTGCAGGTCTGCCTCAGAAACTCAGTTTTATGAACAGAGAGAATGATGCATGATATACAGCCGGGAGGTGCGTGCTGCAGTATAGCGAGCACAATACTTAATACACAGTGGTGTTATTAGCTGATCAGGGCTAAGCAGATACACTTTGGTCAGTCCCGTCCTGTCCAGCATTTTCATCAGACTAATACGTGCTAATGCAGATGCTGGTTTTGAAACACTAAGTCAGAAACACAGAACTAATTGGGGAGGAGGAAGCGGGTAAGTGGAAGCTTTTTTTTTTGACCTTTTATGTGGAGGAATTCTGATTAAGATATTGCAAGGTTTCCAGTTACCACTTTTCACCCGTGTGCTCTCCTGCTGCTTCTCTGTCCTTGTTTCGCAGCACCTCCTCTCACCTCACCTTTCCCTCTCAGACATCCTGTCCTGTTCCCTGCAGCCATGACCTTCCCTCGCTCTGTAACGTGCTTCACATGCTTCCCTGGAAAGGAAGCACTAGCCATAATGCAATTTCCACTTTCCAAAACATTCCTTATTGTGCTCATGAATCCAAAACCCAACATGACATTGACTTACACCAAAAACTATGGCACAATTGATACCTCATGTAACCTTTGCTTTAATTTACAGATTTTTATTCTTTTTATGCCTGTAGTTTGCATTGCTGGATGAGTCTGCAATTTAAAATGCTTTCTGAATCAACAGCAACAGGAGAGGCTAAAATTCCTGCCCAACTTCCAGCCCTCTGAGCATCCAAGTGTGCGAGGTAAGGACGATGTGGTTGGCTTCCAAGAACACCACAAAATGAGTAACCCCCAGTAACAGTTCACTTTTGGCAGTTGTGTTACTGGGTATAAACACTTGGGACAATCCCAGAAATATTATTTCTCTGGTAATTCTTAACATACTCTTTCTGACAGTGATTTTATTTATACCAACTTCTGCAAATGCTTAACTTTGCATGCTTCATGAGCTCAGTGCGGGAGAATCCCACAGTTTCCCTCCTGGGAAACTCTTGCTGTAGGAGCCTGACTTACTATTCTGACTTCCGGACATCTTGCCTGTCAGATCCTGAAATCTCTGAGCAGCAGACAATCAAACCTGCCTAGTTTTACCCAGACATGCATCTAGTGTCTATTTCTACCCAGCCTGAAGCTAAGCCTGTAAAGTCACGGTTGCCATAAAGGGCGATAGTTCGGCACCTCTTTGCACGCCTGCTTTGTGCCTGTAATAAACCCCACACCCAGCGATGTGTGATGTGATTTTGATGTACCAGAGAAGATCCTGCACAGGGCTAACTGGTTTTTGGCCAGTGAAACAAGGCAGCAGGTGCTATGGGAAAGGGCCCAAAGACAGGGCTCTTAACTCTTGCTCTGTGAGGCAGAGGAGCACCAAGGCAGAATGGAGGAGATCCACAGATTAATTTTAAAAGAGAAATAACCGCAATGGCTGTAATTAAAAAGAGCAGTTCCTCATGATTTCCAAGCCAATGTGCTAAACAGAGAAACAAATGCTATGTATGGAAACCAAAGAAGAGTGCTGCCACGCTTCAGGATGTCTTCCATGTCCTCTCTTCGTTTTCTTGCGCTGGCCTTGATGTCCATCTTCATAGTTTCGCACCACTCTGCCCGTTGCAGGCAACTTCACTTGCAAAGCTGCGCACCATGAAGGCTGGTCCTTAATGTATTTATTAATGATTTTCTCCACATAGGACTGCCGCATTCTCAACAGCCTTGTGCGTGCCACCCAGCCGCTGCCCAGAGCGCCGCGGCACAAGCTGGAGGTGCTGGCTGAGCTAATCAATAACCATCCTCTGCTGCCATATCTCCTTTGGCTGGAACAAAGAAGCCAATGACAGAGAATGAACTGGTTGTCGGCACAAAACCAACTCCTTAACGTAACGACCACACCTTTTTATTGAAGTTTCTGAAAAGCGACAACAAAAACGACGACAAAAAGATAGCAGCAGCACTCTCCTCGCTGTGTTTCATTTGGGTGGCACCAGGGTGACCCTCCTCTGCTGTTAAGAGCTGGGACCTGACTCCCGGACAAGGCGTCCTCCAGCAGAGACCAGGGCTGGGTGCCTCAGGAGGGCAGTGCTGGAAGAGTCTTCTCCTGCCTGTTCCCGCTGGCGGGGAACAAACTCATACCAAACTCAACTGACCGTGTATCTCTGGCTGAAAGTCAATGACTGAGTGAATCGAGGTAAAAACATGTTATTTCCCTGCCAGTTAAATCCCTTCCATGACAGGGCTGTCTTCAAGAAGCAAAATGCCACTTAACGTAACTCTAAGACAATGTTACTATTTGGTTTGCTAACGAGAAATTTGTTTGTATTATGTAAATGTGGCATTTCTAGCCTGCAACCCTGGACTTTATAGGTTCCCCTGAGGGGCTCCCAAAGAAGGCCGTGGTTCAAGCACTCGGTCTCAAAATAAAATTGCGTGTTGCTGACTCAAGATCTCCTTCCCAATTATGGAAAAGTTGAGGCCAACAGAAACATTTTTTGCCTTCTTGGTGGTCAGCTCTGAAGAAAGTAACCTAGATGCCAACCTAGTAGCTCATGCAAATTGCCAAGACAGACATATTTTTGATATTGAAAGATTTCCCCCTAGATGCAATGTAGCCCCTAAATAAAGCAACATACGAGCTCTCAGAGCAACGAAGACCACAGAGTAGAGAAGCCAACAAGCAAACGCCACAGACCAGATATTGCAAAACCAATTGCAGCTCTTTCTTGTGCAAACTGAACTGGAAGAACATCATAGAGACCCTCATCCCTGACATGCTCCCTGCTCGTTCAGCCCACATTGCAGGAGTCCATCATTCTCCTCCAAGGGGGATGACAGATCTTCCTCTGACAGCCTAGGATATAGCCTCATCACCTGTTTAAAAGTTGAATGGGAGCTCAGATCACCCATAGTAACTTATTTTCATGAGCACACTGATTCTTCATCAACTGCCTCTCTCCAAAATAACTACTGTCTTGAGAGAGATGAGCAGACACCTGAACACAGCAACGCCAAGAGTGCAAACCATATTTATCCACAACACCACTGGAAAAGCATCTGAAGAAGCTCTGGCTCCCTACTATACCCTTCTGGAAAGACCAGCAACACTCCTGCTCCTTTTACTGGAATGTTGTGTGAACACCAGCACCACGAGACAGGGAGCGCCGGGACCCACTTGCTGAAGCTGTGTCAGGGCTGGTGCCCGCTATCCAGCGACTACATTTGTGACTAGAAAACAGCTCTGATGGTGAAAAGCCAAACACCTTCCAGTTCCTGCAAAGCTCAATGCACGTGACAGGCAATTCACGGCCCTTTCCTAACTAACAGCATTGTTTTATTTGTACTCTTTCACTGACACTAGTGAGCTATAAATTACTGCCAGAGCAGAAGCTCATTGACTCTTTTTTTTTTTTTTATTTTTAATTTTTTTTTTTCCTCTTCTTGGAAATTGAGGGAGGAAGAAGTGAAAGAATTTTGCCTTTTTATGCAACAAAGAAGAGGAAGATCGTAACCAAAAATCCTGTTTCACAACAACAACAACCAAGTGAAAATAACACAGAGCATGACAAAGCAATAACATATCTGAAAATGAACAGATGCCTGCAAGCAACACTACTTTATGGATATGAAAAAAAAGTTTTCGACTTCTTCAGAAATCTGATCCTCAGAACAGAAACTGTGGCTCCAAAAAGCATTCATGATTCATTAAATTTCATCTCAAATTGGAAGATTTTACTGCTTTTACAATTCTGCCTGTTAGACAGACAAATGAAAAAGATGTAGGGTTTTTTTGGACATTGAATAATCTGATGTGGTTCACGGAAGATCTGGAAGAAAATATCTGGATTAAGAGATTAAAAACCTAGCATAATAAATTATTTTATTCCATTTTGAAAATAAAATAATAAACTATGTGCATTGCCAGAGTAACAGTGCAATAGCTTTTAAAAAGGCAGTGCTAGCTAGTACTGTATATTTTGAGTCTCAGTAAATCTATCTGGGCTTCGAATTATCCAGCATAGGGATTTTTCCCTCATATTTTCCAATAAAAATAATAAGATGCTGAGAGTTTAATTTTAGAAATTCTGGAGCAGAGTGAAGGAAAAAAAATGTTTTTCATCTTCTCTTTCCATCTTCTTTTTCTAACGTACTTTAATATTCAACTCTTACCCCTGTGAAAGCAATAAAAGAGCCTCTTCTGCATTCTTTTCTTCTCAGATTTATAGCAGCAGTTCCAGTTTTCTTTCTCATTCTCTCTTCCCAGGTGCTGTGTCAGAGCTTATGATGACCACGAAGATCCACTGAGTCTAAGCCAGTGGACATTCTGGCTCTAAGTCACCATTTGCAAAAACCTACAATGAACTTGAAAGTATTTACGTAAGTCTTTGAGGGATTCAAACCTTATTATGTAGAATAAGCAAATTACGGTTTTAGTGGTTTGGAACACCCTCGTTAAGCATGCATGAATGCCATTTACAAATGTAAAAGGAGTTAAGTGCTTGGGTATATGAATCATTTTATGTTTCTGGAGAAAAGGACTATGAGTCAGAAAACTAAAAAAACCTGAAAATTAAACTGCAGTTACAAAACCATGCTGTGGCTCTTACAGGTTCCATAAAATGAGGAAAGTTGCTGTATCTGAAGGCAGCTGTGCTGAGGATGCAGAAGTCACCACACGATAAAAACGTGTGCACACGCTACATTAAGTAACGTTGAGCTAGATTTGACCTCTTCCACCTCGGGAGCTGTTTGGGGGCTGGAAAAGAGCCAGTTACTGATGAATCAGCAATAACTTCCCTTGGCAATGCAGGAAATCCTTGCCGATTTGCCTGCGTGACCCAGACAAAGGACAGGACACCCCACCAAGCAGCGAGGGAGAGCAGACCCGGGACCCAGTTCCCTTCTCCCCTTTCCCAGGTGGCGGGGCATTGCTTATTCCTGTAGAGATGTGCAGGAGAGACACCCCTTTGCCCTGGTCCCTTCCTCACAGTTTTGGTGTCACTTTACTTTGCTTTTCACGCTAATGAGGTGCAGCAAATAAAGTGCTCTGATTTCTTTAGGCACAGAGCCCGGTGCCTTTTCCCCTCCCATGCAGGGAAGGTTAAGAACCGCTCTCCCCAAGGGCCTCATTTGGAAACCCCAAGAAACACCTTAAACATATGCTTAGGTTTAAATACCACACTCCCAATGAAGTCAACAGACTCCACGTGCTTTGCCGAATAAAAGCCTAAATCCACTGTCTCTCAGGCAACTAAAATGTTATCCTTCCATTTTAGTTTTGCCTAAGGTAACAGCTTTGACGCTCGCTCGACTATTTGAAAAGAAACGCTCTGCTCCCTCCCCTCGGAAACGCGAGGAGGCCTGGCAGAAGGCTCTCCCGTGCTGCGATTATCACATTTGACAGCGGTTAAACACAAGCGGGAACACCAAGGTGCAGCCAACCTCCAGGCGTCCTTCGCCTCCGGTACAGCCCTGCTCTGCCACAGGGCTGAGCGTCCGTCACGGCTCCGTGGAACAGCGGCAGCATCCGCAAGCCAGAAGGGCTCGTATCCATGCAAATATCTCCGGCAGCAAAAATAGAGACGTAGTGACGATCTGAGCGATTTTGACGGAACAGTCTGTAGATATTGCATTTTGCAAAGTTTTCCTTGAGGCTTTAAGTACTGCTGTCATGTCACGACCTGTCACTAATCTAAACTTTACATCCAGTTTGCAACAGTGTGAAGAAAGTGACTGAATGCCATTATATCACCTGCAAACTATTTAACATCAAAATTCTCCACAATCAGTAAACCACATATTAATACAGTTTTCACTAAGACACATGCTTGTGGGGTGAATTTTCTTCCCCAGCGTCACAGTCCATCACAGTCACTTCAGATGTACGTGCAACTGTTGGAAAGAGCAGACAGGTTGGTCAACAGCATAGCGAAGTAACACAGAAAAATGTTTCTCCAGGAAAACGAATGGAATTCTATCTCTTGGCATAAGCGAACCCTGCACCACACCGATTAAACAAGAGTTACACTCTTGAATCAAGAAATGCACTTTAGCTTACACAGCTGATAAGAACGCTGTCATACGTGCAAGGACATATACTCTGCCACACAGCATCTCCCCAAAAGAATTCCAGTCTGGAAACTCCATCACTTAAGAAGGGATCGAAAAGCCATTTCCACTTTCATGTCAAAATGGAATACGCAAGGTCAATTTAGAAACACATCACTAGAAACACACTTGTAGAGGAAGCTTGCAAAAGAAAAGATTCTCAACAATTGGAAGAGTATGGCTCCGAACAGCTTTCCAGGAGATGCAGCAGGGGTTGGTTACTTGAGAGGTGTGAATATTGAGCTTGGCACGTTTATAAAAGCAATCACGTGATGGGTTGGTTGCCTGTGATAGCGGGAGCCCGGTCGCAGTGACCCGGGAGTGCAACGCAAGCAAAAGTTCTGAATCCAAAGCTAAGCTGCAGTAGGTTTAAAAAAGAAAAATATGCAAAGACATCAAAAGGACTCACATCTCTGAGTCAGTGCTAAGTCACCAAAGCTCTGGAAAAGCTCTGGGCTCAGAGATTGAGAGAAGCATCTAATTAGCAGCCTCCATTCCAAACTTTCAATTATTTTCTTTCTGAAGCAGCTGCATGCATTGACTATTTCCAAACAAAACACAGGAAAATTCTTGTATTAAGCAAACATTTAGTCCAGCAGAGACATTTTTATCCTGTCAGAACAAATATAGGTGAGGTATTACCCTTAGACAGGTCTTGTCACGGCATATGAGTGGCATGCTTGGTCTCCTGCCAAAGGTACCAGAAGCATGTCATGGACTAGTCAATCTGAACCTCCAACTCAATTAAACTAATGATTGTACTGTGCAACAAATTTTCTGAGGTACAAAGTAGAATTATACTTCCCAGCTCTGGGGAAGACACGTGGTAAACGAAAGAAGAACGGAGTGATACGAAGCAAAAAGGTGGACGGTACAATAAGGCAGAGAAAGTAAAAAATGGGTATCTAAGAGCAATTATATCGAAGAACCAAAGAGACTGATACATGAAAGAATTAACTGGTCCTCTCCACATCACTGAGGATGTCTCTTTGTGCCTTTCAAATTTCAAAGGCTACTCACACTCAGAGCAAAGGTCCTGACTTAACAGAACACTTCATCACTTAGGGCTGAGCACACGTTTAAATGCTTTCTGGCACTGGGACGCCAGTGCTTGAGGGAGACGGGAAAGCAGGAACAGAAAAATAAGTGGCAGTATGTTGGACTTGGCAGAAGCTGCAGAACACACTGCGTCTAATATGTGACATGAGCTGAAATGGAAGGAGGCTGGGAAGAGAGTTAAGAATTGACAGAGTTTTAAGTACCGACAGCCAAGATGACATAATGGCTGAGAAGGTCTGATCCTGAAGCGAAGCTAATGACGCACACTGATTTCCCTAAAACGGATCAGAGTTTTAAGAGCATTGGTGCTCTACCTTCTTATTCAGCCTCGCTTTTCAAACCATGGCCTTGCTGCCTCTCACCCATCACATGAACGGTGAGCATTTCAACCACACCAAAGGTTTGGGACAGGCGCGCTTTAGGAACGTGACAGCAATGGCACGCACAGATCATGGGACTGAGCAAGAGTGGTGGCGATGAGAGGGCCTGAATTCTGGTGAGCGCATGAGCGCATCCAGAAGTATGAGAAATGCACCAGAAACACACGGCACACACATACTCCCACCACAGAATGGGACCCCACAACGTTTTGGCCACGTGATGAAGATACATCCAGGCACAAACTGCAGACAGGGCCATGGAGAAAGAGAACAGCAGCTGGGTGCGGTGTCAGCTGCATTAATTAGAAAATCAGCCACTCCTGCTTCTGAGGGAATTCAGTCACTGCACAAAAGCAAAGCATCATCAGGAACACTAAAGAAAAATTTTAAGACTTCAAAAAAAGGAGGAAAGCAAAACATCAGTGGGTATAATGAAGGAACAGGAAAAAAAACAGGTGATAATATGAAGGTGTTTTATCATACAGTTCTAATTTTCAGGCTTTTGCAATGGAGAGCTTACACTCTGAGTGGCTTTTTTGCAGTTCGACTATCTCGAACTTCAGCTACTTATGTTTGCCTGAACAAAAAACATGACTTAGCAATCAGGTAAATGTATTTTTATCTGCCTGTTTTTAATACTACCCTCTCTTCTACAGCACTGAAGAGAAGGTAAAGTCGATATGAAACCCATCAAGCAAGAGAATATAACTGGAGTATATGGCTTAATGGTGTAATGTAACGGACGTATATCCTGACATAAAAATGCACTCATGCCTTTCCTGTGACCTGCCAGCTTGTGAGTAATGAAGTATGTAATCTTCTAGCTACTTAATTGTTGTAATGTTTCTGTAGTTTGGTTTTGCTTCGGAATTATTTAATAATCTTTTTTTCCACATTGTGTTTCTACCCCGTGTTATCACACAGATAACTACAAGAAATAGATTTACAGCTGCTATTTTTCTGATCAGAGAACTCATACAGATAAAGTAACATACACGCTTGCACCTTTTATAATACCTTGTTTTCAAACACCAGGATATCGCTTGATTTTCAGCCTTCATGTCCTGCACTCACCAAAGACGACAGAGCTTCTAACAGGACTGTGTCAATCGCAAACCATCATCGTTTCTAGGAAGCAACTTGCTTTTTAAGTGTGAATGTAAGAAAGTAAAGTAAAAAGTAGTCTCTCTGTATTTATAACGTCTAAGCTATTTATTTTGGAACTATTGTTCAGTACATGCCTTGTAGTAGTCACCAGAGCAAGATACAAATATTGCAGCTGCCAAAGAAGTAGCACAAAGTATCCAAGGAATCATTTCAGTCCCACTACGCTTTTGCTTCCCTTTATCAGCAACTTATCTTGAAAGGTGTTTCATCTATTTAAAAATGTTATTACAACTCCCTCATTTCCTTAATGGATTTGGGGATTATGAATAGACCCTCTCACCACAAGGGAATCTGATAATGCTCAGATAAACAATCTGTTTAGTGACCCAAGGTTATACGAGACCCATCGCCAGATTATGAGTGGTCTGGGGACCCTGTTGTAAACACTAACTTTTGGGAAGCAGAGAAATAGATAAAATAAATTCTTCCATTTCAAAACAGCCATTTGATAAAGTGCTTTCCCCCCCCTCAAAAACAAGGTTTGGGAGATTTCAGAGAGAAAGGTTTTCAGAAATAATGAGAGGCTTAGCTGAAAGCTCATATGATTGAAACCATGGTGTTCCTTTCTTCCTATTTAATTGTCAAAGGGAACAGCCATGTTTTAATTTTGTATTTTCCTCATTTACTAATTGCACAGATAGCTGTTTAATTTAGCTTATTCCTTACAGAATTAAACTCTACAGAAATACAATGTAAATCATGCTCAATCAGTGACAGTTTAGACTACTGGCAAGCAGTTAGGTCTGATTTGAAGTAAGACAGAGTTTAAATGCATATCCGATACAGAAGCCATGATCAAATACTCTGCTTTTCCCAGCCTTACAGCAGCGATGGATTTCCAGAGATGCACCACCAAGACAGGGGTTTTGACTGCCTTTGGCATTTTGCACTGTGCTTCTGGTCCCACCACCCAACCTTCAGCCTCAGGTGAACCAGACAACTCAGGCGGAGGGGAAGCAGGAGGTGGGGAGAGGGATCTCTCACCTAGTTTTACTTAATCGACACCACGCACGTGTGACAATATTCACAATACGGAAACTAGCTTCTCCTCTCTTTCCAGAGGACAAAAAAAGTTGTTTCAGCTCCCCAGCTGGCTTGAGAGGATGTAGGTCTATGAAAGCTGACAAATATTAATGCAGATATTCACCAGCCAAGGACTTAGCTCAGAGGGTTTTAGAATAATTTCTCCTGAGTAGCATTCAAATGACCCTTACTGTACTTCCTCCATGTAAAACGATGGCCAGTGACAGACGGAATAGCTTCTCCAACCCCCACAGCACCGCACCGAGCTGGTACCCACACTGCAGCCCACCGAGGAGCCCACGCTGGAGCGGGGGAAAGGTGTGAGGAGGAAGGAGCAGCGGAGAGGAGCTGTTAGGGACAAATCAGACACCCCGTTCCCCATCCCCCTGTGCCACGCAGGACAGGGAGGCAGAGGAGCTGGGGATGGAGTGAAGCTGAACCTGGATGAAGCCTGGGGTGGGAGGGAGGAGGAAAGTATTTTAGTTTATGTCTTTGTTTCTCATCATCCAACTCTGTATTTACTTGGCAAAAAAATAAATTATTTTTCCGTTGATCGAGTCTTCTTTTGTCCATTATAATAACAAGTAAGTGATCTCCCTGTCCTTATCTCAACCCACAAGCTTTTTCATCTTATTTTCCCAAACGTGTCCTATTGAAAAGAGTGAGAAAGCAGCTGGGTAGGCATCTGGAAGCCACCCAAGGTCAAACCACCACAAGCAGAGAAATGATCTAGAGCCCTAAATCTAATTTTCTTCAATGACTCCAGCTCTCAGAGAGTGATGTTCCAAGATATCCAAGAACCCTACGCCTACAGCAGGAATCAGATTTTTAGCTGAATTAGAAGGGAGGATCTATCTTAGAAAGCCTCTGGACTAGCCCTTAGCTGCCCACTCCACATCCTCCCAGAGATTCCCAACCACACTGCAGGGACCATTCACAGTTTCTGCTAATTACCTACTCAACACAAATTGCAGCCTGATGTACTAAGAAAACACAAATCTGGAGCAAGTTTACCTTAACTGCATAAAGCTTGACTGACATTTTAGGGCAGAGGTCATAGTTTTTCATTGAATGTCTGGGCTTTTTGTTGTTATTGTTGTTTTGGTAATGTGACCTCTGAATCACGGCAGTGAAAAGTTCTGCCTTTTCAAAAATTTTCTGCTTGGTGAGAGCTAATATAAAGAGATATCAGAACTGGCAAAAACCAGCAAGGATACATTGTATTTAAAAATGTAACGCACAGGTGCTCAGAGGTTAAGCTCACCTATTCTGGTCTCAAGCTGACATGACATAAAATCGGAGGTAGAACAGCTTTTGTGAACCAAGCTGAGGGAACAGGCCATTCATTAAAATGTCATACTGAAAAACTGGAGATAAGTGACGACAGTTTAAATATAAAGCAAAATAGAACGACAGGAAAAAAATCCCTATTTAGCAGTCCAATAACATTTTAAAAGACTTGATAGTAGCTGGTTAATCATCATTTCCAGAAAAACTAAAATCTCAGTGATTTAATGTGGAAAGAGAAAAACAAAGACAACCCCAGTACTACAAAAGGAAACACACTCCCTAAGGCTAAACTCATCAAACACCTGTGTATCATCAAAATTTATGAAGATAAAGCTATGTCACACCTCTCACAAATACCTGCGCCCACTCTACTAACCTTCCACAGAGAAATCTTCGGTGCTTTTTTTAGGATATGTTCAGCATCCTATTACGTGGAGCTGTAAAGAAATTAGTCAGTGCTAGAATGGCAAAGCTGGGAAACTCAGCCAAGAAAATCATAGCCTAGAAGTTACAGTGGTGGCAGAAAGAAGATTTGCTGCTGTCCTGGGGCTAACGGGGAGAACTGGATGTTATTTAGTCCTTTCTCATGCTACTAGTCTCCACTCCTGGGGTCAGGATCTGAGTAAGTGACTGAAGCAATCAAATAAAATAAGAGTCGTCATGCTGGAAGGGATAGCATGGCTGGACAAAATAGAGGTCACAGGCTGGATTTTGCCTCCACTGCCTGCCTTCTCTTCACTATCTGAAAAGACAAATGGATTCTTTATACGCTCGCTCCTATATAGCAAGATTGCTTTGTCAAGACAAATATTAGAAATCACATTTTTTAAGTTGTGGAGGTTGATGTTGGTGTACCTAACTGAGTTTTAAAAAACTTGTTTAAGACAGCAAATTAGCTTTATAAAAGCACTCCTGTAAGACAAATAAACAACCACCTCAACCACTTCATGAAAGAAGAAGAGGCACAAAAAGGTTTAACTGCAGCAGTTCCTGAAAAAGAAACCAGGATTTCCAGTCCTCATACATATTAGCTGCTTCCCACTGGCATCCATCTCCCTGTTGCAAAATAAAGCTTTATCGTTTCCAAGTGTTTTACTGCACTGATGTGCAGATACTGAAAAGCAGCGCTAGAGGCTTCCTCAACAGTCAGAGCACAAAGATCTGTAGAGAAATGCAGAGTTCGATGCAGGCTGTAGGGTCCCTTCCTCTCCCTTAGCATATGCACTTAAAGGGTCTAACACATAAGGAACACGCTCCAGAAACGGCTGCCGAGCTGAAGAGCCCTCCAGTGATTCAGTCTGACTCCAGGCTTGAATTTCCTTCACTATTCGCAAAGACTTCTCACCCAGAGAGCCTGGCAGTCATAAATAAATGTACAGCAGTTTGCGGCTACCAGCAAATTTCCATGATGCATTAGTTTGGATCTGGGCTAAATGGGAACCAAAGCCAAAGAAGTTACAGGTCAGGGCACTGATGTACAAGCAAGGTTAGCAATAAACGGAGAAAATCAGCATCAGAAAATACTACAGATATCCAGGATATCTCATCCAGGCACCTTGAGTCAAAATCGGACTTGGGCTTTACTGGGTGCTTCTCCTGCCTCAGGCACTGTGGCACACAGGACGCTTACCCAAAACACTAATCCTTGACGTGCTCAATAGGTAAGCAGTGAAGGGTGCAGATAAGCTGAGCACAGCTGATGGAAGCAGGAAATTTCAGGCATTTCCCCCCTTTTTGTACAGTAACCCTTCCTTAGACTCTTTCTCCCCCTTTGACGGGAGGATGAATGGAATGAGTGAATCCAAGGCAAAGAGTTTTGTAGGTTTGCTTGTTGTGCAGAAGGGAAGGAAAGGCCTCCAACTTTCCCAAGGTCCAGGTAAATACAGAATATGTCTTTTACTTGGCACTAAGTCATGGGGCAAGAAACTGGGTGGAACGGAGTCAGTCCCTGGCAGAAAAAACATAGGTCTTCTCACCTATCTGTTAGGAAACAGGAAAAAAATCTGGTAGCTCATCCCACTCTTCATAGTGTTCTGTGCTTCAGTGTGGCCATTTACATTCACGTGAAATGTGAGGGAAAAGCCTGCAAATCAGAAAGGTAGGAGTTTACACCCACTTTGCTCCCCTATAAACATGCAAAACGCAAAACAGTGGAGGGGGGTGGGAGGAGACTAACTTGGGCATTGATGGTAGAAGAGATAGGAGAAAGGACATTGTAACGCTTCCATTAAATCCTCATGGCAGATTGTAGAAGAGCCTTTTAAGCACAAAACTGAGGCCTTGCTGTGCTGGGATGCTGTCATGTCCTACAGGCCTTGCATGGCTCCAAGCCCCTCTCAGCCTCCGTGGTGCTCCTTCTTTCACACAACTGGTGCTATAGCAGCGGGTGAGTTATCTGACAAACGACGTGCATTTCTCGGATCATTATTACGTGCTCAGATGTTAGAAACCAAGAGTGAAACGGTGGCACAAACGTAATCCAGGAAGACAGTACCCACTCCCTTGGGAATCTCAACGGTGCTGCTATGCCCTTGTGAACCAGGCAGAAAAGTCAAGTAGGTATGCAATAAAATATAAGTGAGCTTTTGTAGAACAAGTCTGATCAAAATCCCTGCCAATGTGTTTCCGCCCCTTCAACATTTCACTTCTTTTAATCTTTGTGTCAACTTCCTGTGTTTCAAATAAACCAGGAACCATTAATGCATTTTCTTTCTTTCTTTTCTTTCGAGCACCAGGCAGGCTCTTGGCTCAGGACTTGGTGATTGGAAACAGTTATTTTGCCTCAGCATTGAGTCTGCATGAACACAAAATGCTTTGGAAGCCACTATGGCATTGGCAACATAATTCTTTCAATGTCATCAATGCAGTGTAAATCCAACCTTTTTTGAAATTCATTGCCTGCCAGGCAAAACTATTCATGCATAATACATATCTCGGAGTTGGACACAAGATTACTGACATTATTTTACTCCTTATTTCCTTTGTCGTGGAAACTCTTCATTCCTGGCAAACAGAAAAAAAGTCTTACATCCCTCATAAAGAAAGACTTTTCAACTATGTTTTTATTCACCTTTTCTGAGTACTGACTCGAAGTTTGGCATCAGTGTAAGAGTTACTCCCGTTCTTCCTTTTCATAAAGTTTTGAATTTGTTTGCACTGCTCATAAACGACCTTCAAAATGACATTAAGAGAGCATGCTTTACAACAAGCACAACCACAGTACAAGTAATGGCATGTGTTATAAAGAAGGTATGTATCAGTCATTCTTGGGGTAATTCTAGCTGTAACAAAATAAAAAATGAAGCAACTCTGAGGTAAGCCTGTAATTTTCCCCTGAAAGCTGTAAGTCTACATTCTGCTAATATTCTTCGCACTTTTACAAGGCAATAGTTTCATATTTGAGCTTTGCTTTGTTATCTCTTTGAACCTGAGCTTCTCATTAACCCTCTTGAAAACAAGTATTTGTTCCCAGGAAAAAACATATGTATATATGCTGTTACATAGATGTGGTAAGGGCAGTGGATCCCAGACACAACAGGGCCGCAGATACTCAGGAGAAACAACTTCAAACCATGCCAGGCTAACTCTCTGTGTCAATGGTAATAGTGCCTGCTCATGAGGTTTGCAGACCAAGGAAATTTTTGCCTTACTGTGTGTAGTTCTTACCTCTGGGCAGAGATGACCAGTGTCTGACCCATGGGGTGTTTGCAACGGAAATCCTCCTGGTTATGGAAGGTCCCAGGACCCGGCATCAGGTCTGCACTGAGATCTCCCATCCCTACCTCTCATCTCCATAAGCATGACAGAAGAATGGCCAAAGATGGCTTTTATAGATCACAGAATCATAGAATAGTTTGGGTTGGAAGGGACCTTCAAAGCTCATCTAGTCCAACCCCCTGCAATGATCAGGGACATCTTCAACCAGATCAGGTTGCTCAGAGCCCCGTCCAGCCTGGCCTGGAATGTCTCCAGGGATGGGGAATCCACCACCTCTCTGGGCAACCTGGGCCACTGTTTCACCACCCTCATTGGAAAAAAACTCCTTCTTATATCTAGTCTGAATGTACTCTCTTTTAGTTTAAAATCATTCAAGTAAGTTCTAGAGGTTAGCAGTTGGTCAAATGTAAAAAGAAAGTCAGTGTTTGGGATACTTAAAGAGAGCTTGTAACCATGTTCTTCCAAGTTGCCCCAGTGGCCACTTGGGAGTGTGACTATTGACCTGATCAAAGTTATTTTTAAAGTGTTTCCAATAAGGTGTTTCTGAGGAAGTCAGTATGATTTACACTCTTGGCTTTGTACTAGAAAATATAACGGTGAGCGTAACAAACACGCACAACTAAATTGTAGAGCAGAAGTCAAGCTGGCAACGGCTGCTGGCATGGACAAACATTCCAGCCTCTGACTCAGGTGTATTGGGTTCTCTCCCCACTGTTAATCACATCCGAGTCAATTATTTCTCTCAAGGATTATGTGGAAGGAATACAATGACAACATTTGTACTAGCAAATTATGCAAAATATCACATGACAATTTTTTGGCAGTTTCAAAATAAGGAAATATTGCTAAGAGGTCTTTTGGGTAGCTTTCCATTAGTGACAGTAAGTCCACTGATGGAGGGAAGTATTTGGTTTTCTCATCTCACCATTGTGATTTTTTTTAAAACTGAGTAATTATCAAATTCCAGTCTGCTTTCACTTCGGAATCTCAAATGACAGGGGCTCGAAGATTATCTTGTTGCTTTGTTTAAGTTCTCATTTCTTTCACTATACCTCCTTCCTCCTGGTTTATAACCCTGTGCACAGGTGTTTGCTTAGTTAAAGCCTAAGACAGAAAGATGATACGGCTATTTCACAGGAGCTACCCAGTGAACCCGTGCATCGCAGCTGTGGAGGGCCGTGTCTGCACCAGAGCAGCACCACATAAAGTAAGTTTGCAGGCTGCAGCAGCACTGCAGCCCTGGAAGCCCCCACGCTCGGTTTTGTAAAGGTCCTGGGGCAATGGGGCGAAACAGGACAGGAAGGGAGTCAGCATCTGAAAGCATCTGTTCCCATACAGGGACAGGCTGCAATAAAAGCCACTGCTGACTGAGGTGCCTGCCACCTCTGCGACGCCTCTGCAAAGGCAGCAGCTTCGTGCAGAGCCCCTTGGAGCTGTTCCAGTCACGTTGCCCGAGCTGTGGCTGTGCCCTTGGCTGTGGGGAGCAAACTTTCCAAAGGAAAAGTCAAGTGTGACGGATGCGTGGAGAAGGCCATCCATGCAACCCTCAGCAACAGCGTGCATCAGTGCAGAGTGAATGCGCGGTGGTAGCTCTCTGGCACAGTTATGTTTTCTTCTCTCTTCATCAGGACCTAAACAACCTGCCTTGGGGAGCGAGGACAAAGGAAAATAGTGGAGAAGACAGAGACCAGGGCAGTCCACAGGAAGACACAAACATGATTACCAGCAAAGGAGAAAAGAGCTCCTCTTACATGCAAAAGTTATTTTTCATTCTATTCAGAAGTACGTTTAGTCTTGTATCAGAAATCACTTTAAATACGTGACAGCCTCCCCTACCGTTTTGGAAAAAGTGACTTTTCCTTCTGAGCAGCCTTTCAGGATTATTTTCATCCTGTTGGTTTCCGCATGCGGCCAGGCTGATCTCCTGCCAAGGGCTGAGCTCCCCAGCCCTCTGATCCTCACAGGACCTCCACCACTCTTGCCTCTCATCTCAGAATCAGAAGCAAGAGGCTGGCCTGGACCATCAGCCCTGGGAGAAGCCGACCTCTAAATGCGCCAGCCAAATGGAGCCACGCCACTGCCAAGAAGGGTCAGCAATAAATCACACTCCATTGCCTCTCACGTGCAACCGTTTACAGTCTCCAGAGAAAGAAAAAAACCTCTCCTTCCTACCACGTCCAGCAGGACGTTTCTTACTGACGACCCAGGCTGAAATAAAACACCAGGACCTACGCCAGCGCATGCAGAAGTAGAAGCAGATGCAAACCATGCATTGTTCCTCCAGGGATGAAGTGGCACAAACCCCAGAAATTCAAGACCAGAATTTTCCATTTAAAAATTGTGCTAGGATTTGTAAACCTGATACAACCTCAGGATTTTTACTGTTCTGATTCATAAATCGCTGATTTCCATCCCAAGGGTAAAGAAAGGATTTATATTTGAAAATGTATTTAAGATTTATTGGCAGGATTTGTCCTGTAAAGGCATGGAAGGATTTGTAAATCTAATTTCTCACTTATAAAAGCTTTCGAGGATTTTTATGTGGTAAATCCAATTAATGTAATTTTAATGTTACTATTAAAAATCCGGCAACCCTGCCCCCCAAATTTTGAATCATGTCACATCTTCATCAGTGAGAGCCACTGGAATAGTGAGGGTGTCCTGCCATTGAGTGAGGTTGTCTGGAAAAGCCTCAGCTGCCTACCATGGAGACAGGGGTAACAAAGAGCATGGTTTCCAGCCAGACGGGTGCTGGAGAAGAAGAAACATTGATGGCACAGAGGCCTTCAACTTTTTTTCTCAGCACCTTCTTAGCTCGCTCATCACTCCCTGTCCTGAACCACAGCAGGGAAACAGATGGGGCTCTCAGCCCCAGAGAAGGGGATGGGAGACGACCTCCTCCTTCGGACCCAGCTCTGTCCCCTCTTCCAGCTCAACCAGGGCAGCAGATAGAAGTTAAGGAAAAGACCTGGTGGGTGATCAACCCAAAGTCGGAGATAGCTGTCAGCAGAGCAAGGCAGTCTCCAGGCTGATGAACCCGATGATATCTCCTGACACTTGGTGGATTTCTCTTCTGCATCTATCCCTGCCTGGGTCAGGGCACCAAACACGCAGAGTGCCAGCTGAGATCACAGCATCCGCAGCACGGCTTCCCACTGGCACATCTTCACACCAGGGAGGCTCATGCTTCATTAAGGACGCTACCATCAAGCTTACTGCTACCTCAGAGACCAAGACCCAGACACTGCTAATCCTTGAAACACCAGCCTTCCCAAGTGGAGGAGATACATTGCATCATCTTTGCAGGGCTTATTTTGAGGACCTAAACTAATTTAGATCCCAAATAGATTCAGGGTTTGAAACTCTGCTGGACTCAGATGCCCAGGGGCTGCCAGGCACCTCTGTGAGGAGCGGCCAGGGCTGCCCCGTGCCAGCCACAGCCGGTTCCAGCGGCTCCAACCCAGCCACCGCAGGGCAGGGCTGAGCCCCACAGCCACCATGGGAGAGTCTGTGTAAGGAAGGGAAAAACGCTGCCCAACAGTGAGGGGAAAATGTGAGAAACAGCCCTGTGAGCCCTGAGGGGAGAAAGAAGGAGAGGAGGAGGTGCCCCGGGTACCTGAGCAGGGACACCTTGCAGCCCCTGCAGAGACCAGGCTGGAGCAGGTATCCACCCTGCAGCCACGGAGGAGCCCACGCTGGGGCAAAACATGTCCTGAAAGAAGATGCAGCCCACGGGAAAGACCCATACTGGAGCAGGTTTGTCCTGAAGGACTGCAGCCCATCGAGAGGCCACACTGGAGCAGGGCAAAAGTGTGCAGAGAAAGAGTGGCAGAGAGGAGTTGTTATGGATGGACTGAAACTTTCCATTCCCCAAAATCCTCCTGCGCTGCTCAGAGGAGGAGAGAGGCAGAGGAGCTGGGGATGAAGGAGTGAAGTTGTGTTTGGGAAAACAGGTGGTGGTGGGGGTAAAGTGTTTTAGTTTTTGTCCTTGTTTGTCACCATCCAACTCTATTCTAACTGGCAATACATTAAATTAATATTCCCCAGGTCAAGTCTGTTTTGCCCATGGCGGCAATTAGTAAGGGATCTCTTTGTCCTCATGTCAGTCCACAAGCTTTTTCATCTTATTTTCTTCTGCTTGTCCACCTGCTGAAGAGAGGGTGTCTGGTAGCAGGCCAAGGTTAACCCACCATAGAAACACAGGAGATGTTGGCACAATTCAGGCTGCTGAGGTAGCAGAACCCGTGCTATCCTTTTCCATGGCTAAAGTTTCACATCACATAATTCTTCCTTGCCAGTCCGTAAGTATTTTTACTTGCTAACCTAATTACGACTTTACATTTTAGAAAGAAACAACCACCCTGTTCCTGATGTTTGAAACGGATAATGCAAGACAAAAGAGTTGCAAGTACTTAATTATCCACAAGAAATTACTTGATTACAGCAATGTTAAAAACAACCAGTATCACATATGCACTTGGATTTTAACCAGAGTCTGTTTTCTGCATTCAAATTTGCCAATCTGTTCCTAAGTCTCCCGTGTCAGCAGCCAGAACTGCCTGGGTTTTTTTTTTCAAACAATGAAAACTACTTTGAAAGAAACCAGATTCCAACATTAAGGCCAACTGTCTGCAGGGCAAGATCAGGGACCGACTCCATTAGCGAAGCCAGACCCTGCCAATCTGCATCTGGTAAAGACTCCCACAGAGATGCAGTAAGTGGAGCAAGGGACCAGATATCAGGAGAAATGGGTTGTGAGTGGTGACATAATTCCATCTCTCGCCTATTTAAAATATTTTAGACTACTTACTTCATCTCATGGTGCCTCACTGCAAACACGGGGTGGGGGAGGAAGAAATGATTTTCTGCTACTTCCAGAAGGAGATGTAAGGCAGTATCTGGTTCCTAGCAGCTTTGGGAATGCGGGCAGTATAAAATGTGGAGGTAATTCTGATTTAATTTCACTCTTAAATACTGTCAAAGTGCATGCAGCAAACAGGGAATATTCTTTATTATGACTAAGAGTATCACAAGGTTTCAACCAAGACTATGAACCTACTCAGCCAGGACAAAAAGCAAATAAAAAAGACTGTACACACACACACACACACACTCACAGATTTGGCAACACTGAATTCCTTCAATGCGTTAACTGGCCGAGGTGATGACAGCTTGCCCAAGGCTGCCCAGGATCTCAGTACCTGAGCCAAGTATTTACCTGTGACTTTCACTCGTCCTAATCCAGCACTGCAACCTGAATTCTCTCCTTGATACTTTTACAAAATGAACGAAGAGGGAGGAAATCCCATTATTAGCTGAGTTAACTCTGATGAATCACAAAAACTGTAGTGCCGCTGGAACACGTGTTTCTCTCCCACGCATCAGAAACAGGGATGATGCAGATAATCCTCAACAAACCAATAGCTTGGTAAAACAATTAATTTCTGACCTTATAAAGGTTTAACAGGATAAAAAATCCTGCTAACAGAGCAGCACAATGTACAATTAGGGTTTATCTTCCAATGAAGAAATCTCATTTGTACTAAAATATTGGGCGATTTATATTTTCTGTTTCAACAGATCATGTAAGATTTAACAGATTGCTGAATAAATTGTTTAAATATGCAAATCATCTGGGCATTTTGTAATATGTCTCCAAGGGCCTTTTCCCAGTAGTTCTCACTAGATCATGCAAATTACTAGCGATTCCGAAAAGGAAGCATATAATATTTTAGTTGACAGAGTGTTTATTTCAGCTCCAGTTCTTT
Source organism: Pampusana beccarii (assembly GCA_013399365.1). Lineage (NCBI taxonomy): Eukaryota > Metazoa > Chordata > Aves > Columbiformes > Columbidae > Pampusana > Pampusana beccarii. The sequence goes on from VWYH01003002.1 coordinate 723,705, forward strand.
TACATCTTTCCTCTCATAACTAGAAACAGATAACCTCCAAGAATCCCCATATTCTGTGAGGTTCATGACAAAACTGAGTACTAGGAGAGACGGAGCACAGGAAATTAAGTGTTTTACGTACATAAAATGAGCTGACTTGGGGGATACAAACAGTACCACATTACACTATATAGTCTGCCCTGTACACCTCATTTCCATGACAAATTACAAGCTGTAATGGGCATTCAGGCATTCCTGGCGTGACATCCCCAGAACTTCATTTTGCCTCTCCCCACATCCTGCTGACACTGGCCCAGGTTGCCCAGAGAGGTGGTGGATGCCCCATCCCTGGAGACATTCCAGGCCAGGCTGGACGGGGCTCTGAGCAACCTGATCTAGTTGAAGATGTCCCTGATCATTGCAGGGGGGTTGGACTGGGTGACCTTTGAAGGTCCCTTCCAACCCAAACTATTCCATAATTCTGTGATTCTATGCTTAGAGGCCGGCAGCTGCCACTTCCCAGGGGTCTGCGGACAGCTCTGTGAAGGCAGCAGAAGCCATCGGGCTCGCTACCACCTTCATTGTTGGGATGGGGGCAGCTCACCCCACGGTGGTTTCCACCGCCACACGCTGCAGCAGCCAAACCCCATTTCCGCAAAGCATTCCCGACTCGATGCTCAGGGAATCTACCTTTCCAACCCAAAGCCACAAAAAGGAAAGGAGGTTTTCTCCTTCTTTCCCATAACTGTCTCCTGAGACTACTTCTTTAATTACCCTACTTAACCTCCGGCAGCCCAAAATCAACCTCTTGGCCAGAAAAGGAGGAAAAAAAAAAGGAAGGGAGAAAAAAGGCAGCTTTTTTTCTTAATGTGTCATGCACTGATTTCACTTACTTGCTACCTGGTGAAAAGGGCAATGCATTTGTAATTGCATTACAGAATAACATAAGACATAACATTTTTTTTTCCCTGTTTTCTTAAAGCTCAACCTCTGTACCAACCTAGAGAGCGAGCAACACAGACCACACTCAGCCCCTGCTATCCAAATTGCTCCCCACATACCCTTCTGCTGAGAAGCAAACCCTGCAGTGGCAGATGTGGGTACGCTGGCTTCAGCATACGCCCAGTTCCCCAGTGATCCACTTCAATCAGAATCTGAAAAGAGCAATTCCAGCCCTGCAGCGTGGTGTGAGCTCTGCTACCTCATGCATTATTTCAGCATGAAATATTTATAAACTGGAGAATAGGGGCAAGCTCCTTCTTTAAAAAGTGTGATGAATTTTTATTAAATGTATGAGCGCAACTTGCAAGAATATGCAACTTGTTTAACATCTTGAGTTTAACAGCCCAGTCCCCACTCCTCGTCCATACAAAAAGAGCCGAGATTTCACCTTGTAACAGATTTATCTTTAAAAATTGAACTTAGACGAAGCAGGTATTTTTATATCTTAGGGCAAATTTTGCTTTTCTTGACTTAGCTGTCAACAGCACATCTATATACTTTTTTGTAGAAAAGAAAGAATAACAGCATTTGTATCATAACTATCTTTCCTGTGGCAGCAGTTAGTATTACAGAATCACAGAATCACAGAATCACAGAATGTCAGGGATTGGAAGGGACCTCAAAAGATCATCTAGTCCAATCCCCCTGCCGAAGCAGGACACCTAGGTGAGGTTACACAGGAAGGCGTCCAGGCGGGTTTTGAATGTCTCCAGAGAAGGAGACTCCACGACCTCTCTGGGCAGCCTGTTCCAGTGTTCCGTCACCCTCACTGAGAAGAAGTTTCTTCTCAAATTTAAGCGGAACCTCTTGTGTTCCAGCTTGAACCCATTACCCCTTGTCCTATCATTGTTTGCCACCGAGAAGAGCCTGGCTCCATCCTCGTGACACTCACCCTTTACATATTTATAAACACTAATAAGGTCACCCCTCAGTCTCCTCTTCTCCAAACTAAAGAGACCCAGCTCCCTCAGCCTTTCCTCGTAAGGGAGATGCTCCACTCCCTTAATCATCTTAGTTGCCCTACGCTGGACTCTCTCCAGCAGTTCCCTGTCCTTCTTGAACTGAGGGGCCCAGAACTGGACACAATATTCCAGATGTGGTCTCACCAGGGCAGAGTAGAGGGGAAGGAGGACCTCTCTCGATCTACTAACCACCCCCCTTCTAATACACCCCAGGATGCCATTGGCCTTCTTGGCCGCATGAGCACAGTGCTGGCTCATGGTCATCCTGCTGTCCACCAGGACCCCCAGGTCCCTTTCCCCTACACTGCTTTCTAACAGGTCATTCCCCAACCTATACTGGAACCTGGGGTTGTTCCTGCCCAGATGCAGGACCCTACACTTTCCCTTGTTATATTTCATCAAATTGTTCCCTGCCCAACTCTCCAGCCTGTATTGTATAGTATTCTGAAATTAAAACACGAACTACATGGTCTACAGTGACACAGTCACAAAACTGGTCCTCAGAAAGCCATAGGGGACAGACAGTGACAAGCCGGACAACTTTAGGGCCAAGCCAGTATTCCCATAATAAAAAGCAGTTGGTGGAAAAAGCCACTGACAGGTAGATTCCCTTGCTCTACCACATTACACCTGCAAAAGACACCTCCTCTTTTAGCTGGAAACCTGAAGGTGAGACTTAAAAAAAGCTTCAGGTAAATTGGTCCCCTGTGGGCAACGGGGTCCTCAGCAAGTGCAGTGGTCTTATAGCTCGGAGAACTTGGGGCTGAAGAGCACAAATCTCTGCAAATTAACCTTCTATTTTGACGTGTTACTCTGCTAACGAATTCTGCGGAAACAGTTACACAATTGACCTGTTCTTTGTAGCACTGATGAAGCTTTGCTCTTTTTTTACCTGCAGATTTAGAAATATTTACCAGCAGAGAACTAATTGACTCTCAGGAGAACAAACCCATTTTTACTTCCTTTGAAACATCAGAACAATCATCCCAGATGCGTATCACTTCGCAAGCAGGAATACAGCAGCTGCTACTACCTAGCATTTCTGAAATAATTTGATTACAGAATAACTAATTACTTTGATTTTTCATGAAACATGGACCGCTTTCATACATATTTTTCATATTTCCTACTCGGCAAAACAAAGGTTAACTGACCTGCCCCCCCTCAGCCCTAAAGCATGTCCTATCTTTGTCACCTGCTGGTGGATACCTTAACTTATACTTCCTTCAAGCCTGCAATATAAATAGACTTCCACAGAGGTACTACATGTGCAGAGAGATCCTTATAAATGCCAGGACTGCTGTGACTCCAGCCCAGGGAGCCAACAGACGTGTGGAGCTGAGCAACTGAGAACACCATGCATTCTCTATGGGCTAAGGGGAGCACAGCTTTCAGAGGGAATGGGCAATTCCTAAGCGCCCTGGTTTAAACAGACCACAAAAAAAAGCTTAAGTCAAGTGACAGAAGACTAAAAATTATTTATAACTTGGATCATCTGTGGAATTTTAAATTCCTGGTTTGGGAACTGCACAGTTTAAACATCAGGACAGATGCTTCACAGCTAAATTAGCAGATACAAATCCTCTGAAACAAGACATTTGCATCCCCTTACTAAAGTGATAATAGGAGAGTACTAAAGTGAGTTGCTAAAAAGATTATGCTTTTACTTTATTAAAGGTAGCTGGTCTGGCTTTAACCACTTATCTCAGTACAAGGAATCTTCCAGGAAATCAACCATTTGCTCAAGCTGATAATTTTTTTTCCCATCTGAGATCATGACTCCCCTTTGGTCATTCATTCTTACAGAGCATCATAGAATCATTTTGCTTGGAAAAGACCTTTAAGCTCATCAGGTCCAACCGTTAAGCTCACACTGTCATCTCCATCACTGTCAGACACTGCAGTGAAAGGTACCACGTGGGGAACAAAACTCTGTATTTAATCTGTTTCTGTCTTGCTGGACATATCCTTACTGCCATCAACAAAAGAGGCTGCATTTCACTCAGTGCAGCACAGGCTGTGCTAAACCTATGCCATCTGGTGCAGGCGCACACAGTAAGTACCTCTTTAAATTTAGAGAGGAGTTACAGCATGACCTGCAGACCACGGCAGTAGATATTCACGTCTGAGCAACATTATGTGCTTCCATTATCACCCTGCCTTTTAAATGAAGCCCTGAAGCTGACAGCACATTAGCTATTTTTGCAGGCATTGGCTCTGCTGCACACCACCTTCTCCGTGGCAATATAACTAATTCACTGGAAACTGCCAGACATGGATTATACACTGCCATATTCACTGTCTTGCTTCCTGGCATTAAGTGAATAGATTCAAAATGTATCAGCTTTACATTAAAGCACCGCTCTTGGAACCAAACTCTGCAATCTTGTGTTTAGCATACAACTTTGCTTCAGGTTCTAAATGGAGATTACACCCATTTTCAAATGCGCTGCTTGAGAGTTCGAGCCATGCAGGGGAGCTGTAATAAAGTTTACATCCACGTGATCAGTTCAGAAATACTGCTGTAAGATCAGCAGCGAAATGATTTGATAGCTTCGGTCCACTTTTTGAACTGAAAGGGATCCAGCTCCCTATGACCGTCACTGGCTATTAAGCCTCCATAACCAACACCAGCCACGATGCTGACTGCTTGAGTCAGCAGCAGGACTGAAAAGCAAATGCCATTTCTGCTCCGATGGAGGAGGAGAGAGGACAGTATTACCACTAGGAAGGCCGCAGTCCTCCAGTCTCTACCGCCACAACCCATGAAACACAACATGAAACTTCCTACTGATTCCCTGTGAGCTGAACTGGGAGCCAGGTTACAAAGCGAGCAGATTTTAAGATGCTCATTACAAACGAAACAAACGAACAAAAAAAGAAACCATCTACATGGGTTACAGTCAATCCATACATTCTCAGCACAATGATTTGTACTTAGAAAATAAACAGTATTTTAAACAACAATTTGGCTCTCATAAAATGGGTCAAGAAATGTTACAACATGCCTTAGCATAAAACTGCTCTGATTCCCACTAAACACCAATGCTTTCGGGAACTCGTACCACTGTTGAAAAGGTCACTCAGGTTCAGATATCATCACATATTTTGCAGCAGAGGCTTCTTTCTTATGCCCCATTCTTCGTGAGGACCCGCCCAGCGGGCTATCTGAAAACACATGTCCTCCTGCCTTGCTGACCCCACTAGAGTAAAATGCCTTCAACTTCTCCTCCTCTTCCTCCTTGCTGCCCTGGTGAGGTGGGATGGGAGACCTCGGGGATGGGTGGTTACCTCCACGGGCGGGCATGGCTGAGCCAGGCATGCATTCCAGGGGCTGCTGATGCAGCCAGAGTGCCGGCAACCCCCCAAAACCAGGAGGAGATTCATGGAACGGCTGCAGCCGGTTTCTCATACCCTGAAAACAGGCTGGGCTTCCAGAAGGAGAGAGTTTGTTAGGTGGATGATGTTCCTCCACAACCCCTTTCAGCTCCCACATTCCTCAGGTTGCTCTGCAAGACAGAAGAAACATCCCTGGGAACTGGCGCTTATATTTGGAGGATGACAACCTCTGCTACCCCTTTCCTGCCTCTCCTCAAACACAAAGCACCCCTGGAGGGGGCAGATATGTTCCACCGTCACCTCTCATTTCTCATGCCTGCTTGCTGAGCTCTCCTGCCACCTTTATGAGCTCCTCCAGACAGACAGCTTACCACAAACTAATACAACTATGTAAAGTAAACCAAACCTACCACTTGACGTGTTGCGCTATTAAATGGCAAGATGCCAGCAACAACTGATTTGCCAGGGAATAATCAAACACTTTGGGAACTTAAAAAGAAGGAAAACAGTAAATTCACCCTGACTTTGGGTGGGAGAGGCTTTAAATCGAGGGAATGTCTTCTTAAAGTTGCTAGATCCATGCAATAAATCACAGAGAAGGCAGACCCCTTCAGCAGACAGTCTCTGGACAAAATTCCAGATCCCATTTACTGTACGGAGTCGGATGGTACGACATCCTCTTTCACGAAGTGACGGAAGAATGCCACAAAGATTCTGCACTGATAATACATTGATATGATGATTGGGCTCCAGATACTATTTCCATCTATTTTATTTCAGAGATTAAAGCGGCACACATGAACGATGCATCAACCATTGCTGTGCACGTGGACCAGAGGCACTTATTACCAGTCCACTTCTACAGGCTCGTCAAGATTCTGATTGACTTCAAGATAAATCACACTGACATTTTCATAAGCATTGGAAATCTGTTTTCAGACTGCAGAAATTAAGCCTCAGACAGACACATAAAGGTAGATTTGAAATTTTTTTAAAGACAGTCTTGAAAATATCTTGCTAAAAATACAACTGAAAAAAAATCCTCTTTCATCCATTAAATACAACACTGCTATGAAAAATATGCTAAGTAGCTTAAGAGAATTGTAGCTGAAATCTATTTCAAATGGGATAGAACTTTTTCACTCTCTTCTTGACCTTTATTTGAGAAGATGCCCTGAAACTCTAGGTATTTTGTATTACATCTGATGGCACTAATTCAAAGGAGTTTTCAACCTAGATTCAACCATCAGAGATCACAGCAGAATCCAAAATCCTCCTCGTTCCCCCATTTAATTCACCATCTTGGACAGCTTTCAAAAATTGGAATGCAGGCACATCTGATTAAGAAGGTGTTTATTGTATTTCATGGTTTATCAGAAATAATGTAAAGATGTTAGTGGAAAATATGAAGGATCAAGAATCAGAGTAATTGAGCAAGCAGAGAACGCAAGAGTTTTTTGAGGTGTGTGTGTGTTTTCTTTCTTTCTTTTTTTTTAACGGACAGGAAAGAGCCATAGTGCCAAGAATGAAAAAAAACAAACAAAAAATCCCCCCAAACCAGGAAAAGTGCACTGAAGTCAGTGTACATGTATACATGCAGTTTTCCAATACAGGAGATAAAATTTTGGTCATGTGTCCCAAAGTGTCCCAAAAGCCAGGGGTGACTACATAGGAGAGCATCTGCAGAAAGTCTGAGTCTTTTGCGGCCTCCCAGAACCCTTCCTCTGGAAATAAGCCTCTTGCTGGATACATGAAAATGGGATTCCCATGAAAATGGGGCTGGAAAACACTTTATTATGTTTTTAATTAGGTTGCATAGATCATTTCTCATTGTTTTGTCACTGAATTCCTGAAACACCACAATAAAAACGACAATTAGCACGCTGAAATTTTTATTGGTTTTTCTTAATGTGCTAACATCACAGCAGAACACAGCTTGTTTGTGTTCAGATAAGTTATGCCGCAGAAAACAAGAAAAAAAAGCATCCTTCCACTGCCTTGCTACTGTTGTTTGTCCTGGCCAGGAGGTGCGGCCTCTCCAACGAGAGGACACACTCAGTTCTCTGGCCCTCATGCTTTCGGTTTGAGCTATCCAACCAAAATTTCACCTTGCACCAGCTGTGATGAATTTTGGTTGTAATCAGCAACAGCTGGAATGAGGCTAGCAACATATTTCATATGAGCTGGTAAAGATTTCTGGCCATCAAAGGCCTGAGCCACTCCCATATCAAGACTAGAGAGGGGCTTTTGCACTTCTACATGCAATATGAATTAAGGGGCCAAGTTTAAATTGATATGGAGATGTACATGCCCTTACACATTGAAAACATCGCCATGGAAGACATATACGAATACTACAATCCCACTGCTCTGTGAAAACCATGTAATTGAAGGCTGCACCACAAAGTACACAAAAGAGGAACAAATTAAGGTCACAGAAACACCCGTAAATCTGTCATCTGAGAACTTCCAAAGTGCATTCATTTCAAATGTATCTTTCTCACACACACATCTATGACCAGGGATTTTGCATTGACATCCTAGGTCCTGACTGGCACTGGAAAATTTTCAGTGCTAGTACTAATCCCTGAGGTACCTCACCACAAGCAACCCTCATTACACAATAATTCTTTGCTGCCTCCACTTTTTGGCGTATCAGCCACTTCTTAATCCTTTTAAATTCTTAATGAAGGAGCAGTTCCACAACAGCCATGAAAGGTCACCAATCTGTCCCATGAAAGCACTTCTGTAGCACATGGTATGGAGAAAGGGCTGGGATCCCGCCCATGGGGATGGACAGCTCTGGGACACACACCTTCTGGGAGGATGGGGCTCCCAGCCTGGGAGAAGCAGCAGCAGGCATTTCGGGCTGCGAAGTAACACCCCGGCAATGCATAATTTTGGATAATCTTAGAATCATAGAATAGTTTGGATTGGAAGGGACCTTCAAAGCCCATCTAGTCCANAATTACCCCTTTTTCTATTGCAACAGGCCCTGCTAAGAAGTTTTTTCTGCAAACATTTCTTCTGAAGAGATGTCGTGCTTGCAGGTCGGCTCCCTGGGCAGCGACAGCCTGACCTCCCTTGGGAGGGCCGATCCGAGCCCACGTGCATCCTCACAGTGCGAGAGGCACAGCATCGTCAACCCAGAACAGCATCCATGACACCGAGCCTCTGCAAAGACAAGAAAGGAGAGCTTTCTCGTCCAGACTAGTCCTGCGGTGGGTAAGCTGCACTTTCTATCCCAAACTGTTTTTATTTTGGCTGCTGGGCCTGTTTGGAGGTGCAAACAGTGGAAGAGCAAGCGCCTGGCGAGGGGAGCGCTGCCAAGCAACGTGCTCGAGGCCAAGGCTTTTGAATATCCGCAGCTATCGTAAGAGCTCCGCAGATCCTCCGGCCAGGCAGGTGGGACAGACAACAAGTAAAATCAGCTGGCTGTTTTCTGAGGAAGAAGCAGCTAAAAACCACAAGAATAAAACAGGACTGGAAACCCTTGGCTACGAAACAGGGGCCAGTTTGAAGCTCGGCCTCAAGCAACTTCTTAAGTAGGTCAGAGCACAAAAGATAAAGCTGAAGGTTTGAATTCACAGTGAGAGAAACCTCCAATCCCTGTTTTGTGGCACAGGCACCTGGACGGAAAGGTCTGTGTTGCTCCTGCGAAGCCAATATGAGGATTTTGTTAATAATACCAAGAAAAGAGGTACTTCTCACACTTGAGCATGGCCACAGGAGCAGAGGGAATCCTTACAGTGGCAGAGCTGCTGTAATGCTCTTCTGGACAGGCCAGAGACAGCTCTAAATATTTCGTTTGCCTGTTTTGGAGGAAAATATCATAGCTTTTCTCTTGCTGGACCATATTTTCAGCCAGTGCATGTCAGTATAAACCAAGTGACTTGAGGATTTTGCCCGATTAATTGACAGTTTGAGTCTCGTGACACAAGTTGGAAAAAAAATTAAGAGCGATAAAAATATAGCAACAGCTATAGCAGTGCTAGTAGTGGTTATGAAGGAGCTGTTAGATCTGGCAGTTATTAAAACAAGTCAACGCAAGTGACAGATAACAGTAATAAATCAGTGGACTTGTTTTACCTATCCACACATCCAGCGTTTTTGTGAGCACAGCAAGCATTCAGCCTGGAAAGACAACAGCATCTCATTTCAAAGCCCTAGCAGCAACTGCAACATACATTAAATTATTGACACATAACAAAGCCAAAGTGAAAACCCTCATTTGAGGGGTAGCTCCTTCAGGTTTAAACAGCGGCTGCTAACTGGTAACTTGCTTTCCAGGTACCGGTCTCATGGAGTAGTAATTGCTTTTATATTAGCTAAAAGAGGTTCTGCATTTTCCCTCAACTACTGAGGGCAACTTGCCCTTTTCCTTCAATTACGGAGCACAAATACCATAAACAATTCCTCTTTAAACCCCAGTATATGACGAGGCATAGCAAGAGAGTATCAAGCAGCAGTTTTCCACCTTCGACACAGCCTTGCTCACCCCCACGCAGTCCGGGCAGCTGGAAGCTCCTCAGGACTCCCAGTAATTTTCTGGATGAGCCAGCAAGCCTCCCCTCGCCTCCCCAGGGAGTAACCTCCCCACCTTTTAAGCAATAAGAACTTCCAGCATCTTCATGGAAGAGATGAGTCAACCTTTAATGAGAGCATAACCTAGTCGTCACAAGTTCCTGGGGTAATTTAGGATTGCAAGAAGCTCTGTGATGACAACAAATCCCTGAAAGGAAAACAAACCATAAGTATGCAGAAACTTAACTGATGCTGTCTCAACAGTACCTGACTGTACCTGTACCTGACAGATTTCAAGTGACATGGAGATAAACTGCAGGAGTCAATTTTCTGGACTCTTAAAAATACCTGAGGATCTATCAGACACCCGGCACAGAGCCCAGGGAGAAGCCAGGGGCTGGCAACCACAGTGGCCTCCCTGCAGCCGCCCACCACCCACTTGCCCAAGTGGGACACCCTGACACGTCTTCCCAGCCCTTCAGAGGGGATCACAGGGCTCTTCAGGTGCTTACCAGGGCATCCTTTTGTGTAACTGCTCACAGACACGCAGAACAAAACCTCTCTTGTAGGAGGTGAAAAACCCTCCCTCCTTTAAATAAGGATGCATGGCTCAAAAACCCAACCAAAGTTGCTTTGTAACTTGCCAAACCGGAGTGCTGTAAACCAGGGCTGTCTCCCCAGCAGTGTGGGGGCCAGATAACATGCAGAGTTGACTGTTTCCACTGGACGAACAACACTGACCACTGTCTGCTGTGCAAATGCCAGCCCGGAGGTGGCCTTGTAAGTACCCGCTGTCAGTCTGTGACTGCAGAGGAACACGGGAGAGAGATCCCGTACCAAGCAGCTTGCCAAAAGCTTCAAAATGTTTGAACAACCCAGACCCCAAATGGAACAAATTCTTAGTTCTGCGGCTAATGTGAAAGGACCTTCCTCAGTCATCAAAACCACCCCCTGCTAGCGCAGGTAGCTGTGTCACAGAGGCCAAGAGCTGACCGCACTTCATCACACACCTACTTCAGCAGAAAGGATGACTAGGGAGGGGTGTGAGGAGCAAGCAGGAAAAGTTTCCGCTCCTGAAGGAGAATATGGAATTTTAATGCAAAATAAGTTATGTTAGAAGACTCTAACAATGTAAGCTTACCAAATGCAGATGTTAAATACCATAGCTCCTCTCCTATCTCAGCACATTATCTTAATGTAGCATATTTGAAACATACAGCTGACATGCCACTATGTTTACAGCACCCCTGTCATATAGCAATTTTGAAAGCATTATTGTCAAGCTGACATTCTATTACATTTCTGGAAACATGCTAATTCAATCATTAAGTTTCGTTCAACAGTCCTGAAGGCTCAGGAACAAAGATGTATTGTGCTTTATTTCAGACAATTTTAAATGTTATTGAAATGGAGAACGAGGGCCATAACTTTCCATCCATCCCTCATCCCCTTGAAGCTCTATTCTTTCACCCTCCACTGGAATTTAATATCAAATTATCCCTGCAAGGAGCCACCAGAGGAAAGCAATGTGAGGTAAGCAGGTCGGCAATCCTGTCATCCATTTTCATAATTTCGGTTTATGTAAACAGGCCATCTATTTCCAAGCCAAACACAGGGTTACCTCCATGGACTGAAGAAATAATATTAGCTTTCAGCCATGCAAATATATTAGCTCGCATCAGACTCAGCCTCTCTGAGGTCTTCGGGGACCAGGACCACGCAGCATAGCAAGTGGTCGGCACGCTGCAGTGCAGGAGAAGCTGTACCCCAGAGTACAGGTGTCAGCAAACACAAAGGCAGACAAAAATAACTGCTGTCTTAAAAGAATGCAGCGTTTGCGCATGAGATGTTCTGACAAAATAGTTTTGTGGGAAGGTTACTAATTACTTAGATCAGATTAACGCCAAGGCATCTCACTGACAACTGAGAGAGCTTTTGCACTGGATGTGGCACAGAGGGACTCCTCGTGTGCAGTGCCATTCTCCATCCCAAGAGGTTTCCATCTGAATATGCTTATCCATGGTATATTTAATGTCTATATCGAGACATCAGACTTTGGCTCCAAGTAACTGAAGTTCTGCCCGTAACCCAAATAACTCATCTTTATTTGTGGCAGTTAATACTGATTTTAGAACTGAGGAGCCCATCACCAGCAGCAGCGCACTCCACGTGGAGGGCAGACAGGCAATGCCCAGACACTGCTGCCTTGCCTGACAGGATTTTGTGAGCATAAGACTGAAATGGCTGACAAGCGTTAAGTGTTTTGAAACCCCCCAAAGATAATATGCTACACAAGTGGAAAGCAAAGATGATTACAAAAAAACCCAGCAGTATTCTTCATACAAAATCCTGCACTAACAAAATTCTTGTTACTCTTCCAGGAAAATCTCAAAGATTCCAAGAGATGCATTTCAACAAGGTCTTGTACAAAAAACTATTAAGAGTGGGTTTAGTCCCAACAATGAAAACGTCAGTGTTAAATTTATGCTGGCTGCTTATTTTCTCTCCTCTTGGTTTACATTTCCAAGGCAGCAGACAAGGAGAGGCCCAAAAGCTCAGGGACTTGAAGGATTTGACCCAAACAAAAGAATTAAGAGCTGCTGTCATGTACCATTTAAACACCATGATATTATAAGTGCTACTTATAGGTAATTAATTTTAGGCCTCCCCAATACGCGTCTGCTATTTCAGCTGTTGGAATACTTCTCTTTCTCCATGCTTAGGGGTCTATCACAGAGGCACCGTGATACAGGAACAAGAGCTCTGCACTGCCCTTCCTTCCCCCCCGTCACCGCACCAGCCAAGGCCGCAGAGGCCGGCCCCGAACGCTCCTGGCACGGGGGTCTCGTGGGCTCCACACGGCGTCTTGAAGTCCAAACGCTGAGTGCTGCCAACAGGTACCACCGATGTGGTGCTTCAGCAATACAGGCAGCAGAACAGGATGATTCTGTAGACATTTTAGTGTTGTAGGAAAACAAGAAAGTAGAATTTCAGAAGAAAATTGTTTATAAGTTAATAACTGTGTGTATACAGATACTTATATACACATAGAATCACAGAACAGTTTGGGTTGGAAGGGATCTTCAAAGTTCATCCAGTCCAACCCCCTGCAATGAGCAGGGACATCTTCAACCAGATCAGGTTGCTCAGAGCCCCGTCCAGCCTGGCCTGGAATGTCTCCAGGGATGGGGCATCCACCACCTCTCTGGGCAACCTATGCCAGTGTTTCACCACCCTCATTGTATAAAATTTCTTCCCCATGTATATACAAACACACATGGTATAGAAAAGATAACAGGCAGCAGCTGCAGTCCCCTGTCCTCTCCTTGACAACCTTCCTGTTCTGCCCAGTTTATGCTGCTGTACCCAGTGGGCTGCAAGCTGCTCCTGGGGGCTCTGCCCTCCGCAGTGCAAGGCACCTTCCGGTGAAGCTGCAGCCTGACCTCCATGGTGGGACATGCCACTCCCCAAGGCTGTTTCCCTCCTCTACCAAATGGTTATTTCTACTCTGTTCCCTTTACTGAGTGGGAGGAGGAAGCACCAGTGGTGAGGGGAGGGAAAGGGAAGGAAGGAAGGAAGGAAGGAAGGAAGGAAGGAAGGAAGGAAGGAAGGAAGGAAGGAAGGAAGGAAGGAAGGAAGGAAGGAAGGAAGGAAGGAAGCACTGCTTGCGCCCTGGCCTTCTCCTGCCCTGCTGATGGAAAAGTCAAATGCATGGGCACAACAGCAATAAGCAGTATATAGTGTAGCCATATATAGCATCAGAGCCCAAAATCATGTGATAGCATAAGCACACACATTTGGGCCTGCATTTTATGTCATTCCTAGTTTACGAACACTGGCACCCTATGGGCTGCTCAGCAGCTTGAAATAGCTACAGGGCTGCAGTACCCTCATTGTACCTCCATTAGACCATCTTGACCATGGCCTGCATGAAAGACTGGAGTACAGAAAGTTTGTACAGCCCCTTTATGGTTCAATAGCAGTGTAGCAAGTCCACAAGGCACCTAAAAATAAGGTTCACTGTGTCTTGGCTGATGAGCAGACATTTCAACAACAGCTGCAGATCCTTAGTGCCTCTTGTGCTTGTGACAAACTGTGCCACGGGCCTCAATAAAGAGAGAGAAGCTGGAACATTCAGCACTAAGCCAAGCCTCCCTTGTGAGCAAAAGGAATGACTCCATTTAATGATAGCAGTAAAAATCTCTTATCTGTGCAGATGAGCTAAGAGAGGGAGACACGACGATGAAAAAAGCCTGCCCCGTTTGTGGTATTAGTGCCTCTCCATCCCATACTAAATACTTACATATGGAGTAAGCTCCAGGAGAAATCCTATATTTTACAAAAATAATTCGTTACAGTAAGAAAAAAAGGTTTTTTCTTCAGAAGAAGTGACTCTGAAAGTAAATGTCAAAACTTTTTTCTTTTTTTTGGAAAATAATTCAGAAAATTTCACTGATTTTCTAAAGATTATATTAACTGTGGAATTTCTATCTAATTGTGGTTATAAATCTCAAAGGAACGTGTGTCTGCCCTGTGAATTAATAGTCCATTTCCTTTAATTTTTAATAACTCACTTGTATATGCCTAACTTTGTTTCTGGCCCTTAAACAGGCCCATTAAGATTAGAATGAGAGTCCCTCTTTCTAGGACAATATTGTTCCAACACTGAATTAGTGCTACAGGGTTTTTTTTGATTGGCTGCAATTACGCTGCACAGAGCATCGAATGGACCTCTTGCTCAGCTTTTGACCCAGAAGTGTCTTCATTAATAATCCTGCTCTGAGGTGGTGTGATATTACCCTCTACAGAGCAACCAGTATAAAATGCAGCAGACTAACCCCCTGAGAATCCCGCGAGCTCAATGAAATCTCAGAATTAGCCAATTAAACAGAAGTTCCTCAGCTGGGGGTTGGGAAGCCCTGTATGCATTGATGTGGAAGAAGAGGATGAGTCCGCTGAGGTGGGACCGTCCTGTGGATCTCCCAATTCTCCAGGAGCGACACATCTTATTAAGCAGCGCTTGAACTGGGAGCAAGGGAGCGTGAAGTGGCAGTAAACATGGAAGGTATCATGGTGATTAAAACAAAAAAAAAAAGATAAAATGGTTTTTCTGACACTTGGGTTCAACAAGGTACTTGAGCTCGCAACTTGTCCCATTACAACCAGTGCATGAAATGCCCACTAAAGTAATTAGCTTATTGATTTCAACAGAAGGAAGACTCTATCCATTGCATCTACTCACCGCCTTTGAGATACAAATGTATTTAACTCCTTTGCTGAACCGATGCCTAGCAGCCTATCTGAATTCTCTCAAAAGCACTGGAAGTACGGATGACTGAACAAAATTACAGATTCAGAGGTAGACCTTTCCCCCACTTGAAAAAGCAAAAGGTGAGGTGGTATAAAATAACAGACAGAAGGTAAAATTCTTATGAAGAAAGGACAGTCCTCTCGTGATCAACATAATCCCCAGGCTCAGTCTTTACACCAGTCTTACTAAGTGTTAAGAAAACATTTACCTTTTACATGACCGAACCTTATGGGAAAATCCTACAGGCTTCCAAAACAGAGCACTGCAAGTGATAAACACAAAATTCTCTCTCCTTTTCACTGAAAACTCTTTTCAAAATAAACGGTGCAGTATAAGGAACCCAATTTCACTGAAATCCTTATGAATGTTTATTTTCTCCCCTTAGTGAGCTTTCCATGAGCCACAGAGAGTATTTCAGTGATTTATACCTTAATGCTTCCATTTTCAGGCCAAATTCTAACAATCTTCCGAATGATGAAAAACAGATGATCCACAGGGATGTCAACAACTCGAGGTTTAGCACAAAATTGTGCTATCCTTTCTACTTACGAACAACTGAACCTGCATGTTTACAAAGATTTCCAGTTTTCACTAAAAAAAGTATCCTTGTTCTTACGGCTAACTACTAAACTAAAGAACCCTAAACTTCCAAAAACAATCAAACGAACAAAAGAACCTTGTCCCATTAGTCCCAAACATTTCAAAACAGCTAGTCAGACACCAAAAAAAAAGTGGGAGACTGGAAGTGGGAGCTATCTTTTGAGAGCCTCTGTTTGGCAAGCAAAACAGTTTTTGCCCATTTTGAGCTGCTTGTCACAATGTAGGGTTAGAAATGAATAGGAAAGGACTAAAGAAGAGGCTCCCTGTGTTTTCATTCTGGCACTGACAAGGGTTTCCTCTGCAGCCATCAGGAGCAGATACCGCTCTGGTTGTAAATCTGATCGCACATTCTCTGCTGCAGGATATGAACTGGGACGATAGGCATGGAACAAAAAAAAACCCCTGGGAGTTCAAACACTTTGCAAAGGTCAGATTTTGAATACCAGCTCTCTGTCACGATGAAAAGGTGGTCCTGGATGCTTCTCTAAGCTGTGGTTAATCAATCCTGTGCACAGAGAGAGCAGGATGCCTCCCTTCTGGAGGTGTTCCCAGGCTGGAGCACGAATAGCGTGCTTCCATAGGTACTCCAGATGTTGAAGACCAAGGGTTAAAAGGCTGAACTCTTAGAATGAAAGGAAAATGGTTTTGGTCTGATTATCAGAGTCTTGCCCTTACCGATGACATGTTTATAGCCAGCCCCCAGCACTCAGCACAAGCATCCTCAGGCTCTGCTCCACGTGCTCATTCAGAAAGGCCCTCCTGATCGGAAGGCACTATTCAAACCAAATGGAAAAAATACTTACTGAACCAGGCCTTTGGCACACCTCTGGCATCGTATCAGAAGTCACAGAGCCAGAGACAAGAAATGGCAACTGCCTCCTAAATTGCCGTTTTACATTTTGTCCCAAAGCACTTCAATCATGGGAAATTTTTAACAGTACGTTGACAAAGAGGAACGCAATTTTATTTTAAGCAGAGTACCATACAACCGTAGTGCAGACACAGAACCATCCCCAACCCATATGCTGCTTCACATATTTACTGTGGGATGCCTGAAAGTGTCTAATTTTAATTATTTGGAATCTTCGGCAAATGCCAGGCTTCCTGTGGTTTTTGTTTTTTTTCCTGCATTCATTATAAACTCCAGAGGCCACACCTCTATATTCCTAACTCTTGAAATGTTCATTCTGTCCTTTGCTGCACTCCTCCTCCATTCCATATTCTCATATCAAGTAAATCAGCTTAAGGGACATTCTCAATTTCACGAACAAAACCAGTGTTCTCTGAGGTCAGCTGCTTTTCTCAAAAGTGCTACTGAATATAAAGTACTTCATGTCAAAAGCCACACTTAGATACACTACACACAGCTTTTCCTACAGTTTTGCAGGCTGAGGCATGTACACAATTTTTATGCGAAATGTATTCTCTGCCTCTTTTCCTCCCATTCTGCCTGCCTTCCTTCCTTCCTGGACACATTGTGCAACCTCTAGACTTAAAACAAAACAAAACAAAACAAAAAAACACCCAAAAACCTCACCCCTTCCAACATACATGTTCGTGTAAATAACACCTGATATTTCAGCAGTCACTGAACAGGCTGTTGCTTCCTCATCATCTCTGGTAAGATTTTTTTCCACCTACTCTCTTGCACATCACCATCCACTACCTGTAATGAGATCACAGTTCTCTTCAGTTTTTATTTGCTTTTTCCTCCAGTCACATTTTAAGTTCTTGGGATCACGTGATTTGTTTTGTTTTTCTAAATAAAAGTTGCCTTAGAGTAGCTCATTCTGAAGACATTTACCAAGAAACTTTGCAACATAATGTAGCATCACTGTATCTTAGCTTCCTTCTTCTGCTTAAGCCAATATTGCAGTTTACTGTTTTCCCAGCAATATAAGGACAAATCACCAAGGCTGAAATTTTTATCAATGAATTTTCTTAAATACTGTGGGCTAAATCTGTGTGTAAGCCCCTTCATTTTGACTGAATAGTCAACTGGCCCGGCAGTATTCATCTGAAAGAACAGCTGGACTATTTGTCCTCTCTGCTCCATTATTTACCTGGATTCTGGGATTATTTCCCAACAACTCACAGGTGCTTGTCGTGAAGTGCTGTGAAAGAGTAAAGGCAGCATCCAGAACCAGCCCTGATGACTGACATCTCTGCCCAGAGAGCTCCTCACAGCTCAAAAATCACCTGTGGGTAATGACAATCACAATGTAGAACGTGGTAAAGAAGACTAAACTGGAAATTAGCCCTCAGAAAATCCAACAGCCAGCAGGATAAGCCTGAGGTCCAGACAACTTGGGGCCTCTCAGAAGCAAACACAAAGAGCACTGTCAGAAACACACATAAAAACTTGGGTTCTGCAGAAGAAACCCCTTTTGTGCGGACTCCCACCTCTGAAGGCAATAACCTGGTGTCTCCAGCTCCTCGGAGTGACAGACGGCAAAACGCTGTGGGCTGGTTAGTTGGGGAGATACTGTTGTTGTGGGCAAACCTGGAGCATCTCTCACAATCCTCGCAGTCCCTAGACTGGAAGCAAGCTGCAGAAGCAGACGCAGCACAGGGAAACTGATAAAAGGTCAGTCGCAAACGATTCAACAGCTTAGAAACTAGACTGTGAGTTCCTTGATGCCAAGGGCTGGGAAGATGCTGAGGGCTGGGAAATGTGCCTCCAAGCTTGCTTCTGGTGAGGAGTGAGAAGGCGGGCAGGAGAAACAGCCTGAGCACTCAAGCATCCCTGCACCTTTTCCTTCATCCCACAGACACAGCTGCGTTACATTGCACAAGTCCAAACATAAATCTGTAATTTGTCCGAGAAAAAAAAAACAAACATTTTTAGGAGCGCTACTAAGCACTAGATGCTGAGCAAATAAACAGGAGGAAATGCATATGCATCAGAGGAAATAATGACAGGCTGTAGCTATTGAAAACTAGTGGGAAGGGAAATATAGCTGGAACATTAACGCTGCAACAACTTGCTCTGAAAGGGCATCATGAAGGGGGGAGGAGGAGGAAGGATGTGTTACTTTGCATTAGAGATGCTTATGGGATTACAGACGACCCAACCCCAGACCTCAAATGCTTACAGATCATACCTGTAGTCCAACTAAAGATGAAGTTGCTGGAACATCTCTTACAGGCCCTGAAATCCTAATACAAGTGTGAGCCAATAACTCTGCATCTGTTCTTCATGTGTGGAAAGAAAAACACGCTAATCACAGATGCACACAGCCTGAAGGATGTTTGCTGAAAATATCATCTGACTAAAGAAAAAAAAAATCCCCGGTGTCCTAAAACGACGACAATTTCTTAAAGCAGAAAATTCCAAAACCCTACATGGAATATCTCAATGTTGAATCGCATTTTAATGAGTGAAGAGACTTAATTAATCACCTAAAAGCTACAAGCAACTCAAGTATCAATGATCATGACCTAATCACACTGACTTTGCTTTAGAATCAGTATATACATTATTGCCTGGTGCGTATAGTCTGTTTGCACAATTGCTGGCATATGGGGCTAGAAAGAGAAGAGGCATGAAAAAAACCAAATAATTGTTTAAAAAGAACCTAGTGCATGCCAAAAGGCTCTTTCAAAACTGAAAGAGTTATGCTCGTTAAAAAAAAATATCCCAGAGAAGATAAAGAGCAGACACTTCAGAAAGACACACAGATTTACAAAGAATTGAGAGAGCAGAGAAATTAGTGTAAACAAATGAAGAAGCAACCTCTAAAAGAAGCAGAGGAGCCAATACGACCCTGAGGACTACTGATGGTTTTGGAGACAGTAAAAAGGCACCCTGAAAGCACCCGCGCAGATCAAGTCCATTGTTTGGTGCAGACAGTAGGGTCAAAAACGACAACAAGGGAAAAGAAGGATGTTTAAAGAACAGCTCTGCATGGAATTATCAGGACATCGTTTGTTAGATTAAACATAGTTCTTTAAAAGATTTCAGTGCACAGTTATTAACAGAAAGACATAAGCAGATAGGTTGCTAGTGGCCATTTCCAAATTCCAGGGATCATGTCTTCCAATGCAATTTCATCCGTTTGTCACTTGGGGGTGAGGCAACATGAAACTTCTGCAGGAAAACCTTGCACATAAGAAAAAAAAAAGGCTAGTATAGTATCAAATAACGAAAATGGAGGGTTATTCTTAGGGAGCATAGTCTAAGTTGGAGTAACATCTTTTGCAATGCAACTAAATGCAAGGTAGTAACCCTAGCAAAGAACAGTTTTCAGGCTTAAAGCAGTAGACATGCTTTGAAGACCGTGACTTAAGGACTTAGAGCTGGAACAAATTGCTAAGTTCATTTCTGTCTTCTGTGATCATCACAGATAGCTGCTTCAAAACATGTTCTCAGAGAAAAGTACAGGAAAAAATTCCCCTAGCAAGGCTTCTGTCAAAACCCTGTGCTCAGCTCTGCTAGCCACACTTCAAGAACTAAGGGAAAATACTAGAGGGGGCCCAAAGGATGGCCAAAGAACTGACCCCTGGGCAGGGCAAAGCAAAACAAAGCAAATCTTACATGTGAGACTGACAGAGTTCACCCAGCTCAGCGATAAGGTTGAGAGCTGTCATTAGGGCCTCGTTGCAAACCCACAGATAAGTTAAGAGCTGGCAGCAGGAATTTCAACCTTCATCTCCCAGCCGCGTTAGTAAATCAACTATAGAGCAGTTTACCAGGACAGATGGTCAACCCATTAATGCCCTAAGTTTTCAAAATGAGATGATACGTTTAGAGAAGACACACTCCAAACAACTTTTAAGCAAAAAAAAAAAAAATTTTAAAAAAACCAACCAACCAAACAAACAAAAAAACAAACCTATGGTTCAATCATTTCAATCATGCAAAATGTCAGGTCAACAGAGTATAATGACTCCTGACTGGTCTTCGAGTCTATGAATTGAAGTACTTAACCATAAAAAGTTAGAAGAAACAAATGTCTCCTTCAAGACATGTTGAGGCAAACAGCACTTGTAAGATCCCCTCCAGTATTCAAAACCATCCAGACACAGATAAACCTTTCCCATGTGTCAGAGCCATTCGCACTCAGCTCTAATTCAATAGCTGTCTATATTTGTTAAATAAACATACAAAAAAAGACTGGGTATCAACTTGGCACTGAAGGCACCGTTTGAACATTTCAGTAGTCACTCTAAAGAATCCCCTTGCCAAACCTTTCCAAAGTAGAGCTCTGGCATTAGTCTAGATAAATGCCAGTGATATTCACGTGGAAGTGGGACATGAAATCCACTTGCTTTGTTGCTCTATGGGAAGCCTCCTTCTTATAATGTGATATCCTGTGGTACTGTGTCCATTGCTCCTAAGCACATCTGAGATGGAATAAGATACCCCAAACCAGCACCACCTTCCACACATGTAAATGGGTAAGCAATTTTGCAATGAGAAAAGACAGAAAAAAAATCACTTGTCCTTCTCCAACAGTAATCAATCTTAAGTACATGCTTTTTTATTTCCAGAGGAATGAAGGATTCTGGTGTTCTATCATAGTTTTATTTACTTTAGCCCAGGAAGTGTCTGATCAATTCTGTGTTAAAACACCATTACTCTGCCTGCTCCTTCAAAGTGCTATAAAATGTGCTGAAGGGAACATCGCCATGTTCCCCAGGTACCATGGCTCAAATAAAACCTGCAAGAGAGGAGTCTTTTTAGAAAAAGCAACTACCGCCTTCCCACTCACTCCTCCCCAAGCACTGCACAGTCCATATGATGCACCTCTTTTGCTTTTTCTGGTTTTAGTCAGGAATACAAGCCAAAAATACAGGACAGACTGCATGCTAAGGGTTATGGAAATCACTGGTGGGCTTGATGAAACAGATGGTAAGATGACCTGTCTTGAAGAACAACATTTCATGTTTTGTTTAGGATTGTCCTTGCACATGAATGTAATACTTACAGGTGGTCACTTAATTTAAGCCCAGAGCCTAGAGTAAGGTCCACTAGCACACAGGCTTCCCTTCTTCCTCACCAAGGTGGAGGTAACAGCTGTAGTGAAGCCTATGTTTTTAATCAACAGTTTACTCTTACATTTTTCTCTGGATAGGAAATATTTGCATCCACCCCATTTCACCTGCTGTGTTTTTTCAAGCACTGTGAAACACGCTATTCATACCGCATCATTACAAGGTCAGGTTACCCTCACCTAGAACCTATTCAGTCCACTAAAAGCCAAAAACCACCATTTGACAAAAACAAACTAGTCAATAAAAATAAAAGGAAAAAAAGATTACTCAAAGCAAAAGAATCTCAAATCCAAGTTGTCTGAATAGTGGTTTGATTCAGTTATTTTAACAAAGCATTTCAACAAAACCCACAAGACTCACAGTCCTTTTCATCTGAAGAGCTTGAAACAAAGTTCTCACCACCTCTAAAGCTTATGTTCACAAATTATATTATTGTACACAAGCTAAGGACATAACCCTCAATTTTAGAAAGCTCTCTGGTATGCTTCAAAAATACATGCAACATCAGACTTCAGAGAAATACCGATGTTTGTTACCAGCAAGGAAAAAACACACCAAAAAAAACCCCAAAAAACCCTAAACTCTGCCACTGTTTGTTGCCAAAACACAGCTTCCTGCAACCTGATTTTACATCAAGTCCATGAACACAGCACGTCATTTTTTGTCTGAAGTGCAAATATACTTACGAAAGGACATTCCCAATGTAGGCATAATACGAGCAGCAGTAGGGAGCAGTCCCATCACAGCAGTAAGCTTTGCAGTCATTATCACACTGAGCCAGACAATCTTCTGCTGAATAAAAATAACACGCATGCGGTCAAATGGCAGCAACAACAAAATGCTGTACAGCACAGCTTTAAAGAAAATGCAATCTAACAGTTTTATACAATCACAGGACTTCACTCGAGGCGCGACCTGACCCTGTAATCCAAATGGCAGCCCGTTCCCACTCGTTCTGCGTTTCAGGAGGAAGTTCAGAGTTAGGTGCTCTATGCATGGGTATTTTGTAGCTGGCAGTATCTATTCCTTCTCATATTTAACCACTTAAAATAAAAAAAAAAAAAGGACATTTTGAAACATAAGATGCCACAGATCACCTTTCTTCCATTTCAGCAAGGAGTCCAGAGAGAAACCTGAGGCTGGGCTGCCTGTCTGGCAGAGCTGCAGGAGAGGAGAATGAAGCTGCCAGGGAACTGGTTTCGACCCCCAGCCCCTGCCCAGCACCGGACCCGGCTGTAAATTGGAGTTGCCTGGGGCTCCCTCATCCCCTGCCAGCTGGCAGCGGCTCCCCTTGCCCTGCTCCAGCTCCAGGGCTATGGCCACCGTGGCATGGCGGCGCCCAGCACGGAGGCCAGACGTGCCCTTTCTGCCCCATTGCCGGGCCACAGACTGTCCTGCCCAGCCGGGGCCACATACGTTTCCAGCAGCGATGCTCTGCTAGACTGAGGAACAACGTAGATTGTGAAACAACAGTGAGGGACCTCTTTACAAGTAGGAAACATGGAAGAACACCCACCCTTTTATTGCTGTGAGAAGCTACTTTAAAAGCTATCGACTTCTTGTCTCTAGGTACTGCCAATGCGCTGTAAGAGTGTCCTCATGCGTCCCACACTTCCCAGATTTCATCCCAGTCTCTCCTTCCCCACTGCCAGGATCTCAGGTGCAGCCTGGATGGACCCAAATATACTCCCTGTCCCACACACCATCACCCTTGGTCACCTCTTTGGTCACACAAACGCACGCTGTCACAGTGAAGACCTCAAAGAGAAGATGACGAACTATGCTTCTGCATTCCCGACACGCTGTGGCTCCTGTTCCCCAGGCAGCAGATCGTGCTAAGGGGTTCCCACTCCCCCATTCCCACGACTGCCTCAAATCTGTGTTGGCCCAAATTTTGGTGTGCCAGTATTTGGGCAACCCCACCTCATCGCAGCTGCTGCCATGGTTCTATTACCTCCCCACCTTTGGCTGCAAATTCCCACCAGGCTCCTTTGCACATCGACTGCGTAGCAAACGGCTTGCGCTGCTTATCCATCCCAAAACCTTAATCTTGCTAGTTAGATTTTAGCCGGTCGGCTCTCTGAACCTGCTCATGCTTGATCTCTGCTTGAAAACAAGCACCAACTGAGAGCAAGGGCAGGAAAGAGCTGTGCAACACAGCACACAGGTCTGTGTAATTACCCCTGTATTAATGAAACTCACGGGCACAAAAAAGTGGAACGACTGAACCATCGTTGTGAAGACCCCAGCAAGTGAATCATGGCAGGTGGAAGGACGGCAATCTCCAGGAGGAGAGGGGAGGCCAGCGCCTGGTGTGTGCCCTGCTGTGAAGGAGCAGCAACGGAGGGTGACTGCACACAGGACTCCCGATGCCGAAGCTGTTGCACTGTTACCCATGCAGGACTCCCCAGGTCAGCAGCTTCAGGGTTTTGCACCGTTACCCATTTTTTGGCACCAGCACGTGTCCCCGGCTGTGCCTCTAACGCGCCTGGTGGGCACAGCCACCCGACCAGAAGCTGCAGCCGCCCTTGGCTCCCACTCCCATTCTCCCACCAAACCGGGCGGTACCGGGGGTGCACTCGTCCCGCCCGGGGGCCGAGAACCCTCAGGGCACCTCTCCCGGAGGGCTCGGGTGTGACCGCCCCGCAGCCCGACAGGGACCCGCACACAGCACATCCTGCCCGAGGGGGCGTCTGCCGGGACACCCCGGCCCCTTCTTCCAGGTCCGGCTGCCAACTCGGTCACCGACAACCAGCGAAGACCCCGCGTCTGCCTCAAACCGCCGCGGCCCCGCTGCCCACGGCGGCTGCCGGCAGGGGACAGCGCAGGGGCCACCGCCGGGCCCCGGCCCTCTCCGCCCTCCCAGCCCCGCGGCTTCGCGGCTGCCGCCCCCCAACACGCACCCGCCCGGCCCCGCTGACCTGCCAGGAGGAGGAGAAGGAGGAATGGGGGGCGCAGAACCCCCAAGGCGGGGCGCCCCTCAGCCCAGCCGCGCCGCCCCGCTGCCTCCATGCCGGCGGCGGGCGCGGAGCCGCCGACCGNCCTCAGGCTTCCCCGCCTCCCGCCGCCTTTGTCCGCCTGGGCCCCGCTCGGACGGGCCCGGGGCCGGGGGTTTAGGGGGGGAGTCCCGAAGGGGCGTGAAAGGCGGCGCCCGCCCTCTTCCCGCTGCCCCGGTCAGATGCTGTAGTCGAGGGGGTTTCAGCTGGGATTAAAATGGGTGAACTGGGATTAAAATCTTGATTTGTTTGTAAACGCAAGAGCAGAACCGGCGTGTGGGACGGGGTGCGCTCTGGTGAAGTCGGGATGCCAGCCGTGCCGGTGGCTGGAACGACGGGAAAACCGGAGTTCTCCCGGTGCGGCTGCCGGTGCCCGCCGCGCTGTGCCAGCTCCGGCTCTGCGCTGTGCTGCCGCGGGCAGCCACGGCATGGCCCTGCTGCTGACCATAAACCCCAAACACGCTTGGCCATGCTGTTCAGTGTTAAAAATTTTCCGTGAGCAGGCCAGAACTATTCTCTGAAGTATTTCGTCAAGAGTAACTTTTTGGTAACTGTTTAAATGCTGCTGTGTGTGAGAATTCCCACAGACGGGGCCCAGAGGCCAAAATATTCACCCCGTGGTCTCACGGAACAAAAGGGTTAGCTCTGACTTCGCATGAAGAGCTGCAAGTTGAGGAATTCCCTTTGAAAGGCTGAAGTAAGCACATAAAAATGAGAAACATCCACAGGTGTTTCTGCTCATAAAGGGTTTCCTGCTGCTGGCAGCTTAGAGGGGAAGGCTGACACAGGAACATATAATGAAATTTTTTAAAGGATTTAGCTGTTCTGCACTGATGACAACAAACCCCCAAACCACCAAGCCAGATCACTTGAAAGCTGGTTGTTTGGTTTATGAACACACAGCCAAGCGTTTTTGTAAATGTGCACCAGAACCTGACCATTGACAAAGAAAAAACAACTTTACGTGTTTCTAACTACCTTGCAGTGTGTGTGTCACTTAGTTTATGCAACAGCCTGAATTAAAGGTATAAAAGGAAATCTCAGTTACATGTCAGTTGCTGAGAGTAAAACTTGGACCAGGTCAGTAACTTAATTTCAAAGGAACTGCATCTGCTCCCTGTGTCTTCATCTCGTTGCAGGCCACGGTTTGTCACTGTGAACAAATCCCTGAAAAAACAATATGGTTTTGCCAATAGATAGCATTGGTAGTAAAGGAAAATATCAGATAAAGGAGACTCAGATCTGGTAGGCAGCTCCCAGAAACTCTGACATCTCTAGGTTTTTAATTTTAATTAATCGTCTTCAATCACCTTGCCAGCCTGTCTTAGAAAAGCCTTTTGTTGGTAGTTATTTTCTGTTCTTCTGTTTTTGTTGTTGATTCCTTCCCTTGCAGTCCCCTCCCCTTCATAGTTCTCTTGACAAGTCATATTTCAGTATTTCCCAAAAACGTCAAGTAAAATTGCCCAGTGGCTGTAATCCAGCATAGCACGTTTGCCTTCAGTACTGATTTGCACACAACAACCTTATGGACCTGTAGCTGTTAGTTTTTTTCTGTCAGCAGTAGACAAGTCCTTTGAACGTCTCTAATGCTCCCCAGCCCTAATTACTTCCCAAGTACTGTGCTTTGGACAAACAATTGAAAGGTCTATCTGAAAAAGAGAAATGTCTCTGTCCTCTTTCCACTGCTCCCAGCATCATGGAGGGCATGTGTAGAAGGCTGAGAAGAGGGAGAACGATGGCAGGGTGGTATCGTTTGGTTGTGCTGGGGTGGGGTAAGGACCTTCTGGAACCAAAGCTATTTCTTGTTCTCAAAAAGAGATTTTAAAGGAAGGCTACTTCATAGCAAAGAACAATAAAAGATCAGAGCACAACAATGCTCCTTAGAAATCTCCATATCAGCACTTGATGGGAAAATCGTATCTTATCAGAAATGTTTTTTTAAATATGTTTTTGAAAAACGTGCAGGATTGATAAAATTATGTTAAGTGTACAAGCCCTGAAGTGCTAATCTTCAGCCGCAGTTCAAGGAGAAAATCCCGTTCCCAGTGCATTAGTGTTTTGAAACTCACTATAATCAGGCATCTCTGTCTCCAGAAGTTTAATTCGCAGTTTAGAAACAGTAATTATCACACATAGAGCACTAGAGGAAACTTAATAGAGAAAAAGACACATGCTTAGGGCAAGCATTTAAATGTCTTTACCTCTAGATTACCTCCAGAGAAATCACTTCGAAACAGTTAACACGATCTCTTATGTACATACTAAAGGTGTCTGTTGTTGAACTCAAGCTGCTAACTGGCTCAAGATGAGGAATGATGTATTTTCTACATGTTTTCTGGCATGTAACAAGCAACCAACTTCAGAGCATCTCCAAAAGACCCTGGACATAATTTGCAGCAGCACAGGAGTGGCTGAGTGGGGCAAACCGCTGGTTCTGGAAAGAGGGGAGGCTTGGAAGGATATCTGTTCAGCTCTGCCCCGTGTTGTCCTGTAAGGGCATTGGAGTAGTCTCATCTTTTGAGCATTAGCCACCTCTGAGCACCACCTTCTCCTGGCTCTGCAAGATTCGGGTGTGTGGTTCTCAGGCAGGAGCAGTGGCTCTATCTGCTCTGGTACCTGGGAAAAGTGTGAACCTCACCCTTATTTTCCTGCGGATTCCTTGTGTTGATGTCCAGTGGTAGGGAGTGAACCAGATACACTGTACTTCAGATGGAAAATATAATTTCATTATACATTTCATTTAGTATCTCCTCTTTTCCTTCACCATGAAAGAACAAGCAGAATTAGCTGACAGAGGGCATACTCCAAACTCTGCTGAGGTTAATGAAAGGCTTCCCAACAACTCCACTGTTAGCCGGACCGCGCTTTTAATTTCCGATTCCCTCCAATCTCCCTTTACTCATCGCTGGTCAAAAAGACTTAATCTTTTCTGCTCCTTTAAACGGATTTCTTTTTGCACTTCTAATCAGTTTCATTGCCACTTTGGGATGCTTTTTCTGCTAAATCTTTTTCTGAGGATGGCCTGAATACTAAGTGCGATATTTAAAATGGATTTCCAGTATCAGACTCTGTCCTCCTTTGACAGAGTGCTATGTCTTTTCCTGACCACTCCATTAGCACACATTAGGGCTATTGTATTATTGGCATATAGTTACAGGTACACTATTAATGACTATAACACACACACACACACACATACAAAAAACCCCACATGCTTGCTTTCTTTTTCTAAAATGTTGTCTGTGATTACGTTGCTACTTATCTCCACACAAGCCACTTTATTATCTCCTTTGGGGTTTCTAATTTCTGCCACTGTCTTTGACACTGGAGAATTTATCACAGAGCTGCTAGGAGGCTACGAGACAGTCTTGTTCTTCTCTGCACAGACCGTCGGTCTCTGTCACATGAGGAATGCACTGAGCACTCCTGCCTGTTGCCGTATAAAGCTCACAGAAAAGCGTAATGCAGGAATGCCATTATTCCTAGGCAGCAAACAACATATCTTACAGCCCCCTCAGTTATATCTGCTATCTCAAGGTAGATGTAATCTCTGCAGTATAGCTGTTATATGCTGCAGAATAGAATACTTCTGCAGGTAGAAATATGTTACTTTTGTAAACTTACGTGAAAGCTACTGAAATCTCTACCTACATTTTGCCTACAGAAAAGCTGAAGGCAGCAGACGAGATGGTAGGTGGATGTTTTTTAGTTATTTGCAAGTCAGAAATTTCCCTGTTCATAACCATCTTCATGCATTTGCCAACACAAAGGGAAATAGTGGAACACTTTTAGCATTATTTCTACTGAGAGCAGGCAGTGTCTAAAAAACACTGTATCCTTTCTGGTAGAGCACCAGACAGTGATTTATAAACCTATGCTGACAGTAGGCATCTGCTGAAAGGCTGAATTTCATTCAGACTTGATAAATGCTATTTAAAAATACAGGCACTTGTGTGCTTTATTAGTTTCCTTAATTAAACATTTATTTAATAAACTGGTCAGTAGTGCTTGGTGAAGCCTAGCAAACAGAAACAACACCTGCAGAAAATTCACTAACCACAGCAGTCTTGGGTTTAGGCATTAGCACTGATGTTTTTTCTCTTCCAGACTCCCTCCCAAACAATCATTTTTATTTTGTAATTCAACATAAGAATTCAGAATCTGAATGATTAAATAGTCTTTCTTAAATATCTGTGTTGCTCAAAATCAGAAATATAAGAACTTAATCTAAACTAGACTTTTGTTCCCTTTTGAAATCAAGCATTAGCCATTCAACACTCGTGACATAAAATCCATGGTCAAAGTGAGTTAACTATCAAACCAAAGTGTACTGAGAGCTATCTTATCATCTGACTAATAAACTTCTTTTTTAAAACTTCTAAATTTCAGGGGGTTTATTCTGAAAATTTTATCCTGCACATGTTTTTAGGGGACAATGATAAGTTTTTGTGAACAGCATCCTTTTGTGGAATGACAGTCAGTGAGGAAGGTATGTAACGGGGTGAGCAACATGCTGGAGATTACCAAGTGAAAATGTGGTCTCAGTGTCCTGGTCACTGATATTTTTCACATTCCTTCTACAGAGCGTTTTAAATGATCAGTCAGACGTTCAATTATGTGGGAAAGCATTGAAGTACTGTGGAGAGCTCTGTACCTGATTATGTCAGTGCCAGAAAAAGTGGCGTACCCCAGAAAGCAATAAATCCCCATAGTTTGTCAAGGGCTATTACCAGCAGCTAAGATTTAGTATTATTCCAATACTTAGTTTTGTGCCGTAGGAAAAATCCAGCAGCCCGGGATTCAGGGAACCATGAATGTGACTTAAAGCTTTCTCTCACATTGATTCAGAAATACCACACCTAAGAATTTGACCTGGAATCTTCAAATTATATAAAATACTTGTAGAAAAATAACAATAGAATACTAAGTGATATATTCTCTTTAATAAAGTTGATTGTTTACAAGCATATTTTACTGTGCTGCAAACTTCATAGGAAGTGTTTGCCTCTGTGACACTCAATGCAAACAAAGCAAGACCTCTGAAGACATGTCAGAAGCTAACATTAAAGAACTACTTACGAGAATCAGATGAATACCCCACTTAAGAAACAACGAACCTGGTGTTCTTCAATTTTCTACTCCAAAAAGAACTTTTTTTAAAAAAAGTAAACAGAATAATTTAGATCATAGTCACTATGGCTCCACCACTCAATGCTGAGTAGGATTTTAAAAGCTTATTTTGGGGACAGGTAGATGAAAGTTTCATTGGATCAGCGTTGCTGGTGAAGGATGCATTCAAGTCCAAAGAACAGCTCTGTCTGGTATGGTACATTTTGTCTTACAAACTCTGCTCTATCTTCTGTTTTCCCACACATCACGCATTTATCTCATTTTGTCTTTGTTGTGTGGCACCTATGATAAGAGCAGAATGAAGGGATGGATAGAATCATAGAATCATAGAATGCCCCAAGTTGGAAGGGACCCACAAGGATCATTGAGTCCAGCTCTTGTCCCTGCACAGGACAACCCCACAGTTCACACCATGTGTCTGAGGGCCTTGTCCAGTCTCTTCTTGAACACTGTCAGGCTTGGGGCCGTGACACCTCCCTGGGGAGCCTGTTCCAGTGTCCACCACCCTCTGGGGGAAGAACCTTTTCCTAATGCCCAACCTAAACCTCCCCTGGCACATCTTCCTGCCATTCCCTCGGGTTCTGTCACTGGTCACCAGAGAGAAGAGATCAGCGCCTGCCCCTCCTCCTCCCCTTGTGAGGAAGCTGTAGAAGGTCTCTGGGTTTGGGGGTTTTTCCCTTCTCACATAATGAGCCTACTGAAATTATTTTTCCTGAGAAATGTACAATGCAAACAGCCAAATGTCACCTTTTCCTGCAGCATCCAGCACATGGAGTGAGTAGCCTCAAGTTCCCATAGCAGTGTCTGTTGTAATTACTGATGCATGGCTGGTATTTGTGACCTACAGAGAACTTTGTCTTTGTGAAAAGTATCACTAAATTTACTTTTCTTCATTGCTAAACAGATCTATATAGGAAAACATTTTATAGGAACAAACACCAGAGTGCAAACGATTCATTTCAGTCTGTTCATAAACTGGATTACACATTAATGCAGTTACTTGAATAAAGATGAAATTGCAAGTAGCAGAAAAGAGCTAAGACTGGTGGCAAATGCAGAGGAACACACTGCATAGGAATTGTAGCTTCTATTTAGGAGAGAGGAAATAGTTATTCTGCTGATCCTTTCATCCCTGGCCTACAGTTGTAAAAGTTGAAACAGGCAGTCTTCTGTAATGCCATGTCCATACCTAGTTGCTTGGGCAAAGATAGCTATTTGCTATTTTTAAAGGGTCATCTTTTGTATAACACCCTTTTAATCCTCGTAGTTGCAACAGAATATACATGGCTGCCAGTGCTTGTCAACATTGCATGACTTGACAGGAACCATTACATTGGAGAAAGTTTGACTTTTGCTCTGGAAGCCTAAGGGAATATAGACATTTTCGGCCTGAAGGGACGGCAGTCTCACATGCTGTTCATGGAAGTGGTGGAATGTCACTAGCCCAGCAGATGCCCCATGCTAAGGGGCCCTGGCCATGCCCATCAGTATCCCATTCCATCGACTGAAACAGGAAAGTGGTATTTGGTAACATTGTTTTATTAAACTCTCACACAAGAAAGAACCTGGTCCTTATTAGCTGGACTCAACACCTTGCCTTTCAAAATTCTTTTGGCCTGTATTGTCTACTCGTCAAATTCTTATATAAATTGATATGGAGGGCAGTAGTGGTAAATGCGGAGCTGGTGAGATGGGGAAGAGAAAGAAACTCAATTACCATAATCACAATTCTGCAACTATGAAAGGGCTTGAAGTCAGATTTCTGAAGGTGGCCACTTTTGTTAGCTTCAGTATTTGAGTTACTCTAGTCAAAATGCAGTTGTTTTTCCTTGAGCAATTTCAGGATGCGGAAGCAAATCTTTGGCTATTTCTCTGTCTTAGATAAGGATGCTTTCAGAAGTGTCAGTGTGCTTTCATTGAAAAACAAACCAAAATGTTCTAAACTTTCCAGTTAAAGAAGATGACAAATGTTTTGGAGCTGGGCAGAACTCATTCAAATTGGAGGCAGAGAGAAGGGTCAAGATAGCACCATCTATATTCAGCAATGTTCCTAATCATCATGGCCAATGGTGCTGGAATTACTATTCGACCTGTACGCTCATCACCACCTTGGCAGCTTGCTAGTTCACCAGAAGTGTCAACAGAAACAAGTGATTTGTATTAATAAGCTGTGGGGAAAAAACACATCCTCACAATTGCCAGATGTTTTACAGCTTCCCAAAAAACCTCAGCTGAACAACTTAGGTCTCCTATTTTCAATGCTCTATGCGAGTGTCTTTGTATAGAACCCCATGAAGTAGAGGATGTGAGAATAACAATGTTGTCGGTATTCTTACAGTGGTGTTCTGCTCCCTGGTCTATGAGGAAACAGAGACGCTACATGGCTTTTCTAATCCACTATGAGAAGTCAGTGACAGAGTCAAGATTTGAATCTAAATGATCCCAAGCTCCTCCTTCAAGTGCAGTCATAGAACTAGAAATACTAGATAGACTAGTTTCATCACCCGATTCTGGTGAAAAAGTTAAGACAAAACTGGCCATATCTGACCTTCACACTCCGGTCACACACATAAATGAAAAAAGCTGCTTCAAGAACTATGGTTCTGCTCCAGTTCAAACTGCAGAGACTGTGTAAGCCCATCTAAAAGCTATAAACATGTTGTTTTTCTTCCGAGTAATACAATAAATGCACACATATATGTATATGTATATATAGTGTACATGTGTGTATATACAAATATTATTACATGCATACACACGTGTGCACACACACATGCGTATATATGTAGATATATTAATGGACAATGAGCCTGAGTTGTGACAAGCAGGCAAAAATACCCAGCTATTTGGCAGTTTAGTGAACCTGAGGTTCATACGTAACACCCGTGTCTTAACTGAAGAATGGTTGGATGTTGCAGAAAGAGGGCAAGGGATACAGCCTAATGCCATCCTCTTATAATGTTGTTGTTGCTCTGTTAGCTAAGACAGTGTGTAACCCCAAGCCTTGCCCCTCGCTTCCGAGCCTCACAGGATGTTACAGCAGGATTTCACAAGTGTGGGTAGTGCAAAGTCTCCTCTGTAGCAGCCAGCACAGAAAACCAGAGCTTTTTGGTTTGGTTCTTGGCTGTTTGGCCTTTGGGTACACCGGCTGCACAAGATGCTTGTTGTGGAGAACCAGTGCTTCTGGACAAGGCTAAGAGGCAACATCCACAGCAGGCACTGGATTCAGAGGAGGAAACTGCAGTATTCAGAGGTGCTCCCCGTGCTCTTCCATGGTGGCACCGTGTTCTGACTCTTGTGCAAGGGTTCCTCCCCAAACACTGAGATCTGACAGTCTTCAAGTCCTGGGGCTAGAGACAGAGAAGAAGCACAGAGGTTCAGAAGTAAGTGTCAAGGACTAGTAAGTGGAAGATTAAAGCTCACCCTTCTGAGAAACGCCCCACAGACATCTCATAATGACTTCTTGCCATAAGGAGGATTTACTGGAGTCAAGGAGCTGATAACACAAATAAAAAATAGCATTAACAACAACAGGTCTAACAAGTGACAAATGCATCTTCTTTATTCCTCCCAGACACTTGGGTCTTTGAAAGTCTTGCTCTCTCCTACAGAGATCAAGGCTCAGAGGCTTTTGTTTAAGGAATAATTTTTGAAGAGAAAAACATTTTCTAGGGATTTCATGACCAGCTACCATAGCAGTTCAGGTGATCTTTTTTCAAGCAGTGACCCACTTTTCATTGTATGCCTTAACTTTGTGGGTGGATGGTTTTCAATCTCTTAACATTTTTTTAAGGTTTTTCTTTTGAATTGGGAGGCAGCTTGCACGCAATGGCATCCTTGCCAGCAGCACAACAGCTGTTAATTGTGTTCTGCAGAGTTTGTCATGTGGTGACACAAGACGTGGAACTGAAAAGCAAAGGTTTGGAACAGCACAGGCATATAATAATAAGGAGAGCCATTACAATCAAGCCATATACATTCCATTTTGGAACTGAAAAAATTATCTTTTCAGAAGGATGAAAGACTTGGTAAAATGGATTGTAGGAGTTAAGCCAAGAGATTTCTAGCTTAATCAGAAGAGCAGACATCTCCACGTGCCTTTAGATTTATTAATAATTGCATCTATACAGAATTATCCTGTTATAATGGATCATGCAATGGATTACCTGGTATACAATAGTAACTATTTTTTATAAAGGATAGGGAAAAAGCGAGCTCTTCCCTCCTGTATTAATCCACATGCACTGGATGAAGTAGGGAAAGCATTTTATCAAGGACTTCAGCCTACCCCTGTAGGGACATTCTTTCTGAAGACCCCATTTAGATACCAGAATGGGTCAGTTTGTGAAAACTGTTGCAGCACAGGACTTGGTCCTCACTGTGTCACGAAAGCAACACTCTTGTGCACACTTATTTTGGGTCCCAGGAAGGTGGGAGGTGGAAGAGGAAGGGGCATAGGGGAAACTCTGTATCCATGTGTTGATGCTGGGTGGCTAAAAATCTGTGCTGTTGGAAAATTGTGTCTCTGCAGCTCAGAGGCACCCCGCTTGTCCATGTGCCAAGCGTGGTGGATATGGGGTTTTACTAAGAGCACAGCAATGCAGTCATCCCACTAACAGGAATGCTGCTGAGAATCTCCTACCAGCTTGGGGCAATTTCCATGAAAACCAGTGGCATTATGTCAATAGGTACAGCTGTAACTGCGCTCAGTCCTGCAAACACCTTACACCACACCTGCCCCCAAAAGAAGCCACCTCATTGAGCACCCGCTCTCCCATTCTGCTCCCGGTACCCCCTTCTCGTGTTCCGGCTTGGGAACTGGTGGGTTTGCCTGGTGAGGAGGACTGGGAAACTGCTCTAAGTTAACCATTGTTTCCTTTTTTTTTTTTTAAAAAAAAACTTTTCTGTCTAGGTGATTTTTTGGGAACAAAATGGGGCCAGATGTCTATACAAGGTCCAACATATACAATGAGCTTTTCCTTACCCATTTCCTTTGTTCTGTTTAGAGTGCCCGTCTGTCTAAGGTATCAGCTTTCTACATTGTAATTATTTCTCTCCCTGTCAGACATTCCTGTGGTAAAGCACGAGTTTAGAATTCCATTCACCTGTTTATGGTGATGAGAGGTAATAATTGTAAGTGGTTGTTGACCAGTGAGGGTCACCTCAGGGAAATCAGCTGGAAAACTGAAGCTATGAAAGGTCATTTTTAATCAATTTCTCTCTTCAAAATCTTCTCCAAAGGCCTCTTACTTTTGGTTGCATACTCAGCTAGTAATGCAACACCGATTAAAAGAAAAAGTAGCAATGAATATGAGTAATCTCAAAGATATTTCAGTCTGTGCTTAAGTTTATATGTCATTAGTTACAATAAAGTGATTGTCAATGAAAATTAGGACTTGCGCACAGTTATCAAACATTGATTGATATTTTCTCTGTTCAGAACAGAAAATATTTCTACCTATAAAAAAAAGTTGACATCTTAATCATAATCGCTTTATTACACCAGCTGGCCACGTGCAGTTTTACTAAAGCGTTAAAAAGAAGCTGGTGCATATAATACATATGTGTTCGTAACCATAACTCTCAAAAGAAGCACTGGTTTGGCTTCCTAAAGGCAATACTATTGGTCAATAATATCTGTGCCCACATGACAAGCAGTCAAGGAGTGACCTCTTCAGGAAACAGTGATATTCTAACTCCTGTTTGACAGAGATGTCCTTACAGGGCATGATGGCGCTTGAGGTAATAAAAAAAAATAATGGAAAATGCCCATAAAAACACAGTGTTCTTGAGGATTAGGTAAATCCTACTTTAGCATTCAAATTAAAAAAAAACAACTCACTAAATTCATGAAAGATATTTGAAACATGCCATTTATGTTTGGAATTCATGGTTAGAGCCTCTGCTGTTGTAAACTGCAGGAGAGCCACTGAAATCTGAGCAGCCCACCAGTCTACAGCAAATAAGGGTCTGGCTCATGGTGTTCATGCACAAAGCTTGCAGAAAGTACAAACTGCAAGAAAACATAAATGCAAACTCATAAACTGAAGAGGTGTTGAACCGCAGGATCAAAACCCAATTACTTTTTGGAAGCCACAATGGGAAAGGGAAAGAATAACAGGAAGAGAGGGCTGAAAGCAAAAAATAGGAGTTATTGTGGCAAGGATTTCCTCTGTGAGCTCTCTAACCTTTGTATTCCATGTTTATCAAACTGTAAATTAAATTGAACAATAAGAGCTACCCACACAGCACTTAGTTCACTATTGTTTTGTAGGATAGATTGAAAACCATCAGCAGAATCTGCAATAGAAGGTAAGCTGTATCTTATGGCTCAAATTCTACAGGTATAATAAATCAATAAGTAATAAATTTTAATGTATAACACTTTTAGCATTGCTAGCATGACAGTAAAAGAAAGAAGGATTTTTTGACAACATAAAGATTGCTGATGAACTTGTGCTATAGTAAGAAACACCATAACCAAAATTCAGAAGAGAAAAATCTTAGTTACCTACTGCCATCAGAGCATGTAAAAATGAGGCTTTTAAAACTTTTCTTATTGTTTGTTCCATTATTATACAAGGACAAAAGAAGTCTTTACTAATATGCTGTGCAAGTGAATGCACGGTTCATGGTAGCATCCATGTGTGAAGTCTGGAATGTGGCTGAATATATCCAAGGTCATTTGTTATTTGGAGGAAGAAAGAGAATCAGCATCATCCACATTTTCCAGAACAAAGGTCATTTAACAGATTTTAATAGGCTTGGATTTTAGAGGTCAGTTTCCTACAAGAGCTGCTTTTTTATTGTCATCCTCTCTGTTGAGTAGAGAGAAAAGAAACATTACTTCGAGCCCAGGGATTCCTGCTCAGTCTCTTCTTCAAGCTCTACGACAAAGACCACCACCATCCTCCTAGTTTCAAAAATGCTTCTTGCCTAAACCCTATGTTCCACAAAAGCCTTTTGAAAATCCCTGTAAAAATGCAGTTGGTTGTGCTGGAAAATGGCAATATTAATAACCTGCAACAGTATTTCACTTGTTTGTCAAAAATAATGGCTTTTCTTACTCCTGACAGTAAATGGCTTGTCTAATTGTTATAAGCCATTTACAGGTATCTAGGGTATGATGAATCTGGACATTCATAAATTCAGGCATACTCTTCCTCTGTACAAAACTGAAAAGACAAAAAAAAGCCTCATTTTTTGTATTTCTAGGGATGTTCTCATTACTTCCACTGGTGTGAATGGGACTACCTGTTTGGGAAAGTTAAGCTTGTGCTTAAAAGCATTGCTGGATCAACACCTAAAAGTTGTAATTTTACCAGATTGTTTACTTTTGCAGATCCCTTCTCATTGACTGATCTGTTTACAGTGGAAGTCCTATATATTTTATAGAATATTACACTATTTAAGTGGCATTTTAAGGCAATTTAAACTATGTAAGACACAAAATTATAGTAAGAACATATTAGAAGTCTCTAGAAGTTATTTAAGAGAGATTGCTCTTCAGTGTTGTTTTCAGAACTGATGTAAACTGAGCACCTGCTTAACCAGGGTGCTTAAACCTGTCCTTAATGTTAGTTTACTTCAAGGGAAGAAAACGTGTGTAAGTATTTGCTGAAGAAGGATGAGCTTAATTCGTAAAAGCTTCCATGAGCCTTCCTGAAAAACAACTGGAAAAGCTGGGATGGTTCTTTTCCTATAGTGTAAAGCTTTCACAATCTAGTTCCTATTAGCTGTATTGCGTGTTCATCCTTTCGTTAGTCAGGACAGGAATACCATAGATTTATATATCACTCTCATGTTAAGGCATCTTATTTTTGTGGCAGATTTTAATGACACGGAAAATCCTATTGTATGTTTCATGGTAGGGATTTGGGAAGCTTGGTGAAACCCCGAGGCAGCAACAAGCAGAAGGTAACTGTTGCACTCTAGATGCAGTATTTTATATGTCCGTGGCTTTCATGACATGTTGGATAACATATATTTCTCCATGCACACCACACTAACAACTCAAAATATATGTTCAGTTCAGCTGAATAAATGGAACGTTGTTACATACAGAGATGAATAAGAGTACTGTCTGTAGAAAATGTCATAGACTTGAATGACTCTCTTAAATGGTAAATAAAAATTTGAATAATAGGTATAATTGCCTATTTACCGGATAGACTAGAGTAACTTCTGTATTGTCATTCTGGTCTGCTGAGTACATAATATGCTTTAAAAAGGCTTAATTACATACTTAGCTGATAGACTAATAGCTCCAGTGGGAATAATTTTGCTCTATTAAGTATGAATAAATATGTATTTACCCAAGATGGAGCCTTCCTAGTCTCCAGAATGAAAGGTAGGAATTGTTAGTTTCTACCCAAACATGAAAGAATAATAATTAAAAGAAACCCCAAACCAGAAAAAAAAGGGCAAAATAAGGTATTTTTACCTACTGGAATATCTACATTAAAAATAAATACATGAAAAAGATTCAATGGACAATAAAGCATTAAAGTAACACTTTTCCAGTCTCTCTCCAGATAGTGGTCCAGCTATAAATATCGACAGGTGAGAAAGAAACTCCCCTCACATCTTTAAAATGTCAACAGCTGTGTAGTAATTTCCCTCCTTGCAGGACAAATTGTGCTGCAGAGAATACATGGGCCTGCCAGCTGGGAGGTGTTTATGTTCTGTGGGGCTTGGTAGACACCAAGAGAGGCCTTGAAGAGACAGTCCTTCCAGATGCTCTGCACAGCTCCACACCAACCTGTCCAGCACACACAATCAGGTGCACCCAATTCTCCTTGAATATGCTAGAGAAATGCCCTGCACCCCTTTGCATCCCAGGACAACTAGGTACTGTAAGACTAATTCAACACCCTGCTCCAAGCAGGGATAACTTCAAAGTCGGATCAGGTTGGTCAGGCTTTGTACAGTCACGTTCTGAATATTTCCAAGGATGGATGTTCTGAAAATTCTCTGGGCAACCCGAGCCAGTGTGTAAACACCATAATTGTGATCTTTTTACATTATGGTTGGTATTTCCCTCTTTGTGACTTGTGAACATTGCATCCTGTCCTTTTGCTGTGCACCTCCAGCCATTCTGAGTCTGTAGCTTTTATAAACCCCAGAAGATAGCTAAAGAAGGCAATCTGAAGCCATCTCTTCTCCAGTCTGAACAAACCAGGCTCCCTCAGCCTCTCCTTGCGCATCAACTGCACCAGCCCCTTGTTGTCCTAGAAGTCTGTTCCCAGCCTTGCCCCACTGAGCTTGTGTTTCTCTTGCCAGTCCTACAGCTGAAGTCTTAAAAGACCTACATATAGGGGAAGCATCACTTCTCTGGACCTGCTGGTTACACACATTCTAACTCGGCCCAGTCTGTGGCGGTCCTGCCTTGCTGCAAGGGTGCACTTGCTGCTCAGGCTCAACCTGTCAGCCACCATCACCCCCAGCTCCTCCTCCGCAAAGCTGCCTCCTGACCAGTCAGTTCTCAGCCCGTGCTGCTTCACAGGGTTGTTCAGTCCCAGGTGAAAGACTGTCTTTGTCTTTGTTGAACTTCAGCAGGGCTTCTTCAGCCTGTTTCTCCAGCCTGTTGAGGTCTCTCTGCACGCAGTTCTCCCCTCTGCTTTGTCAACCACTTACCCTTGGTTCGCTGTTGTCCACAAAGTCGAATTCTGTCACATCGCCAAGGTCACAGGTAGAAATGTCGAATACGTGGAGTCAGTGCTCAACCCTGAGGAATGCTGACAGTGATCAGCTGTTAACTAGATTTTGAACCACCGAGTACTAAAATTGGAGCCCAATGCTCTTGACAGCTTTTCACTCATTTTACAGTCAACCCACCCAGTCTATACTTTGAAATTGGCTATACAGATGAGAAATAACAAAAGTTTTTTGCCCTTTAGCACTTTGAGCCCATACTGTGACTCAATACAGATGCTGAGAGAGAAATAAATTATTCTTGTAGCAACCCATAATCGCAGAATGCAGCTTGCCATCCTCTCTAAGCATTCAGTACATTTCTCTGTTTAAGAGCACACCCTTGGGCATGTGTCATTTTGCTGATGGAAAACTACAGTACTGCATGAACCAGGGTGTGAGTTCCTGCACAGAAGCTCAGAATGATGAAAATAGCTTTCCACCGTCATCAGGAAGGCATACATTAAGAGTTTTTAACCCCTGTTCTGGTCCAAATCTAGATTGTGCCAAGTCTCAGATGCGTTTAGACAATACAAGGAGTATGTTTGCAGCTGGCTTTTGACTATTTTTTTCCCAAGAGTTTGCTATGAAATGGCACGTATGGCACTGCCAGTAGCTGGTTAGAGGTAATGGGTGGAGGATTGGCTTCTCTACTTGTAAGTGACCTGTTGAGAATTTGAAATTGAAAGGGAAGACCTCTTTCCTTGTTTTGATCAAGAATTGCATCAGGAGGTCAGGAATATCCTTCAGTGG
Organism: Pampusana beccarii; assembly: GCA_013399365.1. Taxonomy (NCBI): domain Eukaryota; kingdom Metazoa; phylum Chordata; class Aves; order Columbiformes; family Columbidae; genus Pampusana; species Pampusana beccarii. The sequence continues at coordinate 763,991 of VWYH01003002.1, forward strand.
TCAGAAAGGGAATAGGCTGGATTTGTCACTCAAGGGTCAAGACTCTTTAGGGAAGGCTGGTTTCTCTTAAGAGCAAGCATATACAAAACTCAGAGATGGCCTAACAGTCTGTATACAAAGCACAGACCTGTGCTACAGAGGAAATCTTGCTGAATGTGTGTATTATCCCACTTCTAATGTGGTCAAATAATAGTTTAACATAAGAATGCCTGGTCCAGGGCAGGGTGGATGTCTGCTTTATTCAGTGCTATGTCTCTTGATGGTGACTAAGAAGTAATGCATAGGGTGGAGCATAAGGAAGAGACAAAACTACACTGCAGTGCTTCTTCAGTCCAAGACTCAGACTTGTTTTGTTTGATTATTCTTGAAGGACCATTTTTGCATGGATGTGTCTGAATTTCTTTTTGAACCTCTGAGAAAGCTTATGGTGCTCACAGCCTCCAGCGGTAAAGGATTCCACACCTGAGCTATGCGTTGTATAAGGTCACTCCTTTTGTTTGCTTTGAGCCTGTTGTTTTCATGACTCATTTGATGCCCCTTTGTCCTTATACTGGGAAGCAGTGAATAATCATCCTTTATTTACCTCTGCATTATCGTAACTTTATAGGTATCATAAAGGTCATTAATCTTCCAGGCTGAAGAGTTCTAGTCTGCTTAATCTCTTCTTGTATGGAAGCCCCACACCTTAACCATCTGTGTTACCTTTTGCTGCATCTTTTCTAATAGTACTGTATTCTCTTGAGATAGAGGATGAAGGTTATGCATCCTACTGAGGATGCAGCTACCATCTAGATCTATACAGCAGCCCAGTGATATTTGTTCTTTTGTTCTCTGTTCTATTTGCTTTTTTGACCACTGCCAAGCTTTGAGCTGACATTTTCGCAGAACTATTTATTATAGTTCCAAGATCTCTTTTCTGAATGGTAATTGCTAGTTTGGAGCCCATCGTTCTGTATGCAAAGTGATGGTTGTTTTTTCTCTTGTGAATCATCTCACAAACAGTGAAATCCATATGCTGTTTTATTCATCCATCACTTTTCTGTGATCCATCCATCCAGAACATTCTGAAGCCTGCCACAGTCAACTTTTAAATTTTCTTTTGACCATTGCCCTGAAAAATCTAGTATCACCTACAAATTGACACTGCACCCTCTACTCATGTTTAGGTCATTTAGGGATATATTAGATAGCATACGTCCTAGCACCAACTTCTGCAACCTTTCCCCTTTTGCAAAAATATCAGTTGTTCCTACCTTTTGTTTCTTGCCTTTCAGTGAAGTACTAATCCGTGAGGGGACTTCTTCCTTTTTGTCTGCAGCAACTGAGTCTCTTGAAGAGCTTTCTGCCTGGGGACGAGAAGGAAATCTTGCTGAAAGCCTTCTGGAGATGAAATAGACCATGAGCCTGTGATGCTTGCCTGTGTGCTCAGTCCACTCAATCCACTTCAGAGGATTCATGCGGATTTTTGCAGCATGACTTGTGATGTTCCTCAGTGTCATATTTGTCTGTGCATCTATGAATTTGATTCTTTAGTGCAGCTTCTGTCAATTTGCCCTATTCTGTTATCAGGTCTTAATTTGCCAGCATATATAAAAAAGAAACAACAAAAATGATGCTGCTAAAAGCTTTTGGAGAAAGGAAGTGGCCTTGTTTTGTCTTATGCTCTGACTCACGTCTGCTAAGTTCTCTGTCCCAGTAGATATACTCTCTGCTACAGCGTATGATAGGGTCCTACAATAGCTATTTTCCCTTTACAATGATTATCTGAGAGGCAGTTAGTGAGAAGAATGTGGAAGGTCCTCGTGTAAGGACATTACTGACTTTGGAGTCCTCATGAAGATCCAAAAGAGCACTGTCTTTCGTACATGCTAAGACTGATTTAAAAAAATCGCACCAGTAAAGACCTCAGATTTGTTCTGGTTATTTATGGACACAGCTATGTATTGGTGTTTACTGAAGCACACCTTAATATGTCTTTTCCCCTGCCCTTCAGTATTTTAAAAAGGTAAATTGTAGTTTCATAGAATACTTGAAGCTTTATGTGTGCCATATGACAATAAGGTTGCCATGGAGACTTCTCATCATTGAATACTGGTGTAATTAATGTAAAAGAATTCAGCTCCTTTTATCTGCCTAAGAGTTACAGGACAGTCTCTTCTTTTTTGTTGACTTTTTTTTTTCCTAGTGAATATGCATGCTTTGTGTAACAGAGCAAGGCATGTAAATCTGCAGTCTCCTGACCTCTGAAACAATGCAGAAATATAGAAATACAATGTTTGCTACTGCAAGCAAAGACTGAGATTACAGCCTATGTGAAAAATGCATCAGTAACAACACAATAGCAGCTATGTGTGGTAGGATCCATATAAAGCAGAGGGAAAGCCAGAAATATGATGAGTCACAAAATGGTAGCTCCCCTCTGACACTTCTCTTCCTTGTCGCATCACTAATAATTTGTCACGTATGATATGGAGATATCTCTTTAATTAATTCATTGCTATCTTAGTAGTCCCCCAATATATGAAAATATGACCTGGAAAATTTCCTTTACCTGACACTGCAGAAGTAAATGTGTTGTTGTTTGGAGATTATCACCAAAAGCAACATGTTGCATTGACAATGTAATGCTTCAGAAAAAGGAAAAAAAAAAAAAAAAAGCTGCATATTTAAGAGCTGTGGGATGAAGAAAGGGATGTTGGCTCTAAGTCAGAAGAAATATTCTCTTGCAGTTCTGCATAATTCTTTATTTACATATGGGATGCTCTCCAAGATTGGACCAAAGGTAGGCTGCCTTATATATTAAGGTCACTTAGTTTTTTCCTTTCGTCTTGCCTGTCATTAGGGATTCGGATCCTGCCTGGACTGGATGATTCATTTCACTACAGAACTAATGAAACCATGGCTGCAGGAGAGACAAGAAAATGAGCTATTACAACAAAATAAGGTTTCGATACAATTTTGTTTTGCTTTTGTTTGCACCTATTTAATTTCAGCACCTCATGTTCTGTATAACTCAGCAAGGTTCTGTTAAAATTTCTACACTGCTAGCATTTCACTTAAGAATTTGAAATAAACAACCATTAGGCTGTCTCTCAACAAAAAAACACCCCATGTTATTTCTGATTTTATATATTCCAGGGTGTGCTGTCAGTAGAAAGTAATATATGTTCTCAATTTGTGTTAATTAACTCATCTCAAATGCTGAAAGATAGTCTCTCATGATGAACTTAGTTAATGGTCTTTTCTTCTTCATGGAGATACAGACCAAGGTACAAATCAGGCAGAATTTAAGGACAATGGTAAAAAACATGGAAAACATCACCTTTCAAACTCTTTGATGTTCCATCAGATGTTCAGTAGAGCTTCTAGCAATCAGAAAATTTGTGTTTTTTTCACCTGTATACTTCCATTCTCTCTGCTATTTTTGAAATGGAAATACAGGAGAAAGAGCTACTGATAAAAGCCATGCAACTTGGTCCTTGTAACTTTATTTTTCTGAGACTAGTTGAGGTAAGAAAACCTCAGTTTTCCCTTCAACACATGGTCTAGTTTTACACCTACAATGAAGACATCAAGTAGACTTAAAGGAAGACAGACTTCAGGAGCAGCAGCCTCTGGTAGCACACAGGTAGGAGAGGCCAGACCAAGCACAGCTCTTCTGGTGTAGCCATTAAGAAACCTAAAACATCAGATTCACATTTCTAGAACCTGTTCACAACTTGTTGTAAATCAGCTCCCACAGAAGATGTACATACCCTGTATTTTCATTTAATCTTTGTGCTAATTTCTAAGGGTACTTCTGTCTTATTTTGCAGAATTCTCTTGAAAGTGATTACAAAATGATCCAGTAAACAACCAGAACCAGCCACAGAGTGCCTGACACCTCTAGTGAGATGGGTTACAATGACCCATATGGAATAAGAGATAGGACAGACTTTCCTATCTGAGGATTTTTTACTGACAAGAGTTTTAAGATTTCATTTTCACTTACAGAAAAATGTTGTCGATAGAAGCAGATCTTCTTGTCACATGTTTAGACAGAAAGGTTATCAACAGCATTTGTTGTCCAAACATTGCAGGTGGTGAGCTCGATTTGGGGCACAGGATTATTAGGTGGTATCATTAATTCTGTGTTATTTTTGGCTCACTGAAGTTGAATGCAAAGGAGAAGCAAGAGTTTGTGGCTACCATCGCTGCGTGGAAGGCGTGCTGCTGTGCCAGTGCCCAAGTAACCTGTTGGCAATCACACCTCAAATGCCCAGGTAATGTTGCTGCACTTTAAGAGGAAGCCTGAGTCAGCAGCCAGATTTTATTTAGTGAGCAAGAAACCAGAACTGCCATACAGGCTGCTGTGAGAAGTCGGTGTCAGATGGGGCTGCAGAAAGACCGTGGCTCGCCTGAAGCACAGTTTTGTCCCTTATGTGGTTTATATTGTGCCTGTGACACCTCACTCCACTCTGCTCTCAGTGTGATCCTGAGTGAGATTCTCCTGCACAGTTCCCTGTGTCAGCACGCCATATATTTTAGAAAGAAAGCTGAGAATGTTGCTAGCCATTGCAAATGCCCCACAATGGAAAATATCCGTCTTCGTTTGCTGTCAGTTTGTCAGTTCTGCCCTGGGGGACACTGGTGACCCAGCCAGGCTGGGCTTGCCCTGATGGGGCATGGCTGGAGAAGGAGGGCACGGCACCATGGCACCTTGACGGCCGTGCATGTCACCTTCTTCCCCATGTAGGAACTGACTGAGGATATTTAAGTTACCCATTGCTTTTTCGTCTTTAAATCTAAAAATCTCCCAAGGTATTTGGCTTTGTAACTGTAAAGCGTGGTGCTTTATTTTTTTTTTCTTCTAATCAGGAAGAACCACCTCAGATTTGCAGACATCACTGATACCGAAAATGGGCATCTCTATGAGCCAACACAGGCCAGTTGCAGGAACAACCAGAAGCCACAGATGCAACACAAAGAGCAAACTGAATTTTGTTACCTCTCTAACCAGAGAATCTCTGAAACAGCAGTTAAGCTCCTGGTCAGAGGTCACGCAAGCGGAGACACAGGCGCTGCAGAATTCAACCCTTGGTGAAGACCAACGAGCCTGCTCATTTCAGCCTGTATGTAAGGATTCACGCAGGCACAGGTCACCACACTGCTTTGATCTTTGCCTGCAGGACTCTCCTGGATGTATGATAAGGTGCCATTACGACTCTTTTCACGGGCCTGTTATCTAAGCACAGAGCTTCTACTTGTGATTTACGTGGTTTTCTACACTCCAGCTGCAGCCGCTTGAGCGTATTTACAATTATCCTCCTCACCATTCTTGCGCTGTTCCCACACAGCATTAAAGCAAAACCCAAAAATCGGATGTATCTCCTGCTCCTCTCTATGGCCGGTGATACAGTCAGAGATTGCGCTGGCTACTTCAGCCGCACGATTGCACGTTCTGCTGACCACGGCCTCCTGCTGGAGTGTGACCTCCAGCCCCCACTCCCAGGTGCGTGGCTGCACTATGTCAAATGGAGAGGAAGGTGTTTTGCTGGCTTGTCTCCTGCTTACCAGGACGGCTCTGAGCCAGTGACTTCATCCTTTCTACTCTTGGCTGCTGTCCTAGCGCTCGTGCTCACTGAAAACTTTGTTAGCAATGATTTTATAGAGACTTACAGGTCACACTTCAAATGGTAAATAGCACAAAACCAAGGCCAGCGATAGAGAGCCAGCAACCCCACGGCATGTCCTTTTACATCACTTAAGCCAATTTAGATCCCTTTAGTGAAGACCAAGCTGATTTTGAATCATTCTAATTTCTTGACAAAATACAGAATAGTTTCTATTCAGGCAAACTGCACAAGCCTAAATACATTACCTCCATATACACCCTTTATTAACAATATTTATAATGTCCTAAAAAGTTTTTTTTTAAGAAATCTGTGTATGTAGGCTGGTGTGCTATGTCACAACTTCAAACAGATGTAACAGATATACCACATTTTTCTGGTGTGGGTTAAAGACAATGTTCCTACTAAGGAATTAGTATCACTTTGTGGTATATACCTATAATAAGCTCCCGTGCACAGGGTAGTTATCCGAAAGATCTGGGATATTTTGGTTTTGCTTTTCAAAAAGAATAATCCTGATTCTGCTATCTTCAGTCACACTCAGACTTTATTCCTCAAGCATTTACTTGAATTCATGGGGAATTCACAGATTAAGAGCACACTTAATGCAAGAAAAAAAGTATCAGGATCTTGTTCTAAATAGGAGAAGTACATGAACGCATACGGCATTTGAATTATTGTTTTGAAAGTATATGACAGCAAGAATCCATTACCTGTCCAACAACTAGTAGAAGCATTATCACAAGAATTATCACAAGTATTATCACAAGAAGAAGTATTATCACAGATATAACATTTTTCTCTTTCTCGATGGGTCAGTTCTCAAGAAACCATCATGCTTTCCTCCAAGTTTTTCTGTCCCTGTCCCTGAATTTAAATTACTGAGAAACACTTCCAGAATTATCTGTCGAAGCGTATAGACCATGTGCTTTAAAATCAATGACAGTGTGAATTTCCTAGTGCTGCTTGATTTCTTTTATAGCATCAGAATATTTTCAAAAAACAGGAGTAAAGCTCTCACCATGGCAGAAACAACTATTATGAGAAAAAAAACAACGATAAAATCAGTTTCTAGTAGCTAACAATGCTTCCAGGCAGACACAAACGCAATATGGATCTTATGTTTTCCCAAAGCTATGCACTGCATTTTATGGTTTTAAAATGAGAACCTTCCACAATGAAAAGTGGGATGAGTTTCCCCCTGATGTTTGCTCTTCTCACCGTGAATTTCCCCATTAACTGCTGCTTTCTTTGGCAACCAGATCTTTTTATTTTCTAGGAAGTTGTCATTTTAGTAGAACAAAATGAACTGTTGACAGAGGAAATGACTTAGAATTATGTTGAGAAAGGTGTCTGCCCTAACAGGGTCCTGTTCTTCAGCTCCCCGCTCTGGTAAACACTTTGAAAGAAACAGGATTTCTTTCATTTCAGGGGTTTTCAGAAATATGTGTAATTGATCCCATTGCTTGGATCCGGTTGTGCAGTCTCTGATGCTGAGGATGAAGGAGGGTGTTGGATCTGACAAACAGCAGAGTCAAGTCCCTGTGGCATGGGAAGGTCTTATTCCAAGATTCAAGGAAGAATTTTTTTTGAGCAGCCACTGGGTAGTGCAAAACACTGTCAATGACAGAGCAATAACGAAATAAAGTTGCTAATTGAATTTCGGTATATTTTATTTGATTAGCTTAAAAGTACTGGAAACGCAAACTGCGAAATACAGTTTTGGCTGTTGCAAGTCATCGAAAAAGCCCAGAAGGATCAGAGCTGAGTTTCTAATGTTCCCACAGAAGTATTTTTTAAGGTCTCTTCTCCCCTTACTTCTATTAATCACAAAGATTGTACAACACTTATTTCAAAATTACTTTTAACAGCCACTTCAATTCTGACAGCATGCTGTAATCCTTTTCTAATGCATTATCTTTTTGTATTTTATGGGTCACAGACTAGGATATATGGAAACTTTCCCTTATCCTGACAGCACAGGCCAGCCAGACAAATCCTTGTATCTATCTAAATTAGGCTATCGGACCACAAACTTTCTGGTTTGTTTTATTGCAGCTGCTCAGCACCCTCCTGGCGTAATCCAGAAGCCATCCCAATAATTTTCTTCACTTGATTCTCCCATAATTGTGAAAAAGGGGGTTGGGAAGAAGAAAACACTTGTTCTTACTGTAACAACATGCTGTTCTCTTGCCTCTGAGTGCTTGAAGTAGTAGTCTTGGATGCAGATTTGGATTTTTCTATCTGTTTTTCCCCCATTCTGGAGGCTTTGGGGACCTCACTGAATCTTGCTATGCTTTGGTTTTCCAGCTGTGTGAGTAAAATATAAATATTGCCTCCCTCTTGTTGGCAGAGTGCTAAGCAGAGAGACCTCCAGTTGTAGAATAATACCAACAATCAAACTAAGAAAATACATCAAAGATCTATTATTTGTAATATCTGGCTCCAAATAGGTCTGAAAGTCTTCAAGCATCTTTCTTTAATAATAAGATGGACAGGCAGAATATTCATAAAAGACCGTAAATCACTGCTAGCAGAGATGAACAGTAAGTTAGCGTGTTTCCACAGAGGAAGAGAGCTGATGGATTTTGTTTTTTTCCATTTTTTTCTAAAACTCGAGAATCAAGTTTTCAGTTTGAGTTAGTTGGCAGTCAGAGGAGCTATGACAATTTCCTCCAGCTAGAGTTCTGCCCACTATGGCTTTAGCGTGATCCCTGAGCTGTGTGATACGCTGCTAAAGAAATGCAATTTTAGGGCTAATATTAACTTCTTTTATCACAAAGCTGTTGTCATATCAAATACAGTATCAGCATGTGCCAAAAGGAGATTCCTGAGAATAACAACACTGAAAAAGCACTGTAATTCTATTTTTAGTGGGAGTAAAATCTCTTCAAAACTTTTCCAAACGACACGAAATGCAGAAAACTGACTCATACTGCAATGATTAGAAAGTGATTGCTCCTTCTGAGGAAAGTTTTAAAGCAACTGGGATTGCCATGATCATGTCCGTTCATTTAAGTAGGTTGCTTATGACAGTCTTTTGGACTAGTTTACCTAAAGATTCAAAATCTTGCCTGCTGCAGGTAGAAGCCAGTAGCCATCCCACTCACAATTCTGCCATTTAAAACCGCTCCAACTCAGATATGTGAGAGGCACTGAATAAGCCATGTTGGTGGTCACCAAGTTTAGGTCTGGCCCCTGAGTGCACTAACGGGCCTCACTGTCTGTGCCCAACCTCCATGAGCATCACCCACATGCCCATGGCCCAGGTCCCCACCTCAGCCCCCCAGGCCCATCAGCCCCTGCTCAGCCATGCCACAGCAGGGCTGGTTTACAGCTCCCCACAGCCCTGCCTGGCCCAGCCACGGGTCCCCTAAGTCGGGGCCACCTGCAGGCGCACACCTGGGCCCAGCCTTGGCCCATCCCCAGGAGATGCCCAACACCTAGGGCTGCTCCATGCCCTCCAGCTGCCCTGCTGCTGGCTGGGGCAGTGGGACAGTCCCTGACATCCCAGGGCAGCCCCCACCATTCCCAGTACCCTGGTCCCCAGGGGGTCAATGGCCCAGGCAGAGCCCTGACGGTATAGGCCCAGGGTCAACTTTCTGAACAAAAGTTCTATGTTAAAAGCAAATTCTGGTCACAGTCACGTTTCAAAGCTAAGGAAGATTTGCAAAAAATTTTCTTTGCCCTTGAGCTGTTGAAACCATAAATATGGAAAAAAGCAGTCCCTCTGAGACTAATTCATACTGTGTAGGGAAATTCCAACTAGGCTGTTTTTCAGTCTCTTGGTAAGTCTACTCATTCTGGATATATCATGCAAACACTGCACGTGTAAAGAGAAATCTAACATCTCAGCTGTGAAGCATGTGAACAGAAGTTTGTGCCTCATCACTGATATGTGTGTGCTCACACACGTGTGTGGCGACTGCAGAGCGGGGCCTGGGATCACTGCTGCAGAGCAATGCTAAAGGGATCCCATTTCCCCCAACCAAAACCAACACTAAAAAGTATTCCTCAATAAAAACCTTCTAGACAGTAAGGCAGAGACACATAAAGAAAGCAAAATCTCCTTCAGAACAGTTGTGATCATATAGCCAGCAGCCTCTTATTAGAATATTAATCTTCATAAGGCCTAAACCCTTTATGGAATAACTTCTCCCTTCCCCACAGATTTATAGTTCCTTGGAGACAAGGCAAACTTTTTCATAGGGCACATTTCAATAGCTCAGCAATTTCTAACTTTTTGTCTTTCCATGAATCAAGTAAGTATATCACAGATTAAAGGGAAGACTTTGTGTAGGCAGAGTATTGTCTGGAAGCTGATGCAGCAATGGGTTTGTTAATAAAGTGAAAAGCATCCATGTAGTAAAAGACCTAATAGCAAACTTGCAGTCAATGGTGTGTAACTTCAACTGGATGAAAAACACAGTGGAGTGTAGATATCTGAGTGAGAAAAGCAACCACAAGAGTTGTCATAATCTGCCTGGACTTGTGCAAAGAATTTGACAGTTTCCCACATGACATCCTTGTTTCTAAATTAGAGATAAATGGATTTGACAGATGGACCACTCACTGGACAAGAGATTGGCTGGATGGTCACGCTCAAACAGCTGTGGTCAACAGCTCAATGTCCAAGTGGAGACCAGTGACAGGTGGTGGACCTCAGGAGTCGGTATTGGGACCGATGCTGTTTAACGTCTTTGCCAGTGAGACAGTGGCATTGAGTGCACCATCAACAAGTTTGCTGATGACACCAAGCTGTTTGGTGTGGTCAGCATGGTGCAGGGTAGGGATGCCATCCAGAAGGACCGTGACAGGCTTGAGAGGCAGGCCTGTGTGAACTTTATGAACTTCAATAAGGTCAAATGCAGGGACCTTCACGTGGGTCAAGGCAATCCCAAGCACACATACAATCTGGATGGAGAATGGATTGAGAGCAGCCCCGAGAACAGGACTTGGGGATGCTGGTTGATGCAAAGCTCAACATGACCCGACAATGTGCACAAGCAGTCCAGAAAGCCAACTGTATCCTGGGCTGCATCAAAAGAAGCGTGACCAGCAGGTCAAAGGAGGTGATTCTACTCCTCTACTCCACTCTCATGAGACCCCACCTACAGTACTGTGTTCAGTTCCTAGGCCTGCAAGATAAGGACTTGGACCTGTTGGAGTGAGTTCAGAGGAGGGCCACAAAGATGATTAGAGGGCTGGAACACCTCTCCTATGAAGACAGGTTGAGAGAGTTTGGGTTGTTCAGCTTGTAGAAGAGAAGGCTTCAGGCAGACCTTATAGCAACCTTCGAGTAGCTGAATGTGCCTACAAGAAAGCTGGAGGGGGACTTTTGACAAGAGTATGTAGTGATAGGACAAGGGGTAATGACTGTAAACTGAGAGAGGGTAATTTTAGACTAGATACAAGGAAGAAATTCTTCACCATGAGGGTGGTGAGGCACTGGAACAGTCTGCCCAGAGAAGCTGTAGATGCCCCATCCCTGGAAGTGTTCAAGGACAGGATGGATGGGGCTTTGAGCAACTTGGTCTAGTGAAAGGTCTCTCTGCTCATTGCATGGGGGTTGGACCTAAATAACCTTTGAAGGTCCCTTCCAACCCAAACCATTCTATTATGATTCTATGATGAGTATCATTAAGCAAAGTCTAAACATGTAAACAGAAAGAGATAATTTGTTACATTGCACTGCATTTCTCCACATGGGTCAGGCCTATAACATAGAGGAATTCACTTATGGGAACACTGCATAATTTTATTGCAGAATCACACTCACGCTTTGTTTGTTCACTCATTGTGTACTTGGCATGGAACATGCTACTTTGGAGAGGTAAATGTCTAATGGCTTCCACATTGCGAACACATATGACGCACTATTATTTTGAGAGCTCAGCATGGTGCCCTTTTCCGCACATGGACAGTAGTGCATGGACCACAGGTAGAAAATAGTGTACGTGCTCTTCCTGCTTTTTCTCATTAATCACTCAGAGACTGAAATGGCAACTGCACAATGGTAAATACATCCCTACAGATTGAAAACAATTATTATGTACCTCCACCATAACAACAGATTGTTAGACCACAAAAAAAACCAGATGGGAATTTATCATAGAATCATTTCAGTTGGAAGAGACCCTCAAGGTCATCAAGTCCAACCATAACCTAACTCCAGCAATAAACCATGTCCCTAAGAACCTCATCTATATGGCTTTTCATAGCATCTTAGTAATGAAACAGGAATAGGACAGTGGACCTTAACAATAATTACAAGTTTTTCAGCACCTTCTAGGCAGAGATCTCTAAAGTATTCTAACCTTTTACTACCTTTCTGAGTTATGCTTTAGTATCTCAAGTAAGTATGCAGAAAAATGGAAGCACCAAGTATTACATGACTGAGATAATAAACAAAATCAATAACAGATCTAAAAACAGAATCCAGAGTTTGTAACTTCCAAGCTTGTCTTCTCAACACACTCTCTAAAATGAAATTGTTTGCTCAGTGCTCTTTCAAAATTTGGAGCAAATGCAATCTGCATAAACATCAACCCACATTAGCTCCTGATAGGTGTTTTGTACAAAAATCACGTGTTCAGGCTTTCTGTTCGTAACTAGAGTCTGCAATGGCAGCCTGCAGAACAAGGTAAGAAGAGCAATCAAAAACATCCTCCACAACACTGGGGCCAAAGAAATTTCAATAGGAAAGATGGAAAACTTATGTTCTTCCCTGGTCTATTATTTTTGCATGTGTTGGGTTGAAAGTTCAGAATCTGTTTCAAATTTTTTCTGTATCTAGAATGGCATCTTTCACAGAATTAGAACCATGCAAACCTCAGTCCTGCCAAAACACCCATACATGTGCTGTCATGGGGAAATATGCTCATGTCCACTGACTTATTATGAATAAAATGCTCGTTGCTGCTGCAGGTTAAGAGATTCTGAATAGTTTTGATTAATGTTCCTTGACTGGTTGAAAATAAGAAAAGAATCACTATTCATTTGGATTATCAAATTCCCTCATGCAATATAAATCAAAACATAAAAAAATTATTAATTGTCATAAGAAGGGAGATGAAGAGTCCAAAAGATTGCTTGTATACTTACTGTCCCAAATCCCTTGACATCTAGCAAATTGCAAAAGACTCCAGGCTTTCACTAAAATGCAAGTTAGATGAAAATGTGAAAAATACAGTTCACTGGGTGTAGAAGTTCATAATCCATTTTTAACAGTTTGGGATTAATTTCAGTTATATATTTCCTATTAATCTGCTGAAGTATAGAGCTGTAATCCAGAGAGGAAATAATGATATTTTGAATTCATTATATTAAATTGCCTTGTCTGGACTTGCTGCTCTTGGTTTCAGTTCTGAAACTCCAGGAATTACATGTAAGACTAATAGTTCTAGATTAATTACTTTTAACATTCTTTTTCCCTGTAATCCTTCTCTTAAGACCAACCTAGAAAAAAATACAGTTTCTTACCCCACAACTTCCAATATTCAACTGAAAATAAAAAAGACCCCAACCAAACAACCAAAACTCTGTTCCACCTTGTATGACAAAGCATCCTGTTCACTACTTTGCTAATGCATCCTGTATCTTGTATTAAGATGACAACTTTTTTCTGGATTTTGTAGATTAGAACTAAATTCTAAAATCTATAACAAAACACAGGCTTACTGTATTTGATTTTGAGACACGGAAACCTAGCACAGAGGTTGAGATGTCAAAGGAAGTGTCTATACAACGAGTTGCAGCATAAAGTTGAGACACACTAGCTATTTTTAAACAAGAAAGAACCAAACTGGAACACATGGTCCTCTACTCTACCATGGTTGTCTGCTTCCAGAACCTGACCTACCTTACTGAGAACTAACTCTAATATTACTGTGTTAATGGTGTGAATGTAGGATATTGTAAACCTTCCCTTCCGCGTAAAACTGCAAGGGAAGTCGCACCACTTGCCTTCAAAATGCTGCATTTCTTTGCAAAATGGTAACATGAATTAAAAAAGAAAGTGTTAAGTTCATACACTTTAAGTATAACGATGTTCAAAATTCAAAACAATCAATTTAGACATGGTCTGCAATAGCACAGCAGGGAGAAGATGAACCAGTCTGGTCTACAAAATAAAGTAAAGCAGAATTTGGGAAATCAGAAGAACTTAATATGTATATTAAAAAAACCCTAAATAAAACATAACCTACCAATACCCAGTCAGTGGAAGGGAAGTTAGGGGAAGCCACATGAGGAGTGGCTAAAGTCACTTGTTTTTGTCAGCCTGGAGAAGAGGAGACTGAGGGGAGACCTCATGGCGGCTACAGCTTCCTCACAAGGGGAGGAGGAGGGGCAGGCGCTGATCTCTTCTCTCTGGTGACCAGTGACAGAACCCGAGGGAATGGCAGGAAGATGTGCCAGGGGAGGTTTAGGTTGGACATGAGGAAATGTTTCTTCCCCCAGAGGGTGGTGGACACTGGAACAGGCTCCCCAGGGAGGTGTCACAGCCCCAAGCCTGACAGTGTTCAAGAAGAGACTGGACAAGGCCCTCAGACACATGGTGTGAACTGTGGGGTTGTCCTGTGCAGGGACAGGAGTTGGACTCCGTGATCCTTGTGTGTCCCTTCCATCTCAGGACATTCTATGATTCTGTGATTCTAGTGACGCACACACAGAGCAAAAGAACTAACTACTACTCACTACTATTTCCTTCCTTCTTAGGAAAGAATTAAAATGATCTGCTTGAATGCAGGGGAGATTCTCAGGAAGGACAAAAGCCCTCTACTTTTCAACATATTCCTCAGGTCCTTAAGAGAACAGGATAGAAATCATTAGAGCTATGAGGAACTTTCTCTCTGTTGTACTCTCAGAGCACGGCCAATGTTATATTCCTTTAGAGACTACCCCCCAGAGACAGTGGGGGATCGTGAAGGTACGTCTCCCATACTCCAGCCACTCCATCTACCTTACTTACTGTCACTACTGCAAGGGTATAATTTATACTAGTAATGCTGGATCTTTCTGATTCAAAGCCTAGGATCCCTATGAAACAATTTATAACACTTAAACCTCTAGGAGAGACTATTAGTGATAATTGACCTTAGTCTAGTGAAAACTGTGTGCTCTTGATTCTAGTTTGTGATGCATAACTCAGCTCAGTCAACTGTATCACAGTAATGTTGATATCATCGTGTTTTAGTATTGAAGACACTGTCTGCCACTAAACATCAACAAGACATTCAGCCTGTTGCACATGAGCAATCAATGGCTGATGGCCTGTAATTCTCAAATTATAACTAATCTAAAGGAAATTACTGTTCTGCTAAATGTTAGCCGAATCACTGCCCATTACAATACAAGGTATAAATGTGGGACTGAATTTTTTGAAGGGTCTAACACAAACCTTCATAGATCTATTCTGCTTGGAGTTCAATCTCTTCTGAAATCTGAATAAAGAAAAGTAGACGACAAGAACCCTCTTCATGGTCTCTAGGAGTGTTCAAACACTCAAAAAATATTACAGATTAAAAGAGTTTTAAACTAACCTATCCAAAAATCTTGGAATAAGATTGTATTCCCTACAGTACATTTGAAACCACTTGATCTTTGGTCATAGTGAGACGGAGCTTATCATAGCTGGAAATAAACATGACTCATATACCGTCCTGCAGAGATTAAGTATTCTGGACTACAATTAATGTTCTTTCATAATGCTTTGAACTTAAAAAATAGATCAATACCCAAAACACAAAAATGAGTCTTTTGAGAAATAGGATATTATAATTCACCCAGAATATGTGTCATCCTAAAGGGTCTTTTTCATTTTAGCATCCTGACTGCACCTGAACCCTGGAGTCCTACAGACCAGCACTTTTTCCACAGTGACAGCTGTGTAGGAAGGGTGTCTTCTTGGATCTAATCCTAAACTTCTTTTCTTGCTTTCTCACTTGCTTGAGGAATTGTAATTTGCTTTGGCCCTATACCAAGAGAAAGCTGTAACATCTCCTGTTGGTTCAGCCACACTAGCTTCTTCAGTGGAAGAGTGAAAAAACAGGCCTCTACATCCTCTCCACACCTTCCCCTGCCAAACCATCAGGACTGATACAGATCTTGGCTTGGGTTTATCATTACACAAGATGGTATCAAGCTTCTTCTGCTACAGTGAGGCTGCCTCTTCCACTCTCCTCTTAAAATCTGCTTTGGGTTTTACTATGGTTAGTTAGGAGACTGAGATTCAAAGTGTTATAAGCTTAGATGAAAAGCCAGAATGTATTACAGTGCTGGTTCCAACTCTGATTTGTCAACAGAAAGCTTCCTCTGACAGGACTTATCTTACTTCAGATGTTTACACATTAGATATCTAACTGTAGCCACTGCCTAAATTCCTACTGTGGTCAGTTGACAGAGGCAGGCAGCGCTCAGGGATGATTTACCCCACATGACTGAGATGCTGGCTGTGGAGACAAAACATACTGCTAGAGGATGCCTGTCTCCCTGTTTCTCCCTCGACTGAGATTCAATGCCTAACTCCTTGACAGTCGAGCAGATGGATCCCACCCCAGGGAACACCAAGGGACTGGATTAGCTTCCTAAACATTAATACTTTTTATCTGCAGAAAGACCCTGTACGTGAAGTTTGCAATTAAGTAAAGAACTTGAATTCAGTAGTCTGGGTATCAGAGGTAGGTAGATTTTTATGTATAAGCTAACATCGCATCACAGTATTGGCATATTTAAACCTCCTGGGCTTAAACACACGGTGCTGTCTACCCGTTTCCTACACCTGATCATTTAGAATCACTCAGTTATTTCTAAGGAGATTAAAAACAAGCATGTTACCTGGTTTATACTACAAATTTCCTATGGGATGCCACATGTGACAGTTGTAGTATTTTTAGAGCTACAAGTTCAAATGTGGCAAGAAAGATTCATACACTGTGGGTTGTCCCCTGCAAAGTCTTACCCAAATTTGGCCAAATTATGTGCATTTGGATACTTCAGTTCGTATTGCTCATCAGAGCACCTGGCAGCAGTTAATCTCTGTTTGTTCCATCTGATGTGGATTACGGCCTAGTGTAGTTCCTTCAAAGGTTGCACGAAACTCCCCACTGCAACTTGGAGGCTACATGAGGGTTTGCCCTGTGCTCTCAGCAATCCCCACTCTGGTCACAACAACGCTCTCACCTGGCTGATGACCCACAAAGAACAAAGTTAGAACTGAGAGGAGGGAAAGACTGGCGTGGAAGGAGCCTGGGACTAAAACTGAGGAAGCGCTGGGGAGGGAAAAGGAAGAACTTGTTGATGAGGCCAGAAACGGGACAGTGCAATATTCACTAGAGCAGATTCAGTGTCTGGATGGGGCAGTAGGGTTGATATGGGTCAGCCACTTCTCAGGAGGTCAATAACCAGGAAATGAAGGCTGGCACCTTCATTTTAAAGTGTTAGCCATGAGAGTGGAGGGGATGGCTCCTGCCTGGAGAGTCCACGTGGTTCAGCCTGGCTTTTAATTACTGTCCTATATGGAACTGACAGAGAAAATGCCTCCCAAAGAATCCTGCTGCCTCCACAACTCCCCTGTGTAAATTCCATCTGAAATAACAGATCGTACCACACACACCAGGTCATTATTCAGTCCTGCAATCTTTTGTCGTATAGATTGTGCCTGGAAAGTAAAGAGTATTTGCAAAGTAAAGCTAAAGGCAATAGACTAGAATTCAAAATCGTTGGGAGTTTTCTTGCTTCTGCCAACCCAACTATTTAGGCATCATAAACATATCTCCACAAGAATGTAAGAGTTTTAAAATAAAATAAATTTATCATTCTTTTTATTCACCTTCCGGTTTTCTCTCTCCACTATCCACACATCAAATATCACCCTGAAAAAAAAAGTCCTTGTTTATCTAATTAAGGAAAAGTATAAAGCTGTACATTTCATGTAGTCACATAAATTAAGGAAGAGGAAGGCCTTGGTGAAAAGAAAGGACTAGCTAATATAAGCATGGACCTAGGAAAGAATGGCCATGCAGCACAGGCCTCCTCATTGCTTGCCACAGCTGCATTTATTCCTGTCACATGAATTCTGATAGAAATCGTGTGCAGTACTGTCTGCTTGAAAACCAGGGAGCAAATATAGCAAAGCATAGAAAGTATGTACTTTCAGTGCTGACTCTCTTCTATCTGGTTCCAAGAGCAATTAAAAAAAATGCTGTTAATCTCCTTTCTCTGCCTCCTCCTATCTTCTTCATTATTCTTTACTGAAAGAACAGGAAGGGGAAGGAGGGTTAAAAGGTGAAATTGTTTTGTGCCTCATCTCAGGAATGGACTAATCCTTCCAGCCCACTTCTCATAACTCCAGCTGCCAGGTGAGTCTTCTTTTCAGCTGCTACTTCCGGTACAAGCCACATGTTGCTCTGTGGTACTTTCCAGATTCTTATTGTTAAAATTTACTATAGGAAAACAAAATACAGCTTTTGACATCCCCTGCTTGCCTTGAACCCTGCAGTAAAGAATAAAAAAGCCATAAACTGAAATAAATCTAAGGCTTCCTGCCACCCCCACCTGCTTTTTAACCCAAATGCATTGCCTACTACCATGTGTGAGCTTTTTTTCTCCCTTCTCTTTTGTTTGTGATTGCAAATCCAAATCTGCCAAGCTGAACAGTTTATATTTCATAGAGTGAAAGAAATGAACTGTCCAACAAAAATGCCTCTTTCCTGCTGAAAGTGTTGACACATTGTTTGTTCTTCACAGTTGAGGACTCTGTACATTACTTGTGCTTACAAGGTCAGTGAGTGACACAAAAACATGGGAAACAGTGAGTTGAAAATATCGATCTGGGTGTAAGAAGGCCCTGTCACCCTCCTGTATATGAGCTGATAAAGTGCTTATAAAATTCCAGTAAATGTTAATGATGCAAGTCCATCAAAGTTAAAACTATACTTAATATTACAAACTCATGCTAATAAGATACTCTCAAAGAGGCCCTGGATAACATCATGCACTGCTACCCTTAAGACGTGAAGAGAAGGGCATACATTAATCATTTAATGTGTTTTTTAGGAGCCAAATGAACCTTTAGCTGAAAGAAAATGTTTAAAGCCCTGATCCATCACCAGGACTACTGGGATGAGTAAAGACTGTAGAACCCAGCCATCAAAGAAGAAGAGTGCCAGAGCCCTGCTGGTCTGTCCCTATAAAATGTGCCTCTGGGTGCATTCAGAGGGAAGTGATCTGCAACTAATGCCTTGGGAGAAGAGCTTATGGGTCTGCCCATCCTTGAATCAAACTTGGGCTTGTTTGTAACCTAACTCCCTAGGAGTGTCTAGTTAAAAAAATAAAAATACTAACTCTCAGCCTCATTCATTTTGCTTCTCTGTGTTCAGCCTATTTGCAATGTATTTTTAACACCCCTGTCAGCGTAACTTTTGAGAATGGCTTTTTTTCAGTGTGGTCATGCCCTGTTAACTCCCATATATATCAGGGAGGTTTAGGAGTTGAAAAGAAAAAGGAAGCATTAAAAAGACAAGATAATGCCACTCTGCCGTAGTCAGAGTGCGGTGCTGCTTGCCCGAGACGGACCATCTGCACCTCCTACACCACCACCTTCTCCCTAGGCCTGCGGGCAGGGGCTGCAGATCTCAGGCTGATGCAGAAGGAGCCCCGTGCACTAAGGGTGCCCCAGGTGAGACAGCAGACGTCTTGGTCTGAGCCCCATCTCTGAGGGCAGTTGCTGACACTCTGAACTGGCATCACTTGTAGGCATCAGTTCAGCTGAAATTATTGTGATCTTGGGGTTATTTTTTGAGGCTTGTGACTGACACCAGGAAGGCTTTGTAATAGCCATGGTAGAAGGAGTGCCCTTCATGCTCTTTTCTGCCTTTCGAGTGCATAAAGCTGGACCAGGCCTACAAGCTTTACCTAAAATGCAGTAAATCAACTAGCTTAACTGAATAAGAACAGACAGGAATAACGTATTCTGACATTTCATTATTACAATGCACCCTATGGGAACCATCTTACTGCTTCTATTGCAGACACTTCTTCAGTTTAACTTTTTCCTACACTTCAAAGTCACATGCCACCTAATGAACCTGAAAACCATAATAATCTACCTTTTTGTAAGAAATCACTTCACTGTACACATGCCACACAGTCCCTACTGAGGGGCTGTCATAACTGGGCAAGTAGCAGGACTCTGGGGAGAGTACAGAATTGTTGCTTGTATGTTTATGCTTCACAACTGAAACAATGTAACAAATATTTTAAAACATTTGCTTCCTTTACTTTGAGAGGCTACTTCAGCACGATTTCCAGGCTATTTCTTCTTATAGGCAAATATTGCCCTTTAAACACAGCTGCTTTTAAGAACAGTTATCAGCTCATGTATGCTATAAAGATATTACAGATGTACCAGTGTGGTGTGAAAGAATGGTAATTAAGACAGAATGTGGCACCTTGACTGAACCAATCAGCAAGTAAAAATGTCTGCTTAGACTTGAACTGCATCATATTTAGTAACTTCAGGCATCACAGACTCTTGCTCCCTGTTGGGGTTTAACCCGAACTAGCAATCGCAAACACAATAGCTGCTTGCTTACTGTCCCCCAGTCACCTCCAAATAGGGGAGAGAATCAAAAGGGAAGGGAGAAACTCACGGACTGAGATAAACAGCGTTTAATAAAACAACAAAATAATACTCATATACCACTACTACTAATATGTATAAAATGGAAAATGGTATATAGAATAAAAGATACTCAATGCAGTTCCTCACGACCTCTGTCCGCACCGAGCAGCCAGGCACAGGGAGCAGCACCCTGGTCCCAAACAGCTGATTCCTGAGAGTGAAAAGAGAAAAAGGCAGAAAGGCCTAGAGGCCTCTGCAAAATGGCAGGATGGCAGAAGGCCAAATTAAAGGAACTCCTGAACAGAAACAGAGCAGAAATTGGAACGGGTTCTCTGTCTCCCCAGCTAGAAAAACCCAACTCTCCTTAAATATGAAGCATGACACTAACAGCATGGAATATTCTTATTGACCAGTTTGGATGTCAGCCAAGCTCTGCCCCATCTATGCCCCAATTCCTTGCTGCATCACATCTGTTGGCAGAGTGCTCAGAAAATACCTTGGCTCCCAGGTAACAACAACTAAACATTAACTCTGTCCCAGGTTGTTAATTTCTTGTTCTCATACTAAATGCAAACAGCAACCATGCTAGCTAGGAAAAAGAAAGGAATTTCAGGAATGCAGGAAGGAAATTAACATGCTTTCAGTCAAACCAGCAGAGTATCCTGGGTGCCCAGCTACATGGCTAGCCTGGGCAGAGCTGGACCAGTTTCGCTGAGAAATATGACAAAGTTCTACTGTAAGGGGTTTGAACAGCAATTAAACTAACCATTTCCTTACTGTAGATTGAACCAGATGCTAGTGTGTGCGCAGGATTCGATTTTCAGTATCTCAAAATGAAGAACCAGGTGAGAACAGAGCATAGGCCAGAAGCATCAGTGACACTCTAGCCAATTTTTGTAGGGTGTTTCACAATTTTCATCCTAGGATCACAGGGAGCTTTACAAAGAAGGTCAGAACTATCATTTTGTTGAAATCAACTATATTCATAATGTTTGCTTTCTTTGTACAGCTGTAGCATTCCTGCCACATTCCTCAGAAGTGAGGAACTTTTTTTTTTTTGCTATATCAGTCATGCCAAGCCAGGTAGGACTCTGGGACTGGAGTACAGCTGGCAGCAGACAGGGCCAGCTACATTTATCAGCTGCCCTTTTTTATCTTCCTTCAGGGTGGGAGTGCATCCCTAGTGCATGGGACACTTGATTAGGACTTGAAAACATGGCTCAGGTGCGATCACATCAGGATGCCAGACGTGCTTCCAAATTGGTAGCTCGGAGTGGTTCATATACTTGTTATACAATTTCATGATAACCTGTTTTCTCAGTCATTTTGCGTGCATGACTACGCCTAACAGCAAACAAACAAACAAGCCAACCCTGACACTTCTTCATCACTGAAGGAAGCAATAAAATGGCAAATGATCAAATACAGCATTAATACGTTGCATTTTTGCAACTGAACAGCCAGATAATACACTTTTCACACAGTTATGATACCAGAAGCCTGCAGCATCTTTGGGCATCTTATTAATATAAAGTGACATGCATTTTATTTCTAGTGTAGACAAGGCTAGGACTCAGGCATATGTTCTAAAATTTCAGGTTCTAGTATTTCAGATTTAACAGCTTGGTAATCATATTGTTAAATGCATTTACTTACGGTAAGTTTAAAATTGCTTGCAACTTTCAGTCTGTGAGGGTAATCACATGAAGGGCAAATGAACATATTTATTTCTAAGAGCACAGATTGAACCCTAAGTTACAAAAGTCAAATGTGGAGGATCTCACTGAGACTTGTACTGAAATCAGTGACATTTTTCCTGGAGTTACAATAGGGGAGACAATGTGGAAGGTTACAAAAACATGACAAAGGAAAGAGCCCTCATATTGTTTTAGAAATACTGTAAAATAAAAAAAGCTATTCATAATGTACTGTAAAAATCACATAGAATCATAGAATGGTTTGGATTACAAGGGACCTTAAAGATCATCTAGTTCCAACCGCCCTGCCATGGGCAGGAACACCTTTCACTAGACCAGATTGCTCAAAGCCCCATCCAAGCTGGCCTTGAACACTTCCAGGGATGGGGCACCCACAACTTCTCTGGGCAACCTGTTCCAGTGCCTCACTACCCTCCTTTAAATTGGGTAATATAACTAACTAACATCTATACCCAACTTTTTTTTTTTTTTTTCTACAGAGCCAATGGAAAGTGACATTGGCTGTGAGGGTACCTCAGCTTGGAAGCAAAGGTTCACTTTCCTAAGAGCAGCATGCTGTTTGTTTCATTATTCAGCTTTCCCTCAGACAGTTTATAAGCAGTGTCTTGTGACTCTTTTACAATAAAAATTCAATCAGTTGTGCTGGATGTCACTACCGAAACCACTTTGGTGCACATTTGTGGCCACAGAGACTTGAATGCAGGATCAAGGCGTACAGTGCTTGGTCTAGACTGGATGAGCATCCTCGGGGACTCTTTGCTCTTTATGTATTTGATAAGTGTAATTCTTTGAATTCTTAATGATATTTATTAATTTAAACATCATTTTCATGGATATTTTCTATAACAGCATATAATAGTAATGCTGCAGTGACTGTTCCCACTTACAAACCCATTTGCTGGAATATTCACGGCTGCAAACATCCGAATGCGGGTAGCGCCATTTCATTTTTAAAAGGCATTTTTTCCAGCTCTTCCATTGAGTAAATTGCCAGTGAATAGGCGCCAAAATGTTTGGTATGCCACAGATGGGAAAACTAAAGTAACTGGCTTGGTGCTGGCCATCTACATGAAAGTTTTGTGTGCTGCATTTGCTTCTGAACTTCCCAGCTTATGAGAGGGGTGAGTAAATGGCTCCTGCCCTTTCTTCTCTTTCCACGCCTCTGCTGGGCCAGGCCCCAGGCCTGCACCGCACTCAGGCCTGGCTGTCACGCAAGGAAGGGCCTCAGCTGTCAGGGAAAAGCCAGCTCCTGTGGATGTGGGGGATGCGAGGGAAAGAAGGAAGACAAGGGCCACGTCTCCAAAGGTGCCAGCTCATTAAAAACATCTAAAAGCCATATTAACCAATTCAGGAGCTGCGAATTCCATTCTTACTTCCATTTTAAATGTCTCGTTTCCTTTTTCTCACTTCAAAAATAACCAAATCAGACTGTTAAAATAGTAAATCTTCAAAACTATCTCTTTCTACTGTTTGATTAATGCAAGTTTCTTCCCCTTGCTAGGGATCCTCATTGTCTTTTGAAGGATCAGAGCATAATACTGTATGCGAAGATTTTTATTCTTCCGTATAAATAGATTATAGAAAATATCATATAATTTTTGTCTCAGTTGTATTATTGCTTTGTGTTTCACAGCTGAATTATCAAGAAGCAGCAACTTATGTGTTTAATAGTATAAGGTGCCAGGTACGTTTCCAGACACAGAAAAGTATAATAATAGTAACAACAACAATAAATCATGATGGTGGATGTAGAATCACCACATAAGCAGGATTGGATAAAGCATGCTCCTCTAACTAGAGACAAGTTATTGCCTCTAGACATCCAGATTAGTCATACCTGACTTCATGTCTTCTCCCACAGCCTTGCTATATTTACTGGAATTAATTTGAGTATCAGTCAGGTAGTAAGTACTATAATGACTTTTGCTTTCAAAACTATTCTCACACCCCTTGCCCCCAAACTAAAGAACTACGGTGTTTGTGACTGAGGAAAGTTGTAAAGTTGACTAAATTTCTAGCGTGGCACAAACTTTACCAGTGAGATACCACAGGCTGAGTGCAGAGAGATATATAATACATAAGGACACTTCCCCTGTGTGAACTTCCCTTTGAGATTAGTGGCTTTCCCCCCTGACTTTACATTGTAGAGTTGCAGAATGAAAAAATTATTCTTTTGACCACACTTGCTTTCCATATGTATTTACCAATACCTGAATACATATTTTAAAAAGCACACTGTAGCAAAATCTGTTTTCAACAGTTTTTTCCTTTGGTTTTTGAGAAAATCATCAAGCTAGATCTTTTTGACCATGGATGATGCCATGAACTTTATTACTAGCAAGTATCTGCTCCACGCTACACAAGCAAAGCACCTCACACAGCCCCCTAGGCAATCATGCTAACCATACCTTGAAAGTTTATAGCCATATCAGACAGAAAGAAAAATGGGGAAGACAGCCTAGTAAAGGTAATATGTATGAGAGAAGATGCAGAAAATGATTTATTGTTACGATTATTTCCTGTAAAATGAAGGCTGCTCAAAAAGGCTACTGCTCTTGTGTTCATAGGAGAGTTCCAGAAGCATAATTGAAATTTCCAAAACCTCTTATAGCTGATATGGGACTAAACTCATCTCACGTATCCTTAATAGCCCACCACTTTTAAAGAAGTGAATGAAGTCAAGAACAGAAATAGAGAACAGATAGTTCTACACACTGGAAGTTTTCCAGTGCAAGGGCTGCCTTGTTAGTGCTCTTCACTATTCATGTTGTGCCCACCATGGGAGGTCCCACTACCAATTAGAGCCCATGGGTGGCTGCTGTAACAGAAAGGCAGAACAACAGAAAATTATAATAGCACAGGGTCAAGGAAGGGCAGGAAGAGAAAAGGAGAGGAGAGGAGAGGAGAGGAGAGGAGAGGAGAGGAGAGGAGAGGAGAGGAGAGGAGAGGAGAGGAGAGGAGAGGAGAGGAGAGGAGAGGAGAGGAGAGGAGAGGGGA